>OW569406.1:43848777-44281850 GCA_937654795.1 Cistogaster globosa | reverse complement strand
TGCTACTGCATTAATGTAAAGCAGTTGGACTATTTATAGTACTGTTGCCTGGAAAGCCGCAATATGTTTGACTGTAATGTAAGTTGAGTGCGGTATTAGATTTACTGTAAATTACTTTTAGCACTGTGATTTACTTATAATAGATTCAATGGATGCAATCGTACTTGTAGTGAAACTAAAGAGTGATAAAATTGTTGCGGATGAAGTATTACTACGATCTGCTGCTAAGCTCAAAGCCAATTGGCTTCATTATCGACTGAGTTAAATAAAATTCGAAGTATCTGAAAATATAGTTTAATAAATCCTTTCAAAAATGTGTATTTATATAAATTTTTCGATAAAAACAAAGGAATAATCTTGTTTACGGGACGCAGCTTAAAAATTAAAAAATAAAAGTTGTCTAAAGGGTGTAAAATTTAATTTTAAGCAAAAAATGTTAATTGAAAAATTTGGGGCTGACCCTTAGTTTCGGAGTTACGGCCTTCCAAAGTTTGTAAATACAGTATGGCATATATCGAGTATTTGGTGGTGAAATGAGGCAATATGGGTATCATTGGAAAGGTAAATTCAATATCTATTCAACTAAAAAGGAAATAGCAACAACAAAAATAAATAAAAAAACATGTAACAACCAAAAAAAATGTTTTTTCAATAACTTGATCGACCGGTCGCAAGGATTTTCTCCTCTATGGTATGACCAACACCGGCTTCGCTTACTAAAGATTTTCTGCGTAGCCAGCCTTCCGCCGGGCGCAAGAATTTTCTCCTCTGTGGTATGACCAACACTGGCTTCGCTTACTAAATAGTCTCTCCGTAACCGGCCTTCGGCCGGGCGGAAGGTTTCTCTCCTCTTTGGTATGACCAACACCGGCTTCGCTTAATAAAGATTTTCTGCTAAATCTGTTTTCGTGAAAAAAAGCTTTTTTTGGATGTTACCTGATTTCTTATTTTTAATATTTTCCTTTTCTATTTAATAGATATTAAAATTACCTTTCCAATGACACCCATATTGCCTCACTACACCACAAAATACTCGATATATGCCATACTGTACATGCAAACTTTGGAGGCCCGTACCTCCGAAACTTAAGCTGGATTCACCCATTGTTTCCGAACAAAATTTTTGTTCCGAAACCATTTTTTTTATATGTAGTTTGACGCATGATATAAAAATAGAAGGTAATTCCACTTTCTCTTTTCGTCGCCATATTAACGTTCTGACGTTTGCGGGAATTATGAAAATTCGTGTTACCATATCAATTTCTAAAATCCTGTTTTTCTTTTTTCGTTTTATATGTTATTTCAAAAGAAAAAAATGCATAATTTAAAAGCCAGAAATAATTTACAACACAAAAATTCAGAAACAAATAAATCTTTTTAATGAAATAGAATATGAAAACTTTAAAATTTTTCGGGATATATTATTTAAAAAATGGGGTTGAAGGAATATGGGTTCAGAAAAATATAAAAGTTAACCACACATATGTGAATGTTTTATCTGATGGTGGCTTTTATAATTAAAAAAAGGAATTTATGAAAGAAATAGATAAAAACTAAATTAAATTTTTTTAAAATTCTTCTTTCGAATTCGATTTTTAAATAGAGAAATGGAAAAAAGTAAAATTACTATCCATTAATTTTCATATAAAGTTCAGGAAAAGAAGTTTGGATAATCTAGTTCCAGAAGCCTATTTCTGTCCTGAGTATGGTTTGTCCAACTGTCGAAAACAAACGCTCTCGATTTGCGATTGTCAGAACAAGTCTGTTTATTCAAAGCAACAAAACTAAAGAAACCACATAAACATGTGTTTTAAGACAGCAGAGCACAAATAAAGGATGTCGATGTTTTTTTTAGTTTTAGTTTTGACGCCGATGTATCGCCGATATATCGTCAACCAAAACATCGTTGCTTATAAACGATACATCGAAGTTCTTAAAATGTCGATGTATCATTTGCATCCCTATTTGAAGTACAATTTGCATAATGTACTAATAATAATTAATTAATTACGTGAAAATAAAAATCAACTTCAACTTTAATTAAGTAAGGTAGTTAGTTCGGTAAAATTCTTACTCCACAATTGTATTTTTAAGTTATTATAATAAGCGAATTTTTATTATAGTCGTTTATACAAAATGGTTTTAAAGCGTCAAAGGATTTATTTTTGTGTAATTTTATAGTTGTGGCAAAATAAATTTGAATTTTATTTCTATATGAATTTATGATACAAATTACACATATTTTATTAAATATTTCCAAAATATTTTTGTTCTTATTTATATCTGTGGCAACGCAAATTTATTTGTTTACAAAAAATATATTTCAAATAATTCCCGCAGACGTCAAAAATTTTTGAAGTGGAACTACCTTCTATTATTGTATCATGGTTTGAAGTGTCTCTCTCAAAAACAAAAATTTTGTTCCGAAACAATGGGTGAATCCAGCTTAAGGGTCAGCCCCAAATTTTCCATTTAAGAACTTTTTTTTTAATTTTTAAGCTGCGTCCGTAAACTAGATTTAAGCCAAAACAAAATCTGGCCGCTGTTAAAAAACCGTTATTTTACTGTATTATTTAAAAAAAACTTCTTGGAAACCATAACAACAATTTCTTTTGTTGCTAAAGTGTGGGTTAATAAGGCTACACCAACAACTGGAATATAAAGTTAAAAAATTAAGAACCACGAACGAAAGGAATCTCCTTGTACATAAACTATAATTGTGCATTAAATTTCTGAAAGATAGCATTAAAAACTTTTGAAAGAGGCCAATAAAGAGATAATAACTAAAATAATAATAATAACTAAAAATACTAAAATCTCATAAGCTCCTAACACGAAAAAATAGATTAGCACCGAAGTATATTGTTTTATGATTACCTTTCGATTTTCTACCACTTTTCTATTGTAGTTGTTTCTTTTTTAATTAAACAGTTTACTTAAACAATTCAGATGGTTTACTTTACGTATGCTTATAATAAGTAGGTATAACACTTTGCGATATTTTTTTTAACAACCAGGTGGTTGAACATCTGCGACGCCTCGCTACAAGACATCAGCTGGTCAACCAACTGTTGCTACCACAATGCCAAATGTTTAATCAGAATGATGCTTATAACATTTTATGTTTCCAAATTAGGGGTGAATTTTCAACCCTAAGACATAGTGTATAACAGCTATCGAAATTTTCACAAGATACATACTAATTAGTCTCGTTTAAAAATATAAATGTTTTGCGATTTTTTAATATTCTACCATGATTTTAATAAATTTTAAACTATTTCACTTCTTTGTTTTACAATCGCTATAATGGTGGACAAATTAAAGTAAATACGGAATTGAATGTGTTAATAGCTTCCTCGCCTTTAAACCTTTTTTTACCTTAATATTCCTATAAATAATATAACTGTGTTTTCTTTAGTTATATTCTTAGCAATTTTAGGAATATTTATTTATCCTTTTCTAATTTGAAATTTTAATCACTAAGCAAAAAAATTTTTATATAAATATTATTGTTGTGACTACTTAAACGTCTAAAACTATGTGACTACTATATTGTTATAACAGCTAAGGCGAATTCATTTATTTTTGCCACCTCTACCACTAGGTTATTTATTCGCCTTAATGACAACCAATAGTTTCGACCAAGGCGAATTAATTTACCAGGTGGCAGCGTAGGCGAATTTAGTATTTTTTGCTGGTGTACACGACTGTCAAACTCCATATATAAAAAATATGTGTACATTTTTTATGTATGGAGTTTAACAGTCGTGTACACCAGCAAAAAATACTGAATTCGCCTACGCTGCCACCTGGTAAATCAATTCGCCTTGGTTTCGACGGCAAAATGAAGCACTTGCTTCGCTCTTCGAATCTCGATATCGAAGCATACAGTATGTACATGGCACATACTACATGCTTCGTTTTAACTTCTGAACTAAGATTTTATTCTCTGTTTGAATTTTTTTGTTTGTGTTTTATTACATTTTAAAATGTAATGTTCAGTAACTTTACTAGCAAAAACTAGCAACGAGAGAGTAAAACAGAAATTATCAAAATTATTCTCCCAAATAAAAAAAGTAAATGAACGCTTTACTAGCAAAAATTAGCAAAGAAAAATGTTGTGGCTTCGGAAATGACATGTAAGACTTAAAAACTGTACGGTATGCACACCAACTAGTACTAATTTTAAACAAATTTACTAAAGTGCAAAAATCTATAAAAAAAAGACCACTGAAAGCCAGCAAACTGATATCCACTCGAAAAAAATTTAAAATAGTACTCCAAGTAACCAAATAGCAAAAAGATGTAAAATGTGTTAACTATTCTTTTAAATATTTGGTAATTTGCAAACGCGTTTATGATGTTTAAGCTCATCATGCTCATGATGCTCATTGCATCAAATGTTTCATCACTAGCTTGTTTACTTTTAATTCTAAAAATAATACAAACACCTGCAAAGCTCGAATATCTAAACCAAATTTCTGTTGTTCTACACTACTTTGATTTGTAGTTCCATAGCTAAATTAAAGAAAAATTACAGAATAATATTATTTTTGCATTCTTTTAATTGTCAAATACTTGCATTTTCCTCAATGTTACAAAAATTTCTTTTATCAAGCATTTTCAAAGTAAAAGTAAAAAACAGCTGTTTGGCTACTTTTTGCAAGTAAAAATTTTTCCAGTAAGAATTTACAAGATATTTTTTGTATCTCATTTTTTTACTCTGTTTACACTCTCTCGTTGCAATTTTTTTGGGTTAATGAACACTTTCCAGTAACAATTGTTACCAATTTGTAACAATTTTTACACATTCACGCAGCACTTTTAACATGGTTTACTATTTTTGTTTACTTTTTATAAAGCTACTTCAGATAAACTTACGATAAATATTAGAGCGAACAGAATTTTTTTATGGTTCACAAGTAGATTCAAACAGAATCGTCTCAAAACAACGTGCTTCGCTCTCAATATTTTGTATAGCGAAGTACGTTGATTCATACATGAATCAAGAATGAGAAAGCGAAGCAAGAATATTGGGATCCGTGGAAACATATCATAAAAGGTTTTTTTATTAAACCGTTTTGAACTTAACCCTAACATGTTTATTACGCAACCATTTGTATATAAAATTTAACTTATTTTAGTAAAACCTAATATTCAGTTAAATTTCAATTTATTATATACTCGTATATATATATATATATATATATATATATATATATAATGTTTCATATATATATATATATATATATATATATATATATATATATATATATATATATATATATATATATATATATATATATATATATATATATATATATTAAAATTTCAATTTACCTTACCGAAATATGAATTCTCTGCGAGTTTAAACATTTAATGGAAATTTCTTTTTATGAAAATCGTAAACTTTTGCTGTGAAAACTCGAGTTTTATAACAAAACTTCGATTAAAGAAACTAGCTTGTATTAGTGACGATTCTTGGAACAATTAAGCATTTTTGTTGAAAATAGACTCTTGAATTGTATAAATTTTAGTTTCACCTTGTATTATAACATGACTTAACCGCTGAAATAACGTAACTATCATGTTTTTCAAAACTAAGTTTTTGAAACGCATCCCACATTTGCCTAAATTAGTAATAAAATGACGTAAGTAAAATAAAAACAACAAAAGACTGCCATGTAATAAGAAATATATAAAGCTTAAAATAAAAAAAATTACAAATAACAATGCAGTCAAATTAAAAAGAACATTTACTTTTACGTTCCGTTATGTTTTTTCCTCCTTTTTTTGTAAAATGTGTATTCGCTCGTAGCTTCACGCGGAGTTTCGCAATTTTTAATTTTTATACAAACTACGCAGCACATTTGGAAAAAAGCAATCTAAAAAATTGCCTATTGTCCCCTATAGTTTTTTGCAATATTTTCAACAATGATTTTAATTAAAAGTTTTATTGACCTAAAAAGAAAAGTGTGCGATATGTGAAGAATGGAAAATTTAGGCAGCAGTTACGAGCAAACAGATGAATGTAAACTCCATATAAAAAAGAAGTAAGAGTGCTATATTCGGCTATGCCGAATCTAATATACCCTTCACAATATATGTAAACAAATCTTAGTCAAGTAACTCCAATCAAAAAAATATATATTGGGGTGACAGAAAATTAAGAAAAAACAATTAAGAGTGCTATATTCGGCCGATTACAGATTGGTGAAATTATTTACATATATATAGATTATACGAAATATGTAATATTTTTTAGAGATTTCGATGATCAAGCATATAGTTAAACTGCTGATAAAAAAAAGTGTTTCAATGCATCTTTAACAATAGTATATGAAGGAAAATGATAAAAGATTTTGATACGTACAATATACAATCTATATATATATATATATATACATATAATAAAACAGTAACGGGTGTTGGAGTTGTTTTGTAAACAAGAAAAACACTTTGATTTCTTTATTTTATAATTTTATTTATTTATGTAGCCTGCAGGGTCCCGTAGGAATTTCAGGCTATCATTTATATTAATTTTATTTATTTATAACCTGCAGGGTCCCGTAGGAATTTCAGGTTATAAGTGTTTGTTCTTACTTCTAGTTTACAACTTTCTCTTCTAATAATTATTCATCACTATTTATACTAAATTCTTAAAGCTAAAAATGCTGATTACACAGAAACAGCATTTCTTAAAAATAAATCATTTAAATAATTAAATTGCTGACTTGCTAAAGAGTCATATTTCAATACATTAATTTTAAATTAACTTATAAACAAAGTTAACTAAATAAAGTGCTGACTGTCAAAAAGATTTATATTACATTAGTACACATTTATTAATTTTGATTAACTTATAACTAGAGTTTAAAAATACGAGGGTGCCTCTCAACACGGGGTCATTTCTGTGCATTAAATATTTTTTGAAAATTTTGATGTTTGTGAAGTTTGTAATTGATATGGAATACAAAACACGAATTTTTGGAATTTGTGTCCTATTGTCTGTCCGTGTTTGCATCACGTGAAAACTGCTGGATGGCAAGGGAACTTCTCACGAAACCTTGATTCAAATATAGCGGACCTTTTGTTTCATAAAAATATGTTATTTCCTAGAGAAAATAAACAAATGTGAAAGTACGCAATTTTCTGTATCTATACTTATAATAAGACAATAGAATTAAACATTAATAAAAGCTTTTTACGAGACAAATAATTTTGAGGTTTTTTAATTTTTTCTTTTTCTATCATTTAAAATACATAAAAGCATTAAAACTGTGATCACAAAATATCGGTTTAAATGCTCTAGGACTTACAGTTTACGAGATAATTGATAATAATTTTTTTTTCAATTTTCTCTTTTTATATCATTTAAAAAAATGCATTTTTTGAGGAAAACAAAGGTCATTCCTGTACATGAAGTATTTTTTGAAAATTTTGTTGCTGGTGTAGATAGTAATTGATATTGAACAGAAAACACCTATTTACACCTAAAAATATTAATGTACACATCTGCGCTAAGTATGTACACAAGAAAATTAGCTTTTAGTCATGTGCATGTGTCTATTTACTTTGTGTGCATATTCCTCTTCATGTGCATGTGCCGAATGTGCAAATCCGTGTGCATGAGTGTGCAAATCCGTACCCTGTTTTAATCTCATAGAAGGCATGATGTGTCACCCGCCCGTTAATTTAAATATATAATTAAATAATAAATTCAAATAATGACAAATATTAATAAAAAAATGAATAGAACTATTTATGTTATAATTCATATAGTGTATTCATACTCTAAAGTTGTAGACAAAAACGAGAAACGACTTTTGTAACCGCTGTAATTAAATTTGATCAGAAATATAAAGTTCCCTAAACTAATTGATTTAAGGTTTAAATAAAAAGCACACGCAACATTTCTTTGTTTTCTTGTTACATATGTATACGTGAAGTATGGAAAAAATAGCTGCTGTTAATGTAGAAGCAAGAAGAAACTACACATCAATAAAGCCGCTTTGACATATAAAAGAGTAAAAGGAATACAAGTACTAATAATTCTCTGCACAAAGCAAAATCACATGTAAGTTTGCGTGTGTGCAAACATAAAAGTATGTTCATACTTGAACTGTTACTTGATAAACTTAGTCACAGATACTGAAATATCGCTCATCTCTAATATCGATCCTCTTAATGACTGCCGTTATGTATTTACAAATTATTTATCATTTCATCAAATTTATCATTTTATCAAATATTTCTTGTCTTAAAATTATGTTTCTCCCATGGATACATGCAATTTTGGTTTCTGAAGTTTTCTTAAATTCTCTCGAAATTGCCTTTGTGGCCACATATTAAAATTATTACTTCTGAAATTTTCTTCATCTTATTTAGTTTTTGACGTTTCTGATTTAAACATAAGTATGTATATATTCACCAAAATAAACCTGAACAAATAGAATTAAAATAAATAATATTAAATAAATGATTTGCTAGAACAGAACGCGGATCGTTTTCTTTTCTAACAAATGAATTGTTGTTGACCAATTCATTTCAATTCTTGCTTTCTTTGGTTCAGACGGATATAACTCGTTGGACACACACATAAGAGATTCAATAGCTCCCGCTAAAAAATTAGCACTGTGTGTGCATTTCCTTGCCGTAGGTGAGTTATAATTAATTTGCATATTTATTGAATAGGAAAGTCTTTTCGAAATATTGACTATTATTGCAGATGTCCAATTCGGCTATTTCGTGTATAGTTCCGGAAGTGTGTGAAACTATTTTTAGACGAATGAAAGAAACGTGGGAACTTTAGACGGGAAGCACATCCATTTTCGGCCATTACGCAAACACAGTGCTTTCTAGCCACCGTAATAAAGGAACCAACAGCATTGTTTTGATGGCTTTAGTTGATGCCCACAGTAAATTTATTTTTAGTGATATTTCTTCAAAGCAATTTAAGTCGACTTTTGCAAGAAGTTGAAATACCAGATAACGCAGTTGTAAGTAATGGTCGATGCCTACCTTATGTAGTAGTCACACAACGTCAAACAAAAAGCAAGTGTACAACGCAGGACACTCCCGTGCTCGACATGTTGTTAAAAGTGGAGAAAGTGGTAGTGATTACCTTTGCTTATTGTGCCTTATATTCTCGCCAACGACGAAGTGGTGCGGCAGAAGCTATCAGGCAGAAATTTGCTGCATAAACTAACCCACAACTTTATAAGTAAGTTCAACATATTAATTAAGCAATTTTTATTTTTATTTATTTATTATTTGAATGTTTTCTATTTAAAAATAACACTAAAATACTTAATGAACATACATAGATGCATACATAAAACTTAGAATTCAAACATAGTTATAAAGTTTAATAGCGGAATTTCCTGCCGTGATGCTGTGGATTTGTACTTTCATTTATACAGTGTCGTGCAAAACAAAAGCAAAAAACTTCATATTTGAGTTTAAACAGAAATATTTCATACAAATTTTTATTAAAAAATTAGTTTTTGTATATTTTTGTGTACTATTATGATGAGTAATGAAAGACAATTTTAGGAGTCCAAAATTTGCAACTCTCTTAAAAAAATCCACCAAAAACATTCAAACGTAAAAAAAGAGTGTGCAAAACAAAAGCAACAAATTGTAAAATCATTTGCAAACATTTTTTTTTTTTTCAAAAATTACGGAACATATTTATGTAAACTAGTTCTTAGAGGTTAAATTATTTTTTAAATTAGTTTCTCTACGTTTATTGCACTTATTAGAATGGCAAGAGATAAATATTGCCAAACCTTAAAATATCACATAACTAATGATCTCGAAAAAGGAGAAAAGCAAGCTTCGGTTGCTAGGAAGTATATCGTTAATAGATCTATTATTTCCAGATTGTTTAAAAAGTATAAATCGATAAGCTCACTTTGTGGGAGGGAGTCCACGAAAAACTTCCGAGCGAGAATATAGAGATATATGTCGTTTTAAAAAAAAAATCCGTTTGCCACTTCCAATGAAGTTGTTAAAACTCTTATGTTAAATGTGCACGACATTACAATTCGTAGACGTGCCATAGAAAATAATTTAAAGAGTTACAGACCAGCAAAAAAGCCATTGCTAACCAGGAAACATATTCAGAAAAGGTACTAAGCTAACAACTTGATTTTGTTTGCCGTTATTTGTTATTTTGTGTGCTTTATTTATTATGATTAAATTTTGCTAGAATACACCTCACTCCAAAAGCGCTCAAGGAATACTATATACTACCTTCTGAAGATGTGTACCAGAAAATTAATTAGGTTATTTCTCTTTTTTTGTGTCGGTAATTTCGTCGGCCTTGAGATAAATGAAATATACGCGAAACCATTTTTTCCACTCTGACGGAAGAAGTGCCTTATCAGTGACATGACAAAGAAAAAGAGATATATTTGCCCCACTCATTTTATTTTCTCTCCGAAGGTTTTATTATCTGAATGCGCAAATTAATGCAAGCTTATGTTATGCCTTCTTCTTCTTCTCGTAACCAGACAAGTAAGCCAAATAAGCACAAAAAATCAATAGTTGCTTTTTCCTTACCTTTTTCTTTAGTCCGTACAATTTAATGTAATCTGTACAATTTAATGTAATGCAACCTTAAGTTATTTTTTTTTCTTAGACTTTCTTACAATTTAAAGCAGAATTGGTCTCTACTTTCTGTTCCGTGACGAATCAGCTGGTCAGTTTCTGTTAAATCGAAAATATGTATTTGTGCTTTGTTATTACTTTGAAGTTGTTTGGTAGTGTGAGTGCAAAATTGTAAACAAACCATTTTCGTCATTGTAATTGTAGTTTATTTTTTGTTGTATTGTGTATTGTGTTCCCTTTGCTTATTACAAACAGCTGATATGTTGCTACAGAAAAACTAATTATAATAATTTAAAAAGCAGAACGGCACGGAACAAAACAACAACAGAAAGTAAAGACTAATGAGAACTTTAATGTTACGTTTACTATTTTCCAATTAAATAATTTAGTATTTCTTTGCATTTGACACAATTGAATGTAAACAACTTGTTTTGTTTTTGTTTTTAATTCAGTTCGTTTTCTCTTTTTTTATATTCATAACTGACAAACAATAAAATGTATGCCTGGTAACAGGCATACAAATGTTACGATAGCATTTTTCAAGCTTAAGGCCTATATTTGTAAACTTTTTAAAATATTTTTCAAAAGTCATTTGGTATGTTAGGTTATGTATTGAATTTATGTTGTTATGAATCTTTGCATCTTACAAATGTAATTCAGTCGCCATTGCACAGTGGGGCAGAATCAAAATATTTTGGAAATAATTCAGCCATTTGAAAACGGCTAGGCCGATTGATTCAAAATTTGGCACGAGCATAGTAGAGGAGTACCTGAGCTTAAGTTTTGAAGGTGGTTACCCTCCACTTTCCAGGGATGGCGCTATGTGGTCTCAAAGTTGGACACCTCGCTCCTGAAAATTTTTCTAACGCTTGGCATTTCTTCAATTTTAGTCTGATTTTTAAATATTTTACATGGTCTTAAAGCTCTCGTAAATACCTACAAAACGGTACTTTAAACTGCATGTTTATGTTTAAAAATGATCGAGTTATAAGCATTTTAAAATTAAAAGTTTTGATTTTTTCCATACCCTGGTCCAGTTTTTTCGCAATATTGGGTACAATTTGCAGCAAATTTGTTTGAGTTTTTTACCGTAGATAGCAAACAAAATTTAAGATTTTCTGAAAAAAATTTGAAGGTAATATCTTTTCTGGCTTAAAAATTACACGATTTTCAATTTAAAAAATCCAAAATTATTGCATTTTTGTGTATTTTAGCCTAAAATGGGACACTAATCTAATTTTTTAGATAGAAAAAAATTTTCTTAAGGAATATATAAAAATTTTTTATTTTTATTAAAGCTAACTATATGTGTGTACGTTTAAACCAAACTTCGTATAAAACTGATCATTCTTGTAGATGATGTAAGTCTTTCAACTTGACCTATTTTACATCGAAATTTTGACTTTACCCCATATTTTCTAAAATCCCAAAGCTGGGATCGGAAAAAGAAGAATACTGTAAAAAAGCTATATGTACTCCAAATTGTTTCAAAAAGTATTTCGTGAGCCCTAGTCCATATGTGGACTTTATGGGCAAAAGAGTAAAAAATTCCAATTTTGGGATTTTTCGTCTTTATTTTGGGAATTATGGGATTTCCTTTAGCTTAATGTTGCAGATTTTTTTACCGTTTGATTTTAGTTAACAAACTACATATGCACAGAAAATTTAATCTGATTTGCTTAATTAATAAAAGTTTTATAGCATATTTAATATTTTTACTTTTCTCAAATTGGACCGTTTTTACCATAATTTTTCGAAATTTTCGGAGCTCAGCAACGAATATTAAAATTTTGTTCCATTTTTTTATTTTTTTTATGCATTTGAATAAAGACGACGCAATTTTCTATTAAATAAAAAAAGATTCACCTCAATATCATTCTTACGTGCAAAACTATGCGTTCTTAAATATGAGTGTTTCAATATGTATCTCACTTTTATACATTTATGTTACGGAAGTAAAAATGTTCATGCCTGTGTAAAAAATTGTGTAAAAAAACAATTATACTTGAAAAAAGGGTTAAAAATGTAAGGGTTAAAAATAATGGTGCAGGTGTTCGTTTTAGGATGACCTATGACTAATTATGTCTTACCTAAGTGCCTTTTTGATTTTTAGCTAGATGCTTTGCTTCTTTAGGTACCCAACTGTTCGATGACCTGAACACGCATATAAATATCTGCATAAATACAATAGATATCATATTTAAAAAAAAAAAAAACATCATGTCGATCACATTGAAGTTTGAAACATTGTGTTCTTTTTTGTGCTGATGCTACAAAAGGACTTAATAGAATTAAGGCCATGATGTCATTGGTACTGCAAAACTGGAAAAAATTTTTAAATTATTTGATCAAAAAATGAAATCAGTTCGCGGAAACAAAAATAAGTTTAAAGTAAAGTATCTTACTGGGATGGATACTGTTGCGAAATTCTCAACCTACATCGCATTATGTGGAGCTCCCTGCAAATCTTATGATGACTTATGTTCGAAGTCTAAGAAAAAAAGGTTAACCGAAAAACTTTCTTCAGTTTCAAAAGATGAAGTTTGCGATACGTTCAAAGAATTGCTAAAAAAAGGAAAATCAGCCTTCCGAGGCAGTGCACATCGCCAATATTCTTCCCAGCGCATCTCCAAAACGGTTGAAACGAATTGTTAACAGCATACCTACTCCGACATCGCAGTCAAATTTTACGAAGGAAGAAGCTAATGCTCTGATGTTGGAAATGAAAATAAGCCGAAATAAATACCAAATTTTGAGAAAAGCTTTACTTGAGAAAGGACATGCAATATTACCATCATATAAGTCTATTCAAGAAAAAAAGAAAGCGATTATGCCATCTCCAATAACAGTTGATGAAACGAAAGCTTCTATTGGACTATCTTCTTTGCTAGAAAATACGGCGTCACGGATTATTTCAGATTTTTCTACTGACCAACTAGAAAAGGTTAAAAACTGCGATGTAGTACTAATGTGTAAGTGGGGATGTGATGGAATATCAGCCCTTCCTGAGTACAAACAAAAACATACAATAGATTTTAAGAGCATATTCATGGCATCCTTAGTACCACTAAGAATTCGTTCATACTCACTGGTTGCATCTTCATCAGTACGTGCAAACACTTTTGAAGATATATGGAAAAACACAACCCCAGGATCCAAAAATTTTTGTAGGCCTATTTATTTTGAGTATGTAAAGGAATCAAATACTACGACAAAAAAATTAGTCGAGCATATCAAAGACGAAATAAGATCATTGGAACCAATATCTATAAAAATAAAAGAATACTGTGTTAACATATCCTTTCAACTTAGTTTAACAATGATTGATGGAAAAGTTAGTAACGCTATAACTAACACATCTTCTTATTGAAAATGTCCCATATGTGATCAGAAGAAGGCAGAACTCTCAGATAAAAAAAACCAACGTAGTCAACGAAGAAGTTCTATCTTTCGGAATATCCCCCCTTCATGCTAGAATAAGATTTTTGGAGCATTTTCTGCATATTGCATACGACTTAAAATACAGAAGTACGACAGAAAATTTAATAACAAAACAAAAACAAAAAACAATGATGAACTAAAAGCTCTAAGAGCTTCTGAGAAAAGTAGAATCCAAGAAGAGTTTAGAGTACAAACGGGGTTAATAATTGATAAGCTTCTTCGTAGTGGAGGAAACACTAACGACGGAAATACTGCAAGAAAATTTTTTGGGGATTTTGAAACTACTTCAAACATAACTGGAATTGACAAAGAGTTGCTTAGAATGGTTAACGTAGTTTTAGTGGCAATTAATAGCAAAACTCATATTAATTCTTTTCGATTTGGAGAATATACAGCAAAAATATCTCAGCTACTCGTTTCCCTATATCCATGGAGGGATATGACGCCCACAGTACATAAAATATTATGTCATGGTAAAACAATTATAGAATCGAATATTCTTCCTCTTGGGGAATTAACAGAAGAAGCCCAAGAAGCAAGAAACTGCGATTTCAAGTACATTCAAATATTCAGTTCTCGAAAATGTTCTAGGCAGTCACAAAACGAAGACATTTTCTATAGCCTATTGTTATCTTCTGATCCTGTACTCTCATCAATAAGAAAACGTTGGATTAATTATGAGGCTTCTTCACCTTCTAACAAAACAGAATTAAAGGATTCACTTTATCTTTTAGACATGCATAATGATATGACAGATTATTTTATAGAAAATAAATAATAATTTTAAGGAAATAAAAAATACTTTTAACGACTTTTCGTAAATAAAAATTAACAGAAAATTTTATTTTTTATCTGATGTTTTTTATAATGATTATTAATTTAAGATATGCCTCTTGGTTATTCTCTATTCAGGTATAATTGTTTTTTTACACAATTTTTTACACAGGCATGAAAATTTTTACTTCCGTAACATAAATGTATAAAAGTGAGATACATATTGAAACACTCATATTTAAGAACGCATAGTTTTGCACGTAAGAATGATATTGAGGTGAATCTTTTTTTATTTAATAGGAAATTGCGTCATCTTTATTCGCCTGCATAAAAAAAAAATAAAAAAATGGAACAAAATTTTAATATTCGTTGCTGAGCTCCGAAAATTTCGAAAAATTATGGTAAAAACGGTCCAATTTGAGAAAAGTAAAATTATTAAATATGCTATAAAACTTTTATTAATTAAGCAAATCAGATAAAATTTTTTGTGCATATGTAGTTTGTTAACTAAAATCAAACGGTAAAAAAATCTGCAACATTAAGCTAAAGGAAATCCCATAATTCCCAAAATAAAGACGAAAAATCCCAAAATTGGAATTTTTTACTCTTTTGCCCATAAAGTCCACATATGGACTAGGGCTCACGAAATACTTTTTGAAACAATTTGGAGTACATATAGCTTTTTTATAGTATTCTTCTTTTTCCGATCCCAGCTTTGGGATTTTAGAAAATATGGGGTAAAGTCAAAATTTCTATGTAAAATAGGTCAAGTTGAAAGACTTACATCTTCTACAAGAATGATCAGTTTTATACGAAATTTGATTCAAACGTACACACATATAGTTAGCTTTAATAAAAATAAAAAATTTTTATATATTCCTTAAGAAAATTTTTTTCTATCTAAAAAATTAGATTAGTGTCCCATTTTAGGCTAAAATACACAAAAATGCAATAATTTTGGATTTTTTAAATTGAAAATCGTATAATTTTTAAGCCAGAAAAGATATTACCTTCAAATTTTTTTCAGAAAATCTTAAATTTTGTTTGCTATCTACGGTAAAAAACTCAAACAAATTTGCTGCAAATTGTACCCAATATTGCGAAAAAAACTGGACCAGGGTATGGAAAAAATCAAAAATTTTAATTTTAAAATGCTTATAACTCGATCATTTTTAAACATAAACATGCAGTTTAAAGTACCGTTTTGTAGGTATTTACGAGAGCTTTAAGACCATGTAAAATATTTAAAAATCAGACTAAAATTGAAGAAATGCCAAGCGTTAGAAAAATTTTCAGGAGCGAGGTGTCCAACTTTGAGACCACATAGCGCCATCCCTGGAAAGTGGAGGGTAACCACCTTCAAAGCTTAAGCTCAGGTACTCCTCTACTATGCTCGTGCCAAATTTTGAATCAATCGGCCTAGCCGTTTTCAAATGGCTGAATTATTTCCAAAATATTTTGATTCTGCCCCACTGTGCATTGTTATAACTCACCAAATCATCATTACCGATATAAACACACATATAAATTGCCAATTAAATTTTTATTGAAAATATTTAAAGTTGTATACATATATACAGGGAAACCTCCCAAAACGGACAACTTCTATAACCGGACACCTCTAGTAACCGGCCAAGTTTTGTAGAAGCAACTTGGTCATTAGTTTTTGCATACAAAATGCATTCCCATAAACAGACACTCTAATAACCGGACACGGACACTAAATACAAAAAATATTGTTCAAAATCTTCTCAGATACGCAAAAACACGGCAACAAGAATTGTATTTATATAGTACTTTTTTTAAAGAGAAGTAGCTGCAGTTCGTCATAGGTAAAACAGCCCGCCCTGAAGCATTCAAACATCTTTTGTTAAAGATCTTTCAGTAAACTGGAAATTTACAAAAAGGTATGAAAGACTCGTGTCATCATGAGTGAATGGCTGCAGCAGTTCAACATAAAAATTACATCTAAGAAGCGTAAAATACTCTTGTTCTTGGACAAAAATATTATTTTGCCTCAAAAACAACTGCAGTAAGCTCGATTATTATAGTTACAATCTTTCGAATTTTGATGCATATGATCATTAATTTTTAAAAATGGATAAAAGCGTCTGCACTTAAGATGAATGTATTGAATTAATAAATCCAAGCTCTGTTTTGGGGAACATGAAAAAATACCAGACCCCATCAATTCTTATGATGAAACAACAAAGCAAATTGCTCGTTTGAAGCATTTTGCTAGAAAAGGCTTTGTTGCATTTTAACAATCAAAACACATTAAAAGTCAGTTTAAAATCAAACGGCAGAAATTGAAACAATCTAAGTTGAAGCAGTCTACTCTAAACATTTATTGTTGTTTAACCACAATAAACTATTAAACAATGAAATATATCTATCTTATAAGCGGACCCCTCTAATAAATATTCTGAAACTGTGACTTTTCATTTAGAGAGTTACAGTAGTTTTCGCTTATAGTCCACAGCTACAGTTGCACAATTTTTGTGGACTATAAGCGAATTAGGACTATAACCGAATTTTTTTTAAGCCGCTTAATGGACTACAACTGACTTCAGATATAATACACATTTTGGACTATATACAAAGTATGCAATTTCTTTAATAAAACCACTTTTTTTAACAAAATAAAAGTTTATTTAAAACATTTTTGACATTTGTAAAAGTTGCCAGAATTCTAAATAAAAAAGGTTGCCAGTTTGCTTAAAAAAAGTATTAAAAAACAGGGTGGACTATATGAAAGTTTTTTTCTATACAATATTAGCTATGTATGCAAAGAAAATTTGGCCTTTAAACGAAAATGGACTATAGGCGAAATGGACTTAAGAACAAATAATTTGTATGAAATTCGAAAAAACCTGCAAGTGGATAGGACTGTTTTGGCTTACATCCGTTTTTGGCCTTTAAGCGGAATGGACTATAAACGAAAAGTACTGTATCAAACTACAAAACTATCAAATATTAGCATTGAAAGATTCCCACAGTATTTATAAAAATTTGAAAGCCAATTATTTATTGTTTTTAGAATTGAACCCATTAAAATCATTAACGTTAGTTCCATTTCTGCCGTTTTTATTCTATTAATAATATTTTCTATAAAATCGGAAGTGTTAAAATTAATTCTTAACCGGACACGGACACTAAATACAAAAAATATTGTTCAAAATCTTCTCATAAGCGGACAGATACGCAAAAACACAGCAACAAGAATTTTATTTAAATAGTACTTTTTTAAATAGAAGTAGCTGCAGTTCGTCATAGGTAAAACAGCCCGCCCTGAAGCATTCAAACATCTTTTGTTAAAGATTTTTCAGTAAACTGGAAATTTACAAAAAGGTATGAAAGACTCGAGTCATCATGAGTGAATGGCTGCAGCAGTTAAGCATAAAAATGAGATCTAAGAAGCGTAAAATACTCTTGTTATTGGACAAAAATATTATTGTTTTGCCTCAAAAACAACTGCAGTAAGCTCGATTATTATAGTTACAATCTTTCGAATTTTGATGCATATGATCATTAATTTTTAAAAACGGATAAAAGCGTCTGCACTTAAGATGAATGTATTGAAATAATAAATCCAAGCTCTGTTTTGGGGAACATGAAAAAATACCAGACCCCATCAATTCTTATGATGAAACAACAAAGCAAATTGCTCGTTTGAAGCATTTTGCTAGAAAAGGCTTTGTTGCATTTTAACAAACAAAACACATTAAAAGTCAGTTTAAAATCAAACGGCAGAAATTGAAACAATCTAAGTTGAAGCAATCTACTCTAAACATTTATTGTTGTTTAACCACAATAAACAATGAAATATATCTATCTTATAAGCGGACCCCTCTAATAATTATACTGAAACTATGACTTTTCATTTAGAGAGTTATCAAACTTCAAAACTATCAAATATTAGCATTGCAAGATTTCCACAGTATTTATAAAAATTTGAAAGCCATTAATTTATTGTTTTTACAATTGAACTCATTAAAATCATTAACGTTAGTTCCATTTCTGCCGTTTTTATTCTATTAATAATATTTTCTATAAAATCGGAAGTGTTCAAATTAATTCTTAATTTCGTTTTTTTTCGATTATCAGGATTGTTGTTGTTCATGAGTGTGACATTAGCATTTCCAACAATTTTGTCTCTTACCCTCAAATCAAAAAAAAAAAAATTGGTAAAAGTGTTACATGGATATGCTTCCAAACTCATCCACATGTTTTATTATACCCTTCACCGCAAAAATGGAAAAAGGGTATATTTAAGATTGCAAAATTAGTTATACCCTTTTTCCACATTTTGTGCTCGTTTGAAGCATTTTGCTAGAAAAGTTTTGTTGCATTTTAACAAACAAAACACATTAAAAGTCAGTTTAAAATCAAACGGCAGAAATTGAAACAATCTAAGTCGAAGCAATCTACTCTAAACATTTATTGTTGTTTAACCACAATAAACAATGAAATATATCTATCTTATAAGCGGACCCCTCTAATAATTATTCTGAAACTATGACTTTTCATTTAGAGAGTTATCAAACTTCAAAACTATCAAATATTAGCATTGCAAGATTTCCACAGTATTTATAAAAATTTGAAAGCCATTAATTTATTGTTTTTACAATTGAACTCATTAATATCATTAACGTTAGTTCCATTTCTGCCGTTTTTATTCTATTAATAATATTTTCTATAAAATCGGAAGTGTTAAAATTAATTCTTAATTTCGTTTTTTTTTTCGATTATCAGGATTGTTGTTGTTCATGAGTGTGACATCAGCATTTCCAACAATTTTGTCTCTTACCCTCAAATCAAAAAAAAAAAAAAAATGGTAAAAGTGTTACATCGATATGCTTCCAAACTCATCCACATGTTTTATTATACCCTTCACCGCAAAAATGGAAAAAGGGTATATTTAAGATTACAAAATTAGTTATACCCTTTTTCCACATTTTGTGGTTAATAAAATATGAATAAATATGACTGTTTGCTTGTATGATTAATTTTCTCAAACTTTTTAAGTTGTATTTTTCCTGATTTGTTTTGCTACAGTTTTTTTTTTTCAAGCAAACTAAAAACTCTTTAACATCTAGTATTACCAACAGTTGAATATAACAGTTCGGCCATCCTGATAAATTGATTGACCTCAATTAACATAAAACAAACTCATAACATATTAACATACCTATCGATATAATAAGTTAGAAAGTTTAACTCTTAAAGTATCCATTTACTTGAATTGTTTTCTTTAATAATGCCCTTATTTGGTAACAGACAATTTTCACAGACAATTTGCACTACCTATCTGTTTCTACCCAGTTTTTTCGTAATCATATAAGATCCACGATACTTTTCGGATAATTTTCTTTTTGATCCGCATTATTGTGGTTCTGTTTTATAACGACATAACCCCCTACAAATACAATTCGTGTAGTATATTGTGTTTTCTAAAGTAGTCTTGACCATAATTTTGAGATTTTACAATTGATTTTAATGCTTTAAGTCGATGTTTTCTTAATTTCTATAATCATAATATTCACATAATTCATCAATTAAATCGTCCATGACTGATACATAACATAAATGTTTGTACTAATATATGTGTATATAAATATCATTATTATTAATGAATAATTATTAGATACTAGCAGAATAAAATAATACTCTTAATAATAAAAGGTAATAATATCAAAGAAATCGTAATACAGCAGTTATAATTATAATCGCAGTAATATTCATAAATAACAATATACATAAATGTAGGAGTTTCTTTATAGTTTTAACATACATTTATCAATTTTATTAATTGAATAAAAAAATTACATCAAGCAATATATGTATGCTATAAATTCTATATTTAAAAATTTGTTGACATCACTGTTAATAAAGAGACAATAAATCTATAACAGCTGATACGTAAAAACGAAGTGAAATTTTAATTTTCCGCAACGTCAAGTTTACGAAAGAGTACCTAGTATATCATTAGAACCCAGGTACATTTATTTTACTAGGTAGTGTCGTCCGCCCAGCTGGTTTGTAGTTGGACATGTCAAAAGTTGTTTATATTTTCCTACTTTTTTTTACGAATTTCAAAAGCACTAACAACAAGCATATGCAGAACAAAGAGAGCGTTTGTTTTTAGACCAATTCTCTTTTATTTTCTTTTTCTATTTTTGACATTTCCACTCACAAAGCAACAATAAAATGCCATGTTGTTTTTACAAATGTTGTATTTGTGGTAGAGCCGCTGTTACCTAGTAAAATAAATGTACCTTGATTAGAACTTAGGTAAGCAGCGGTAGTATATAAAATATTTGAATTCTGATCATCCAAATCAATATTAGCCGCTAAAGCAATAGCATCAAGTAGCATTTGTCGGTTGAACATGACTGTTTGCTTGTATGATTGATTCTCTTAAGCTTTTCAACTTTTATTTTTTCTGATTTTTTTTTTTTTTGCTACAGAGAGTGAGAATTAAATTAGTGAGAGTGCTACATTCGGCTATGCCGAATCTTATATACCATTCATCATATACATATGTAAGTTTAGTTTAGTGAAATCACTTCAATCAAAAAAACAAATACTGGGGTAACAGAGAATCACTACAGGCCAGGATTGACTATCATACTCAGCCGTACGACTTGTCAAAAATTTCATGTGTGTTCAAAAAGCATAATAGTGCGGATTAAAAGTGTATGTGTGCGACAGACTTTTTGACAGATCTGTACGATTTTATAATCTTTTGAAATAATTCATAAAATTATTTTTTCAGGGTTTAGAGTAGATTTTTTTGAAGAAGAGGGGGAAGCAACAACAAAATATTAAAAGCATCTGTTTTCGCATCTTTTTTGTATAATAGTGTATCACGTACGACGCCATTTTTAAACGATTTTTAAAGTAGGATAGAATTCTGTCAGATTTTTGTGTGATTAAATCGTACGATTGTGTATGATAGTGAATCCTGGCCTTAAATAAGTCATATACATAATTTTATATTAAATATTATCGACTCTTAATAAGCTAAGTATTTTTAAAAAATTTTATTATTTTCTGAAAGATCTCTTCAAAAGCTTTTAAATGGTATCCACGTTAATATCTTAAAAAATATGGTGTACAATCGTACTTTTTATGAAAAGTTCAGAGGCCCATAATTCGAAAAATATGGGCGAGCGCCAATTTTTTCACGTGTTGTTTTTTCTTATTGTTATACTCTTTACCGCATTAAGTGGAAAAGGGTATATCTCAGTTTGTCATTCCGTTTGTAATTTTATCAATATCCATTTTTGACCTTATAAAGTACATATATTCTGAGTCCCTATGAAAAGCAAAGTCGATTGATCGATGTACGTCTGTCCGTCCGTCTTAGTGTTGAAATTAAGTTTGCCAAGGCACTAGATGAGCTATAGAAAATTTAAATACGCCAATCGATCAGCCTTAGTTTTTTGCTATTAAAAATCAGCAAGATCGGTCCATATTCTTCGAGACAGCGGGCAAAACACCACGCCTCCCTATAATTTTTCCATATCACTTGGAACAATGAAGTTACTCCAAGCCTATTGGACAAAGTGTTTGAAAAAATCATCCTCAAAAGATTAGTAGATCTTTCAAATGTAAATAGCATTATTAGTCACCAAGATTTTGTATTCCGTAAGGAACACTTTACCATTCATCAATTGAAAAGGGTAATTAATTTTATTGAATAATAATAAAAGTCGACGCAAAAGTACTGAAGTTATATTTCTTGATATTGAAAAGTCATTTGATTCTATCTGGCATTATGGTTTGTTGTTCAAACTAAATAATTTTAAATTTCCCATTTATTTACAAAAAATAGTAAAGCTTTTTAAATAATAGATCATTTGTAGTGTGCGTCGATAAGAATTATTCTAGTGAAAGGCAAATACCAGCAGGTTTACCTCAAGGGTCCGTTCTTTCTCCCACATTATATTCATTATATACCTCGGATACAAAAATTGGCAGAAATCAGGAAGCAGCATTTTATGCTGACGACAGTGCTTTTATATGTTGCGACAAGGTATCAAATGCAATGGTCAAGAGAAAGCAAACAGGCTCTAAACTTTAGCGAAAAATATACAGTGGCTCACATCAAAAGTCGGGCAAGGCATTTAGTAAATTTTGTTAACGATTTTTTATATCAGGAATAATTATTTTCCCAAATATTTTGAATGCATTTGATTAAGTTTTTAATACACAATAAAATTATGTGATGATGACATTAACAAAATTTTACATAACGGTATTTTCAGAGCAAGTTACAAAAAGAGTAAATAAACGTACTCACACTGAAAGTCGGGCAAAACAAATAGTAATAAAAATGTCATTTGATTTACCGTTATATTTGAGCGTCGCTTTTAATTTTTATATTAACATTAGTCAGTTGAATTTTTGCATTCATCAGACGACAATATTTTTAAATTTTTTGTATAATGCCGCAGTCAACTTTAGAAGAACGAAAAATCGTTATTAACAACTATTTAAAAGGAAAAACCCAACGTGAGATCGCAAATATCGTTAACAAAAGTAAGTCGACAGTACATGACAAATTTAGCCGATATAATAAGGATAAGAGGATATCAAATAAACAACGTGCGCCAGTGAGAAAGAAGCTCAGCTCGAGAGCCGAGAAGTTTATAGTTCGTAAGGTGCTAAACGATCCTTTTATCTCTGCTCCAGAACTTGCCAAAATTGTTAAAAATAATTTTGGAATTGAAGTTCATGCAGAAACGATAAGAAGGGTGCTAAGAAAAAACAATTTGAATGGCAGAGTGGCTCGAAAGAAGCCATGTGAAAAAAATAGAAAAGAACGTTTAAAATTCGTACGAGAGCATATTTCGAAGGATTTTGCGTTTTGGAGCACGGTAAAATTATATGCCAAGTTATCTTGGTTATTTCTATCAGTATATTAACATTTTACAGGTACTTTTTACGGACGAAAGAAAATTTAATTTGTTTGGATCCGATGGTCGGCGTTTTGTGTTGCGCACAGTGGCTGAAAATCGTTCTTCGTTGGCCAAAATTAAATTTTTTTTTCATTTTGTAGTTAATATATCCAAATTAAGGTAGCCAAAAAATTATGTTAAAATATTGATAATTGTGGGCGTCGCATGCTGTCAAACTCAATTTTTTTTTAATTTCATAAAAAGGTGTTTTTCTTTGGTTTTTTACCAAAATTAAATGGTTACTACTCGCAAGCTATCATCGATGGTGTATTAAATTTTCATTTTTTTTTTTTTTGCCTAAAAGTTTATTTTTTTTTAGTTTAGGCTACGTATAACTAAAAAAAATAAATATAATACCTTCGAAAGGGTTTAATGGCTTTGTTTTGATCAGCAAAAAATAAGTAATAAAATTATCACAATGGGCTCTACAGGAAGCATATGATCTCTTTCTAAATTTACCTGTTATCAAATGTTAGGGTCAAGCAAAGTCAAACGCAAATAAAAATATTCAGAAGAAAATGGAGAGCTTCAGTTATAAAGAACTGGCCGAAGTGTATTTTAGAAACAAAAATCAGGAAGATGTTCTTAGTTACGTTAAAATAAAATTAAACTTAAATTCGTGTAGCACCAAAATGCAAGAGCAATTATATAATTTCGTCAAAGCACTAAAAAAACGCTACAAAGAAGTTATTTACAGTAAACAAAAATTTTATATAAGAAGTGCAAAGTGGTTAGAAGGTCAACTTACTGTCGCTGCAGAAACAGTAAAGCAAGATAAGGCTGGAAGACCACGCAAATCATTAGTGGACAATTGCAGCGATAGATCTAAGAGGCGGAAGCTTAAAGATATTAACGATGCCTTTGGTTCTACAAATATAAAAGAATCTTTCCTACATCAATTACGATCACAGAACCAATTTACAAAAGTGGATATCATTGAAAAAGTTGTTAAAGCTAGTCCACCGAAAACAAAACGGATTCTTAAAAGTATACCAACTCCGAAAAGTATACCAACTCCGAATGATGCAATACAGTACACAAATGAGGAGGCATTAGCATTATTTCTGGATTTGAAATTAACAAAACAGCAATATATTAAACTCAGACAGCGTGCGATTGAAAAAGGCTCAAATATATATCCAGCATATCATCACATAACCGCTGCTAAAATGGACTGTTTGCCATCAAAGGACACTATTACAATTACACAAATTTCGGCAGAGGTACAACTACAATCTCTACTTGATCACACAGCCGAACGCTTGCTGCAATCAATAACAGGAAATGAGTTGAAGAAATACGGAAACACAAAGTTAATTCTTTTTTGTAAATGGGGATGTGATGGTTCTTCGGGACAAAAACAATATAAACAAGCTGTATGTGAAAATATTTCTGACTCAGATATGTTCATGGTATCATTTGTACCATTGCGATTGAAAAAGATTTTGGAAGATTCAGAGCCTTCGTCTAGTACAACGCAAACAATGGATATTTGGAAAAATGAGACACCATCTTCTACGAAATACTGCAGGCCAATAAAATTTCAATTCAAAAAAGAAACAAATGATGTTATTAATAAAGAAGTTAGTGATATCAAGGCCCAAATTACAACACTACAGCCATTACAATTACAGTTAGATGGGCAGCAAATTGAAGTAAGCTACCAGTTAGTCCTGACAATGAGAGATGGAAAAGTGGGTCAGGCTTTGACTAACACGAAGGCTGCATCCAGCTGCATTATATGCCAAGCAACATCAACCCAATTAAACCAAGTCCCAGCAAAATCATTAGATAATACCGATGCATATGAATTTGGATTATCACCACTACACGCAAGAATACGACTTATGGAACACATACTAAAAATCAGTTATGATTTGGATTTCGGGTCTTCAGGATCAATAAGAAACAACGAGACCAACAAAGAGTTAAGAAGTTCAAAAAAGAAACATGTTCAAGATGAATATCGCAAACGTGGACTGATTATAGATCAGCCAAAACAAGGGTCAGGCAATACAAATGATGGCAATACCGCAAGAAGATTCTTTTCAGATCCAGAAACAGCATCTGAAATAACAGGAGTGGATTTTAACCTTATTTTCAGATTTAAAATAATAATAGAAGTACTTGCGTGCAATGAAGAAATTGACTGTAGAAAATTTGGAGATTACGCTAAGGAAACTGCAAAAATATATACAACTAACTACGCATGGAGAAATATGTCTGCAACAGTTCACAAAATCCTTTATCATGGTGAAGATGTCATTAAATATCGTTTGGTGCCACTTGGAGATCTATCAGAGGAGGCTCAGGAAAAAAGGAACTAGGATTACATATTTTATAGAGAGCACAATACTAGGAAAATTTCACGAAATTCAACAAATGAAGATCTATTTAATATATTATTGGCAACGTCAGATACGTTCATATCCAGTATTCGAAATCAATGGAAAGTGGACCATCGGGATTTAGATGAAGAAGCCAAAAAACTGCTAAAGAACAGAAATAGCACAGAACAAAATATGGAATATTTGCAATTAATATTTAAGTCAAACGAATAAAAATTATAATTGCCTTTCATTATTCTTTAAGTACGGAAAACATTGTATCAGTAAAAAATAAGTTAAAACGTTATATTCGACCGAGTCGAATCTTAAATACCTTCCAACTATATAGGATGATGAAGGGGTAAGGGGGTGGTGAGGTTAAGGTAGCGTAGAAGATCAAATTATATTTTCTTGTTGCTTGTTGGGGGGGGTGAGGTGAAGGTAGCACAGAAGATCCGAGTACATTTTCCATTCGTCATGAAAGCTTAAAAATTAATTTTTTATGCAATCTAGGCTTAGGTAATACAATTTGTTAATTATTGACACTATTTTTCATATAATATGCTATATAAACGGCGGGGTCCAAAAATAAATTTTTATGATTTTCTGGCTCCAGGGTAAAGACCTTGAACCTTCTTTGACATAAAAATGTTTCATTTGCTTAACAAATTTACAAAAAAACTTGTAAAAATGTGTAGTTTTTCAGGGGTTGGTTTAGTTCTTCTTAGGGGAATTTTTTCCCCCTGGCTCGACTTGGCCCATTTACAAACTTAGCCTGCCCTATCCTTCAAGATATATATGTACCAAATTTCAAGGGTCTAGCTCTTTTCGTTTAGACTGAATCGTGTTCATACAGACAGGCGAATGGACGGACGGCCGGATGGACGGACGGACGTATGGGCAGACGGACATAGCTATATCGTCTTAGATTTCATCACTGATAGAGAATATATATACTTTTTTGGATCTTAGAGGGATATTTTACTATGTTACATACAGAATAAACCCATATTTCACTCTGAAAGTTAAAAAAATTAAAATGTTCAACTTTGACCTCGAGTTCCTTAAAAAGTCCTCGATCAATTTTAATGTAATTGAAACTGAATCAAGCTGAACTAAATATCTATCCATTAAAAAAAATTATTTCAATATTTTGATCGGTTCAAAAGTTACAGAATTTTGGCCAACGAAAAACGATTTTCAGCCAATGTGCGACGCGTTAAGATGAATACAGGGATTATGAATTTTATTATGATTGAATTCAATTATCTTATAATATTTTATCAAGGGAAATTAAGTTTAAAGTTAATTTGAGTTGATTTTTATATGTTTTTTACAGGGAAAAAATTTAAAACGAACTTTTTGTCAAATATGAATAAAATATTAATTGAAATCTTCTTCATCTTCTTATGAATAAAATATTACGAAAGCTGCTCTATATATTTCTGGCCAAATAATGAAAATGTAAATATTTGTAATCAAAAATGGTTTTATTGTTTTTCAAAGCATTCTCCAGCATGATTTATACACTTTTGCATGCGCTCAAACCAGTTGTCGAAGCACTTTTTCCACTCCGATTGAGACACCTCTAAAACATGGTTTTTGAACACTTCAACAGCTTCTTCTGGCGACGAAAATCGTTGACCACGCATTTTTTTCTTGATGTGCGGAAACAAGAAGAAGTCATTCGGTGCCAAGTCAGGGCTGTACGGCGGATGACCCATTGATTCGACGTTTTGGCCGGTCAAAAACGGTCTGGTTTGAGCCGATGTGTGAGAGCTCGCATTGTCATGGTGAACAATGATTCGTCTTCTCTTGTTGGTTTTTCGAATTACTCCGATGACTTCAGGCAAAAAAATTGTAGTGTACCACTCAGAAGTGACCGTCCTACGTTGCTCAAGCGGAACAGTCGCCACATGACCAGTTTTGCCGAAGAAACAGGCGACCATTTGCCTCGAACAACTTGCTTCTTCCACGAACAACTTTCGTTGGATTTTGCTCGTCTTTGAAGAGCCACACGGTCAAATGTTGTTTCGTTTCGGGCTCATATGCCTAGACCATGATTCGTCACTTGTGACGATCTTATAAACGTCATTTGAAGCACCGCAATCGTATTTTTGCAACATTTCTTTGCACCAATCGACACGAGCCTTTTTTGAGCGACTTTCAAATTGTGCAGGATCCAACGAGAACAAACCTTTTTACGTCCAGGTGTTCATGCAGTATCGAATGTATGCTGGTGGAAGAAATGTCCAAGGATGTCTCTATCTCTCGGTATGTCGCATGTCGATCTTGCATTATGAGTTCACGCACGGCATCAATGTTCTCTGGCACAACAGCTGTTTTTGGACGACCTTCACGGAATTCGTCTTTGAGCGAGCTTCGGCCACGATTAAATTCATTATACCAATTTTTCACAATGCTATAGGATGGTGCTTCATCGCCATACAAAGATTTAAGTTCATCAATGCACTCTTGTCGTGATAATCCACTTCAAAAGTTGTGAAAAATGATGGCACGAAAATGTTCACGAGTTAATTCCATTTTTTTCTATATTAATTTTTTCAAGTCACTGTAAAAAACAACGATTATGCTTAAAAATGACAAACTTTTCATTGGAAATGTCAGATTGCACTTTGCAGCACTCAGTGTAGCCAGGCGAGAAATATATATAGCAGCCCTCGTAATTGAAATCTTCAGCTTCTAATAGTAATGAAGCAGCCTGCAAGTTACAGGCACTAGAAATTCCTCCTAAAATTATTGCCAATTCATCATCAATTTTTCAGCCATATTTCCGCCAAGTATGTTCCGCCATTTATGTTTGTGGGTAACGAACAAAAGGCAAACGTGAAATAAACAAAAAATACTAACACACACAAATCTGTGTATACGTGCACAATTTTATGCCAGCATAATTAATCTAGTGTGAATACGAAAGAACAAAAGTTGTGAGGATTAAAAATTAGTCTTGTGTGAAATCCCTCAAACAGAACATTAACATCGACATGTTTCCGCTGCATACAAGAGCATGAACAAATTAATACAGCTGTTCTGCCAGCGTTATGTGCATGGCTTGTTTGATGGCTAGTGGAGACGTGGGGTTACAACTTGATGGCTAGTGGAGACGTAGGATAAAAGTTTGAACGAAGGAATTGTTGAAATAACTAGGTTTTTTATGAATAATACAAGTCTAGTAATTTCTGTCGAGGAGAAGAAAACAAACTTTTGGCAAACTTTTTCCAGAGTTGCATGGGAAGTACTTTTTTCTTTGCGTGTGAGCAAGTTTTTGTTTTTTTAGAGTGTTTAGTGCCACGTGCTTTCATGTTTTACATTAAAAAAATGTAAACAAACTGAGACAAAATATAGCATTTTTTTATTTAGATCTCCATTCGTTAATTTAATTTTAATATAAAAAAAAAAGAATTAAAAGCCTACAGATGATAGAATCAAATTTGCAACTGTCACTTTTGATAACTAAGATTGATTCGTATTTTTATCCTCTTTCGATCGTATATAGCGGTATATGTGCACGCGGAATAGTTTTCGAGATATAAGCAAAAAACTAAAGTTATAAATTTGAGCGATTTTTTTTTTAATTTTAAAAGTTTGCCGCTTAATAACTTTTTTCGTACAGTCTTTCAGGAAACAAGCTATACAACGATCGATTCGTATTTTTATCCTCTTTCGATCGTAGATAGCCGTATATGTGCACGCGAAATAGTTTCCGAGATATAAGTGAAAAACTAAACATTAATTTTTTTAATCGATTTTTTTTACAATTGAAAAGTTTGCTGGCTTATAAAATTTTTCGTACAGTCTTTCAAAAAACGAGCTATACCACAATAGATTCGCATTTTTAGCCTCTATTGATTGGCGTTAGTGGAATGATGCACGGCTTTTAGTTTGGTTTTTATAAATAAAAAACCATCACAATTAATGACTATATGCTTTAGGTGTAGCTCCTTCATTTTTAAAATGGCGAAAGTGACAACCGGAAAATCAGATTCTGCAAGCTTAGAGCTTTTTATTTAACATTTTTATTTTACAATGCAATAAAAATTGACGAATTGTGACCGCTTCTAAAAAGTCTTATTTTTTGTTAAATTTTGTTTAAATTTTTGTTATGCACAACAAAAATACTCCTTTTTTACAACTCTGCTAAAATAGTTTACCTTTTTCAGAGTGTTTTTTCTTCTCTTACGTCTAATTTCTTCAATTGTAACCATTCGTTCATGAACGACATGGCTCTATTTAGAACTTAATAGAAAATCATTATTATTTTTCAAACTAAGTTACTGAAAAATGGGTAACAAACCTTCAACTAACTTGACTACATACCCACAACATGGCGATCCGGCCTATAGAAAATGCCAAGAATTGAAGGCATGCTTTAATTCTCAGAAAAATAACTTCACGTTCTTATAAAATTTTAATCCTTTTAGATGGAGCGTTGGATTCAAATGCACTATCAAATAAAAGAACGCGAAGAAGCCAAAGCAATAGCTCATGATCGAGAAATGTTTTATTGGTTAAGTGGATTTTATATAATATCTTTATTTGGTTGTTTGTCTTTTTTTCAACGTACAAGACGGCCGGTTACGATACTTCCAATAGTTCCATTGTCATTCGTTATGGCCTATTATGCTGACTTGGCTTACGGCAGCAAAATACATCGTATTAAAGGTATATAAGCAATAATTTCTTCTATAAATTGGTTTTATTTCGATAAACGCTCTTTTCCGCTAGTCATCGGGATATTAGTTTCTTTAAATATCTAAGTAAATATGTACATACATGCATAACTTATGTAGTAGCTTACAATATCGATTAGTCCGATGAAATGTTAAAACGCTCAGTTTTCTTAACTTCTTAAATATTTTGGCTTAAATTCGGTTTACGGGCATCGCTTCAAAGCAATTTTAAGCAAAACATAGTGAAAAAAATTGGTGGCAATCCTTAGTTTTGGAGCTACGGACCTCGGAAGTTTTTATAGGTATATAACATGAAATAGAACAATATGGGTATCATTGGAAAGGTAATAAAAAAGGCTTTTGGCTAAATCTAGTTTACGGACGCAGCTTAAAAATTAATAAATAGTTGTCTACAGGGGGTAAAATTTAATTTTAAGCAAAAAATGGAAAATTTGGGGCTGACCCTTAGTCTCGGAGTTACGGGCCTCCAAAGTTTGTATGTACAGTATGGCATATTTCGAGTATTTTGTGGTGTAGTTGGGCAATATGGGTATCATTGGAAAGGTAATTTTATTGCTTATATTCAATTAAAAAGGAAAATATAAAAAAAAAAATAAGAAAACAGGTAACGACCAAAAAAAGCTTTTATTTCATACAAACAATTCCTATTTCAAATAAAATAAGTTTAGTGACAATATTATACGAAAACAGATTTAGCAGATAATCTTTATTAAGCGAAGCCGATGTTGGTCATACCATAGAGGAGAAAACCCTTCCGGCCGGCCAAAGGCCGCCTACTGAAAAATTCTTTAGTAAGCGAAGCCGGTGTTGGTCATACCATAGAGGAGAAAATCCTTGCGCCTGGCCGAAGGCCGCTATGCACAAAATCTTTGGTAAGCGAAGCCGGTGTTGGTCATACCATAGAGGATAAAAACCTTGCGCCCGGCTAAATGCCGGCTACGCAAGAAATCTTTACATAGTAAGCGAAGCCGGTATTGGTCATACTAAAGAGGAGAAAATCCTTGCGCCCGGCCGATCAAGTTATGTTTATGTGAAAAAAAAATTTTTTTTTGGTCGTTGCATGTTTTTTTTTTATTTTTTTTTTTTTGCATTTTCCTTTTTAATTCAATAGATATTATATTTACCTTTCCAATGATGGGCCTCATTTCATCACCAAATAATCGATATATGCCATACTGTACGTACAAACTTTGGAAGCCCGTAACTCCAAAACTAAGGGTCAGCCCTAAATTTTCGTTAATTAAATTTTACACCCTGTAGACAACTTTTTTTTAATTTTTAAGCTACGTCCGTAAACTAGATTTGTTCCGTCTAGTTTAGTGACAATGTGATAGAGAATTAAAAAATGTAAAAATAAAAAAATTGCCGGTGGCCCTTATTTTCTTGAGTTATGAGCCACTGAACTTTTCATGTAAAATTGTGTTTGCGCACTACATTTTTGAACAAATTGGGTCAATATGGGTATCATTTTAAAGCTTTTGAAATCACTATCACGTGGTACTCAAATAATTAACCTATCAGGAACCAATAACTTTCTGGAGGAATCATGTGTATAATACGTAGAAAGTCTAGTAAGGAAAGCCGGTGATGGTTATATCAGAGGAGAAAACTGCTTCGTCTGGCCAAAGGCCGGATATGCAGGACAAATTTAGTAAGATAAGCCGGTGTTGGTCATACAGGAGAAAAGAGGAGCTTCATAATGATACCCGTATTGACCCCATTTGTTCAAAAATGTAGTGTAAAATCACAGTTTTATATAAAAAGTTTTTATTTGACATTTTTTTTTATTATTTTTTGATTCTCTATCACCTTTCATAATTTTGATTGGTGAAACTTCAATAAACTAACTTGTTCCCTACATTTTCGCATTGAATAATTTACTTAAATTAAGTTATTAGGAATACTTCACAAAAAAGTTCTATAGAGGTGTTAAATTAAATTTTAAGCAAAAAATGTTAAGCAATAATTTTGGGGGAACCTTTTGTTTCCGAGTTATGGACCTCCAAAGAAAATATTCAGAAAGCGAAGCAGTTGCTAGTCATACCATAGATGACAAAATTATTACTTCTGACCAAAGGCCGGCCACGCAGGAAGTCTTTAAAAAGCGCAGCTTGTGTTTGTCATATCTTTAGAAGGCGGGGCCGGTGTTGTCATATCATAGAAAATCTTTGCGTCCGGCCAAATGTCGTCTGCGCAGGAAATCTTTTGAATGAAACTAGTTCTTTATATATATATATATATATATATATATATATATATATATATATATATATATATATATATATATATATATCAATCAATAAAGTTTAGGCACATCATGATTTTCAAGAGTAATACTGCTCAATTATCTTGGATCTGCTTAACTTGATAAAATAATATTGATTCCGTATTAAAGATAGGTGTGTTTATTGACTACTCAACACAAAAAATAATTCTTATTTTATTATATCTTATATACAAGGCTTTGAAACCTAAAAAACACAGTAAGTCTAAGTAAAAAAATTTTAGAGACGTGTATATTTAAATTCATGTTTCTGCACATGGTAAATTCTCAGTAGGCGAGCTTTAAATGTAAAAAAGTTTTTCTTCGTATTTAATTCGTGGCGAAAACAGCAAAATGAGCAATCGTTCAGAAATTTCCATAGATGTTCGTAAAATTATTATAAATCTTCATGCGCAGTGAAAATCTTATCGCAAAATTGGTGTTATTTTACAGAGGCCCTATACTAGTGTAAGAAACATCATAAAACGTTATGAAAAAACTAGCAATTTAGAGCGTGAGAGTAGAAGTGGACGCCCAAAAAAATTTACACCACGCCAGGAGCGGATGATTGTTGCTGCAGTGGCTCAAAATCCAAAGATTTCGGCTGTAAAATTGTGCCAAGAAATGAAGAAAAGTTTCAATGAAAACTTTAATCCACAAACAATAAGAAATACGCTGCACAGACCTGGATATCACGGAAAAGTTCCCCGTCGTAAACCGTGTCTTTTCGATATCAACAAGATAAATAAGTTAGAGTTCGCAAAATTCCACATTATTCAGTCTCAAACCTTCTGGAACAGCGTGATATTTAGCGATGAGTCAAAGTTTAACATTTTTGGCTCAGATGGTTCACAAAAAATTTGGCGAAAAGCAAACAAAAAGCTTCAAGAAAATAATCTTATTAAGACTGTTAAGCACGGTGGCGGCAATGTTATGGTATGGGGGTGCATGGCGGCATCTGCAGCGGGAAATCTTGCCTTTATAGATGATAAAATGGATAAGCACTCTGATTTAAATATTTTAAAAGAAAATTTATTTCCAAGTGTTGTGAAGATGGGCTTAGATGGGAAATTCTTGTTTCAACAAGATAATGACCCAAAACATTCTTCATATCTTGTGCAGGAATGGCTTTTATACCACTGCAGACAGTTGAAAACCCTTCCGCAATCGCCCGACACGAATCCAATAGAACATATTTGGCATCTACTGGAAAAAAAGATACGGAAACATTACATTCAAAGAATCGCTTAAAGCAGCGCTTTGCTTAGAGTGGGAAAACATTACTCCTGATGAAACGTCTAACCTAGTAAAAAGTATGAGTCGACGATTAGAAGCAATTATCCAAGCTAAAGGAGGCTCAACCAAGTACTAGACGCGCAAAAACCAAAAATAAACAGAAAATTTTCATTTGTGTGCCTAAACTTTTCTTACATAGACTTACTTTGTTTTTTAGTTTTATAGCGTTGTATAGTAAAAATAATAAGATATGAATTATGTTTTATGTTAAATCGTAAATAAACACATCTATCTTTAATACGGAATCATTATTATTTCATCAAGTTAAGCAGATCCAAGATAATTGAGAAATTACTCTTGAAAATCATGATGTGCCTAAACTTTATTGATTCACTGTACATTTTATTAATAATAATAGAAGGTAGTTGCAGTTTTTTTCCGTCGACATAATAAAGTGCAGTCGTTTGTGGGAATTATGAAAATTTGTAAAATTAGTGTTTTTAATATTTGGTTTTGGTTAATATTATGTTTTCTTTACATATTAATCTGTGTTGAATATATAAGGCACAATAGTATCAGAATTTTCTTAAAATAATTACAAAAATTAGAAATTACTTAATTAAATAATTGAAACTTTTGAAAAGTCAGAATAAGTTTATTTCAAAAAACCTCATACAAACTTAAAAGTTATAGTAAAATTTGTTAAACCAATCACAAACATATATTTTCTTTCCAAAAATCTTAATGATTGCTTCGTAAATTTCTTATAGTTTCAAAGATTTGGAAACCATAGGTCAAGATCAATTTTAAACACAATATGTATATCAATATGCGCAACCACAGTCAATTGAAATGTCACTAGGGCTTAGGACTTCCCGGGAAACGGGGAAAAAAATTATCGCATTCCCAGGATTTCCGGGAAAAAAGCAATTCCTAAAGAAAACAAGTTTATAAAAATAATAAAAAAAAAATCATAGTTTATTAAAACATAAACAACCAATAAAAATAATAGTTAAATAATAGTATGCATGTATTAACAGTTTATAAAACTTAGCAATTCAGATGAGAAAAATATGTACATATTTACATTTGTACTACACAACGAGAGATAACTTTTTCAGCATTTTTTTAATTATTTTTGAAAGATATGCACCCCTATTCTGCGTTTCGATTCGAATTGAAATTTTTTCCGTCTGACAACTTTGGTATGCTGTGTTCCGATTCCGCTCAGTTTCTTTCGATTGTATGTATTCTTCATTACGATCGGAGCTCCGTTTTTCTTAGTTTTTTTTTTTTTTTTTTTTTTTTTTTTTTTGGTTAACGGAGGGGTTTTCTTTATTTATTTTTTTTTAACGGAGGGGTTTTCTTTATTTGTGTTTTTTAGTTAAAAAGTTAAAAATCGCAAAAAAAAAAATGTAAGTAGAAAATGAGATTAAATGTTCAGAAACGGTTTAAAGAACACTTAAAATTATTTTTAATTAATTTATTTAATTGAATTAATTTTTTTTGTTTTAAATTGTTAATTTTTGTACCCGAATTTGATGTGTTTTTTATGTATTACGGGTCGAAACAACAACACCAGAACAGTATGAAAAAGTGGCAAATTTAATGACATCAAAGGGAGAAGTAGCAGCGTTCTGAGAGGAAGTTGCAGGAATCTTCAATGTACTAGGTCCACCAACAAAAAATGCATTGAACTAATTTTTATTTTGTTTTTATATTTTTTTATTTTATTTAATAATTTTTTTATTATTTTTATTTATTTATTTTTAATTATGTAAACATACAACTTTTTGTATTAAATTTGAAATTTGTTTATGAAAATGATAACGGACTTTCTTATTTTGCTATATCAATTCCACATTATACAGTGGTGCTATTAATTTTGTAAGCAGTTATCTTGTTCTTTTTCTTTCGATTCCGTTTTTCTACAGAATACCAATTTTCGATCGGAACGGAACTGAATGCGTAGACATAATCGAAACGCAGAATAGGGGTGATAATTTTAGAACTGTTAGTGCGTTTAACAATTCACTAGATATTCTTTTTCCACATTAAACTCATTAATATTATTGCCTTTGGACTCTTTTTAAAATTCTCCATATCTTTTGGGTGCTGGCACCGTCAAACATTAGTGCTGTCTCCTAAGCTTGCGAATCAAAGACTTAAGTTTATTTTTTAATCTAGAATAGGATCTATAGTTTGCTTCAGTTAGATTATTCTTAAAAACGTCATATGCACGATCACGAAAGTGTCTTGCATCAATAACCTTCATTTTATTCATCCACGGGTCTTTTTTCTTTTTAAGTTTGAAACGCACAACAGGAACAAGCTTAAGCAAATTAAGTTTTAGATTATTAAAATTGTTATGATAGAAAGAGAAAACATTAAAAAGATCTACATAAGACTTGACAAAATCCAAATCTAAGCCTTAAAAGTATTTAAATTTAATGTATTTGTTATTATTAAAAGAGATGGGTAATTTAACAGATATATAGACCAACGCATGATAGGATTGAAGAAAATGAACAGAACGATGACCAGACATAACAAAATCAGAAATATGCGGATGTTTTCCAAAGAAAACAAGAAAAATTAGGCAGAATGTAATGCTGCATTTTCAGGACCACCAAATCCGTCATTAGCGTTCTTCGCATCTATCTACCTTAGGTTGTGTACATTGTAACCATCATCTATTTAACCGACTAATTTTATAAATAAGAATACGAGGACTATTCATATCAATATTAATTCGGTTAGACGAAGTCGACACACAAACCAAAATATTTCTTCACCGTTCTTTTTGTAACGTGCTTCATACATTTGTTTATGCAATTTTTGTATCAATCATCGTTGATCACGAATGCAAATTTTGCTTTTGTCTGTCATTTTTACTTTTTTACCCACAGCACTAAAGATGTTGTTCCAGTATCATATTAACTGTTGTGGAGTTAGATATGAATGTACATACGCGGTGCTTTGCGTTTTTTGTTATTTTTTAAGTTTATTCCCATTTAGGATTTGAACCGTGAATATTTAAATGAATTAAAATTTAATGTTTTCTGGCTTAGGTTCATTTATTTATTTAATTTGTAATAATCTTTAGAAAGAAAATTTATTTACAAATGTATGAGGTCGTTTTCCTAAAAAAACAAGAAAAACTAGACCCTGGCAGAATGTAATGCCTCATTTTCAGGACCGCCAAATCCATCATCATCATTCTTCGCATCTATCTACCTTAGATTGTGTACATTGTAAACATCATCTATTTAACCAACTAATTTTGTAAATAAAAATACGAGGAATATTCGTAAAAATATTGATTTGGTTAGACAAATTCGACACACAAACCAAAGTATTTCTTTACCGTTCACCGAATATTCCTCGTATTCTTATTTACAAAATTAGTTGGTTAAATAGATGATGTTTACAATGTAAACAATCTAAGGTAGATAGATGCGAAGAATGCAAGTGGTAGCGCAGGCGAATTGCTAATTACTACTGTCAAACTCCATATATTTTTATTAATTGCCTGGTAGCAGGCAATTATAATAAGTTTAGCGTTTGCAAAAAGCAATTTAGTTAATACACATTTTCAAACTACACGTGACAAAATAATTGCATATATACGTGTAGGTTTATTATTTATGTAATTATTATTGTTTTATTTTCCGTTTATATTATTTTTCAGATTTGACAGTTACCAAAATTGTAACTAAATTGGGTTTACTAGGTCCATTATTAGGTGTACCACCGTCAAAGTAAATATTGAATTTTTCTTTTTTAGGAATTTTAAAATTAACTTCTTTATTAAAATTATATTTCAAATATATGCTTTCTTTAAAATACAGTATGTCAATAATGTCTTTACACACAAAACAAATTATAGTTTTTTAATATTTCGTATGAAAAAAACGCTTTTTTTATGAAATATAAAGCTTTTTTTAGTTTTTACAAAAACAACAAAAATTTAAAACAAAAACAAACACTACACCATTTTTTTGATGTCAAGAAACTTAAACACAATTGTTGACATTTTTGTTAAAACTAAATATTTAAAAAAAAACATTAGAAAATTTAAGTATTTTGTATGGCCACCGTTTGCATATATCACGCATTGCAATCTCTTTTTAATAGAACTGATTAACCTCTTTAAGTCGTTGTTAGATGGTATATTTTGCCACTCTTCTAAAATTGCTTTTTTTAAAGCAGTCATGTTAGATGGCTGGCGTTTAGCAATCCGTTTCGTTTTCGTTAGCATTTAAATTCGGACTTTGAGGAGGTGTATCAATGACTTTGCCGCAATTGTAAAGCAACCACATCCGTACCATATGTGACATAAGTATGTTTGGGATCGTTATATTGATAAAATTTAAATACAGACTTATTGTATTAATAAGGGTGCTTTAGACGAAATGTTTTTTACATATGACTTGTCAGATTTTCCATAACAAAATACATATGTATCGTGTAAACGGTTTAAAACATTTCTTATGGTAAATACATATGTAAAAGTCATATGACAAATTTTCATTTAGAGCGTGTTCTATTTTTATATGACAAAGCAACTTTCTCTTTCTTCACTTATACCGTTTTTGAATAATCAAAAAGTGCAAAAAGCACTAAAATCGTTGGAAGCAGAATATAGTTGACATCTTTATTAGCACTAACATAGCCGCTCACCAAACAACTGTTGTAAACAATGATTTACTTTGCAGGTTATGTTAGAAGTAATTTGCATGTACGTTTAATCGCGAAATTTAAAGCCATATGTAAAAATGACTACTTTGACATACCTAAGGAATTGCATGTGGATTTTCAAACTTACAAGTCATATGTAAAAAACATTTCGTCTAAAGGCACCTTTAAGACCTTTTTGTAGTTTTAAGAACATACCTTGTGCTCTGTTCTATGGTACCTTATTTATTGAATTAATATATTAATTTTTAAAGAGAGTAATGATTTTTTACGTGCAACTCTTGAAGAGTATTTGTTTCATGGCAAACAAATATTCCGCACTCTTTTTCAAGCTCTTTGCAAGTGCTCTTGTAGAAATTTGAGGGTTCTGTACAAGTTTTCTAATAATTAGGCGCTCTGCTCGTTTATTTATTTTAGGCTTAGGGCCACCTCCACACTTTAACTGCAATCTACCTTCGTTTTCAGCTCGATTAAGAACATTGGTCTTTCGTGCTACTGAAAATCTCTCTGGCAGTTCCTGAGCACTTGCACCCAATTGGTGGTTGTAGTAAATCAGTTGAATCACGTCGTACGATAATCTTTTGCCTGGCATTATTTACTCACATTAATTTTAAAAATGACACAAGCACTGAAAGTTTTTATCGTCAACTGACATCAAACATTACAGAAATATAACAACTGCGTGATAGATAACGGTTAATTAAAGTTGATCGTAAAGTAAGTGCAAAAAAGAAAGAATTTGTGTTCTGTGTAAAGAGTTTGTTGACATCAGAAAAATGGAGCAGTGTTTGTTTTTGTTATGTTTTTGTAAAAATTGAGTCTGTTTGTTTTTTTGTTTTATACTTCTTTCAAATAGTATTAATAATTTAGTAAACAAAAAACTTTATATTTCATAAAATGAAAAGAGTTTTTCCTACAAAATATGAAAAAACTAAAATTTTTATGAGTGTAAAGACATTATTGACATACTGCATATAAAAAGCGAATTTTATTTTTTAGATCTCTTTTGAAAAGATTCATTTTTTTTAAGTAGCTTGCTTTACGCTAATTTCTTATTACAGCTGAGGCTAATATGATTATGGAATATGAACCAGAACTATTACACTGGCCTGGTGGACTCCCAACAGTGGCCACAATAGATGAAGCACGAATGGAAGCTGAAATGGAAAAGAAAATGCACCCTCATCACTCATAGATGTGAATGACAAAAATGATTCACTATGTTAATCAAATCTATATGATGGTCAAAATGTTATTTGTTTGAAATATTTAGTTCATATTAATCACTAAATTAGATATTAGGACAATATATGTATATGTATGTAATACTTCTTAAAAAACAATTTTAAATATTTATAAAGCAAAAGTTTCAACTTCAGAAAATATTTTGTTATTAGTGTTTATTCCTATTGTATGATTATTGTATTTATAATAACATTTATATATATATATATATATATATATATATATATATATATATATATATATATATATATATATATATATATATATATATATATATATATATATATATATATATATATATATCATAATACTGCTCTCTGTGTGAGTGGAACAAATATATTAAAATTTAGAAATTCCTTAAAAAAATTATTTGTTTTAGTTCGTTACGCTAAATAGAAATAATATTTCCCACCTCGTAAGTAACGTTTGTTTTCATTTTGGAAAGCTATGCTTGATTAGATTTAAGCTAAATTTGTATTTACTTCTACCGAAAGCATTTACCATTTGTTTAGCTTTTAATTCAACAATTGAGGATGTATAAATATTCTGCTGCAAGCTTTTAATTCGGGAATTATAAAGATTTAAAAACTGTAACCTAAGTACTGATATATTTCTGCACATAAAACTCCGATTAGGATAGTATACATTAATGTAACAACAAAACGCGTGCTTTCGCTTCAGCAATCAACATTGCAGAGAAAGGTGTTTTAAGAAATTTAAAAATTGTGCAAAGTAAATTTTCAAGGCTTTTGCTCAAGATTTGTCGTTTTAGGACACTGTTAAAATCAGGAAGTTAAGTAAATTGCATACTTTTTTATTGCGTTTTTACGGTTTTTGTGGTTGAACGAATAAAGATTTTGTACTGATTTTTTCTGTGAGAGGCTATATTTAAGCTGCTTATATTAATCAAAAAAATATATTTTAATTTTTTTCTATGAAATTATTAGATAAAAAAATTTTATTCAAAATTAAAAAAATGTAAAAATATCAGGCCTGTTCTGAAAATCACGTGAGTTTAAATCAAGAACGGTTTTGAAATCAGGAAAACGATTTGATACTTTTCTGTGTATCATGCGATTTTTAATTTTTAGCCTGGTTTCAATGCGAATTGATCACGATCAAAAATACTAGCTGTCAAATTTGTGTACGTGTGCTGCGCACTTTGATGTACACATGTTGAATGACCAGTCAAAAATTAATTTTTAGTTTGATTTTGTGCTGTCAACATCGCACGTTCTCTATTGCGAAAATGGCACTAGCAAAAAACATTCGTACATACATACACAGCTATTATTTAGGAAACAATAAAATAAAAAGTTTATGAATAAAAGAGTGGTAAAAAATTGTTTTTCCTTTTAAACTCTTTTTTAAAATTTGTGCGCATCACATTTATTTTTTATATTAAATTTTTAAGTTTCCCTCCGGAGTTTGTTTTTTATTTGTATCGTTCCATTTAATTACTTTCGTTCTAAACTGCATGAATTGACTGGTAAACTTCGATAAATTCCAAAATATCTTTTTTCCTTTCGCTCAGCAATTAAACTTTTCTAAAAATTTTGATTATAAATTGAAGTGTCACGTTAACTTGTATGATATGTATTATGATTAGGTTTTGTTAAACGGAAATTCCCCCGGGAAAATTTTGGCTAAATTCCCGAGAAACGTAAAGTTTAAAATCTTTAGAACTTAAATACACTGATTGTTTTTCAAATATTTTGGTGGTGACGTATAAAAATTTTCAAATATCTCGTTTTGTGTGAATTCTGCTACACCTGTACATGAAATATTTTTTGAAAATTTTGATGTTGGTGTAGATAGAAATCGATATGGATCGTGTTCGCATCACGTTAAACTGCTGGATGGATTTAAATAAAACTTTGTGCGGAGGTCCCATAGAACCTTGGTTCAAATATAGAACTATTTTTAATTCATTAAAATATGTCATTTCGTAGAGAAACTAAATATACAATTTGAAGTCTTGATGATACTAGAACAGTTGTCAGTACATTCTACAATAAATGTTTAAAAACACATATTTCTTAGTTTCAATTTTAAGATAATTAAAAATGATACGCGAAGGAAGTCGTGAGCACTGCTAGTAAGATATAAAACAGAACTAACAGGCATGTTCTGACACTCGCACCAACGCCAACTTTTGTTTTACATGTTCTGAAACTCACGCGTTTTGCTTGCGATTTGCTTTTTTTCAAACTTATGTTCGAAAAACAAAAACATATGATTTGGCGGTGCAAAACATAAAAATCAAAAGAAAATTAAAAAAATGCCAGCAGCCTTCTTGCTTAGTTTAATTTCTTCAAATAAACATGAAATTAAAAAAAGAAGAAATTAAAAAACGGATGCTTAGAGATAATTTCAATCTATTGGATATTCCAATCCAATAAATATTTATTAATTTAAAAATTTTATACAAAGCAAGAAACAATTTGGCGACAAATGAAATTTCTATTAGTGATGTTGCATTTAGCAACTTTGAAGAAAAAGATTACTCAGGTCGTGAGTAATCAGTACTTAAAAATTATTTTTGCTTATTTTGTTAGTTATAACACACACGTTCAAAACACAGATCGTTCTAAAAAAAATTGAGATATATTTATTAACGTACATTAACACTTTAATCGCCCATTTAATAAGCACCGAATATTTGTTTAAGATTTTAAAATGTGAATAACCGCATTTTTATTTGACTACCGACTAAACATTTAACCGCACTAATACTAATATATTTTCGAACATCAATAAGAACAGCTGTTTTTATGAAATCGCAAGTACTCAAGAAAAAACCAATACAAACAATTGATAAAACAAAGGGCATATTTTAAATTTATTATTTAACACTTTATTTGTGTAAAAATATAAATAAATTTTGATAAAAATAAAAGAAACCATATTAATTTTTATTTGTGTATAGTTTTATTATTGTTTTAAAGTTTATTTTAAGTGAAATTTATAACTTCACTTCAGTCTGTGCTTGCGATTTCAAGTCGCCAAATTTCTTGCGATTGTGAACTACAGAACACCTTTCATGCGATTTCAACTCACATCGCAAGTTTTAGGCGATTTGCGATTGTCAGAACATGCCTGTTAATTTCTTCAAATAAACATTAAATTAATAAAAGAAGAAATTAAAAAACGGATGCCTAAAGATAATTAAATCTATTGGATATTCCAATCCAATAACACAAGGCAACAATTTTGAAAAAATTTTAGGGGCTTTGAAAACCACTATACAATTTTGATGTATTGTGGTCCCAGTAGTACAAATATGGTTCAATTTTAAAATTCTATGGAGAGGTTTTTTTTTTAAAAATTTTTAAGTAAAATTATAAATTTTTTTAGACGTTTCTCCTCATAATTAATGATAACTAAAAAAATTAGTCCGATATTATTCAAATAAACTTAGAAAAACTGAAATTTACATAGCCTTTAATCCGTTAATATATTGCGTTTCAATCAGCTCAGTAGTTTCGGAGTTATAGTAAAAAATTGAGGGAAAAAATATTTTTTTACGTGAAAATAGCAAATTTTTTTGTTTTAAAAAAATCATAAAAAATCGAAAACGGCAAAAATCGTTCAGATTTATTGCTTTATCGCAAAGCCACATGTAAAAGGAACAAAATGAGATATCGATCATAAAAATCGATTGATTTTTTTCGAATTTATTCACAATTAAGTGAATTCGCTCATTTTCACTAAATTTTAGTTTTTTGTCTGATATACATAAAATTGAGTAGTTAATGTTCTTCTTTCGATTGATTGAATTTTGAAAACATTTTCCCCATGCTATGTACAAATTTTCACATCAAAAATGCATTATATAGCAACATTCGTGTATTTTTTGGCAAAACCCTACCTAGAATATACTGATTCTATTCTTAGGAAAGACATTTGTGTTGGATGAGCTTAAATGTAAATAAATAAATAAATTAAATAGTAGAAAATTTATATTTTATTATTCACATTTATTATAATAAATAAAACAAGAAAATAAATAAATATGTATTATAAACTACAAACTCTGAAATTTTCTTTTAGTCGATTTTCTACTATTGTTGAATAACGAAGTGTTACTCTGAATACTCCAGCAAAAATCAGCCATCATGTGTGCATCCCAGCGATCCTGGTATCGTTCCTCCATTGTCCGGATATATTGGTGGAATCGTTCGCCCTGTTCTTCACTCAAGTCTCCTAGATTTTCAGGAAAACGATCTAAGTGACTGTGCAGGTAGTGTACTTTGATGCTCATGTTGCATCCAAGATTCTGGAAGTGAGTTAACATCTCTTCAACGTGCGCAACGTAATCATCACCCTTGTTATTTCCTAAGAAATTTTGAATAACCCATACAAACGAATCCCATGCATTCTTCTCAATTTCTGACATTGAACTGCCAAATTCAGTATCGTTCACCAATTTGCGAATTTGTGGGCCATCAAATATGCCTGCTTTCAGCTTTTCCATACTTAGATTGGGAAACTTCCTTGAAATATACTGGAAACATTCACTATCTTTGTTAAGTGCTTTAACATATTGTTTCATCAGACCAAGTTTAATGTGAAGAGGGGGTAATATGATGCGATCTCGGGGCACTAGAGCCACATTTATAACATTTGGCGTACCTGGAACTAGTGTTTCCCTAGAAGGCCATTGTTTTCTCTTCCAATGTTCTGTTTTAGCTCTGCTGTCCCATAAACATATAAAACAAGGATATTTTGTAAAGCCGATTTTTTGGCCTAAGAGGAAATTTACCATCTTAAGATCAACACAAATTACCCACTTATGTTCATCATACTTTATCTTCTTCATAACCAATGCAATTACATAGTATTCTTCTTTTACTTTGGTTGAATGTGCGATCGGCAAGGAGTGAAATTTATTTCCATTATGCAAAAGGACACACTTCAAGCTGCGTTTTGATGAGTCGATAAATAAACGCCATTCGTTTGAATCATATCTCTGTAAGCCCATGGCAGTCATCAAACCAGAAATATCTGTGCAGTACACAAAGTCATCCTCTTCAGCAAAATAATGAAGTAAGTCTTTTTCTCGAGTACGGTAATACGAAACTTTAGTTTCTTTAGTTATGAGACCTGTTTCTTTCATCCGGGACGCAAGTAATTCAGAAGATCTTTTCGACAATCCAAGGTCTCTAATTACATCATTAAGCTGATCTTGATTCCATGGTCTCGGCGAGAAATGTTTGTGTGGGATGAACTCGTCATTTAGACGATGGTAGATGGTAGTGCTGGATCTGACATATCTGATTGGTAATTATTTATTAATTTAAAAATTTTATACAAAGCAAGAATTAATTTGGCGACAAATGAAATTTCTATTAGTGATGTTGCATTTAGCAACTTTGAAGAAAACGATTACTCAGGTCGTGAGTACTTAAAAATAATTTTGCTTATTTTGTTAGTTTTAACATACCAGAGCTGTAAACGAATGATTCTTTTTTGAATCATACCTGCGAATCATTCCCGCATTGAATTGTGATTTTTTTAATGCATTCATTCCACACAAAAAAGAATTGAATTAAAATTTGAATGCATTCACAATGAATTAAAATTCTTGATCGCCATTCACTTACCCACACGAAATGAATGAATAAGAATTTGAATTTCATCATAAAATTACTTTTTATGAATGCATTGCTTTCATCAGCCAAAAAATGAATTAGAATCTGAATGGATGTATTATGAATTTAAACGTCGTGAATGCATTTGCTCGCCATCGAATTAAATAAATTAGAATTTGAATGCAATTATTGGAAGGAAAAATATATTGAAGGAATTCATTTTTTTACAATAATTCTTTTAAGTTGAAAATTATACAGTGTGTGTTTTACTACGTCGGCCATGACATAAGCTGCAGAAAAGTTAACGGGTGTTATATCGGGCATGATAAACGCTGTAGAAAAGTTAAAGGGTGTTGCAAAATTGATGTGATTTTTACGATTATAGTGTTATCTTTTGAACTACAAAAGATAAAAACTTTAAATTTACGCAGTGTGTGTAACTACATCGGCCATGATAAACGCTATAGAAAAGTTAAAGGGTGTTGCAAAATTGACGTGAATTTTACGATTATAGTGTTATCTTTTGAACTATAACAGATAAAAACTTGAAATTTACGCAGTGTGTGTAACTACATCGGCCATGATAAACGCTATAGAAAAGTTAAAGGGTGTTACAAAATTGACGTGAATTTTACGATTATAGTGTTATCTTTTGAACTATAACAGATAAAAACTTGAAATTTACGCAGTGTATGTTACTACATCGGCAATGACAAACGCTATAGAAAAGTTAAAGGGTGTTGCAAAATTGACGTGATTTTTACGATTATAGTGTTATCTTTTGAACTATAACAGATAAAAACTTGAAATTTACACAGTGTGTGTAATTACATCGGCCATGATAAATGCTATATAAAAGTTAAAGGGTGTTGCAAAATTGACGTGATTTTTACGATTATAGTGTTATTTTTTGAACTACAAAAGATAAAAACTTTAAATTTACGTAGTGTATGTTACTACATCGGCCATGACAAACGCTATAGAAAAGTTAATGGGTGCTGCAAAATTGACGTGATTTTTACAATTTTACAATTTTTCAACCAGCTTCAACCCCGCACAAGCAGAACAAAACTAACACATACACACTTATGAAAACACAGGTTCTGCGTTTTTTTTTTTGCAGAGCGATTTTTAGTGTTTAGTCGTCCATCGACGCGTAAACATGAATACATCAATGATGAATTTTATTATGATTGAATTCAATTTTCTTATAATATTTTATCAAGGGAAATTAAGTTTAAAGTTAATTTAAGTTTATTTTTATATGTATTTTACAGAAAAAAAATTGAAAACGAACCTTATGTCAAATATGAATAAAATATTGATTGAAATCTTCTTCATCTTCTTTTTATGAATAAAATATTAATTGAAATCTTCAGCTTCTAGGAGTGATGATGCAGCTTGCAAGTTACAGCCACTAGAAATTCCTCCTAAAATTATTGCCAATTCATCATCAATTATTTCATCCACATTTCCGCATTTTATGTATGTGTTTAACGAACGAAAGGCAAACATGAAATAAACAAAGAAATTACTAACACACACAAAGCTGTGCATACGTGCACAATTTTATGCCAGCATAATTAGTCTGTGTGAATACGAAAGAACAAAAGTTGTGCGGATTAAAAATTAGTCTAATGTAAAAACCCTCATTAACGTACATTAACACTTTAATCGCCCATTTAATAAGCACCGAATATTTGTTTAATAGTGCGTTTCCAATTATGTGATTTCGTCTAACACACTTGATTTGCTCAAATCAAGCGTTTTCCTACTAGATTTCCCATATATTTTTCATGCTACCAAAACCACTTAAAGGCCCAACTATAATGTGCATATACAAGCTTAAGCCAACTTATACAACTGTGCAAATACATTTAAATCAAATGTGGTAAAAGGCAGAACTATAATGTGCATATACAAGCTTATGCCAACTTATACAACTGTGCAAATACATATAAATCAAATGTGGTAAACTGTAATGTACTTGAGAGAACTTTTCGTCAAGTTTCGTCAAATGTCATTTGCTTAAGCAATGTACGAAGCTGATCGTACATTCCGTACAGAAACAGCTGATTGCGCTTGGTGTATACATACATAAATCAATAAAGAAAAAATTGCAGTGGAGAGCGACATTGAAAAAGATTTTTTTTTTATTTAATAGAAAATGTAGAAAAAAGAAGGGTTTATATGAGAGAAAATGATGCGTTTTTATTATAACAATTCGCTATAATTTTTTTTAATTGCTTTCAAATTAAATCAGTGACACCGTTACATCTTTTGGTACTTTTGACCAAAAATATATAAAAAACATGCGATTTTTTATCTAATTTTACTGAAAAGTAGTAAAAGAATATACATTTATTTAAATCATTGTTATTAAATATATATAATTTATTTTTTCGATGCCTTTTTCTTTACAAGTTTTATTTATTTAAAAATATATATTTTTGGGAAAGTACGATTTAAACATGTATGTGCAACTGTGGCAAATTATTTTTAAAATTTATGTAAGTACATTGTAGCTACATAAAAATCTTCAAAGAATTACCTAAGCATTTGACAGGCTTTTCGTTGTGTTTTTGACATAAGCTCAAGCTAGTTTATGCATATTATAGTTGGGCCTTAAATCACTTGATTTATTTCAAATCATATCGAAAATTTATTTTTTCGAACTGATTTTGTCTTTGCAACACTGCGTTGTGTCTGGGATATTCAAGTTTAGCTTCGTGTTATCTATAGAGATTGGATATTTTTATCGAAAAAGTGACATTTAATTTTAAGCTTTTAAAAAAAATAAACTTTATGGTACAAAAATTGTGTTTAAAAGAACATATAATTAAGTATGTGTAAAATCAAAAACAAACAAAAGCACGCACTCGATTTTTTACAAAAATAAAATAGGGGTTGTTTTTCTTTAACGGAGAAAAGTGTCAGTGTTATATCACAAATTCGAATATACAAAACAGTTTTGCTCAATGGAAACACTTCGAAGTGTTTTCCTCAAACTAGTTGACTTTGAGTCAATGGAAACATAGTATAAGATTTTAAAATGTGAATAGCCGCATTTTTATTTGACTACCGACTAAACATTTAACCGCACTAATACTAATATATTTTCGAACAACAATAAGAACAGCTGTTTTTATGAAATCGCAAGTACTCAAGAAAAAACCAACACAAACAATTGATAAAATAAAGGGCATATTTTAAATTTATTGTTTAACACTTTAATTGTGTAAAAATAAAAATAAATTTTGATAAAAGTAAAAGAAAATATATTAGTTTTTATTTGTGTATAGTTTTATTGTTGTTTTAAAGCTTATTTAAAGTGAAATTTATAACTTCACTTCAGTCTGTGTTTGCGATTTCAAGTCGCCAAATATCTTGCGATTGTGAACTACAGAACACCTTTCATGCGATTTCAACTCACATCGCAAGTTTTATGCGATTTGAGATTGTCAGAACATGCTTGATTCTGATATTCAAGTGAACAGTGCTCTTGTCTGTTAATCATGGCTACAAGGGGTTGGGTTATTTCTCCAATTAGTTTTTGTTATATCTGTGGTGAATTCACTATTAAAAGTCAACAGAGAAATATAAGTGATTTTGTATGGAAAGTTTATTTTGCCTACCTTAAATTAAAACTTGGTCATTGAGATAAACCATGGGCCCCGCATGAGATGTGTAGAAGATGCGAAAAAGATCTTCGTTTGTGGTTTAAGGGAAAGAAAAATGAATTTCGATTTGGAATTCCTATGATATGGTGTGAGCAGAAGAATCACACCACTGACTGCTACTTCTGCTCAGTTGACGTAAAGGCATTCAATTAAAAAAACAAAAGAAACATAAGTTTCGAACGTCCAGTTCCCCATAGCTCCGAGATATCTATCCCGCAGCCAACTTCCAGTTTAGATGAATACCATAGTGAGTTGGAGGAAGAAGCTACAATACCTCCTCCGGGTGAAGGCCCCAACTATTTTATCAAGGTGAGTTCAATGATTTAGTAAGAGATTTAGGTCTTTCAAAAGATGCAGCCGAACTGTTAGATTCTAGAATAAAAAAAAATAAAAACCTTTTATTACCTAGCACTTCTTTCTATTGTTACAGACAACGAGAAAAACAATTTACCCAGTTTTTGTCAAAAAAAGGAAACTTAGCTTTCTGCAATAATGTGGAAGAACTCATAGTTCTTCCTAACTATAAAACCATTGTGCAACGGATGCTAGCAGCATACGAAGCTCAAGGCTGCAAGATGAGCTTAAAGGTTAATTTTTTACACTATTACATAGATTTTTTTCAGAAAACCTGGGAGCTTACAGTGAAGAGCAGAAGAAGCGATTTCACCAGGATGTTCGTAAAATCAAGTTGGGTGCTTAAGCGAGAAACTGAAGATGGAAATCGGAAAAGGACTCGTCATAGTATCAAGGAAAAGAAATATAGGTTTCATAAAGATCATGAATAAGTTTATGTATCAAAATAATGTTTCGTTTGCTTTAGAAAAAGTATTTATTGTTTGAAAATTTTGCATAAAGGAGCGCTTTAACCCATTTCTTGTGCTTGAATTTGTAAAAAATCCTTATGTGATAGAAAAAAAATTACTATCACTTTTGAAATCAGCGCACTTTAAAACATATAATTCAGTAAAAATATCTCATGCAGCTGACAAAAATTTTTTTTCGCGGACCTGTGTAACCTTTACAACGCATTGTTGACAACAAAACCTAAGTACCTCAGTAGAAAGTGAAGGGGTTTTTTATTGTTGGAAATTTTGCAATGAAAACAAGCAACAATATGTCTAGTAAATTGTGAAATGCGTTTAAAAAATCATATCTTCAAAAAAAAAAAAAAAAACTTATTAATAAAACACTTTTTCAGTATTTTTAATTTCTTTTATTTCTCGCTATGAGTACAAATCTACGTACATGTTTTGTCAGCTGAATTGTTTAAAAGTTTTATACAAGGCGCATCAAGCAGGTGACTGCATCAGATCATGTGGTCATCATATGTTTTAGCTTTTACGTGTGTTTTTTTTTTTTTTTTTGTAAAATCTTATTGAGCTGCCAAAAACGTCTGGCAATATGCGTGTATATAGTTGGGAAAAATAAGCAAGCCACTAAAAATATATTGAAATACATACACACATATTGCCAGACGCTTTAACAGCTCAAAAGTTTTTACAAAAATAAAATACACGTAAAAGGTAATGCATTCACCTGGTATTATTTCGCCATGGTTTTATAAACTGTTAATAGTATATACAGTTTGCTACTTTATCTCGAAGGAGGAAATCTGTGTGCGAGCAGAGTTTCCCCTTTTAAAAAAGTAAGGTTATAATCAAAGATACAACGCGCACGTTTTTCAACTGGCACTTACAAGTGGTGGACCGTTTTAATAAATTGCAGATTAAAATAATTTTCTATACTTCAATATCCTGTTGAGGATTTCTCACTTCCTATACGAAGATATTGGTCGATGTGCAGTTCCTGGAGAGTTTTCATTTATCTAAAAACTTGTGGGATACCCTGGCGCTATGGTTGTGTACCCCTGCCATTAAAATTCACATAAAAAAACTAATAGTATATACTATTATTTAGTAATTGTTTGTTTATGTTTTGATAAAACTAAGAATTTTTTAATATTATTTTATTAAATAAACTTGTTTTCTTCAAGAATCGCTTTTTCCCAAACCCAAATTATGATATCGTCTTTTTGAATATCGTCGTTGAATTTTACCAAATCATTCGCGAATTTTTTGGAAATCTCTGCATTCCCCGCCAAAAACTATTTTCGTTGCTCCTAGGCCCTAATTCTACATCACAAAAATTTTTCCTTGGAATCCACTTTCTTAATTTTAACCTTAAATGCATACTGTATCACATATGGTATTGGTCTTTTATAATGTCATATTCTAGGAAATTAAACTAAAATGTGGAATAATTTGATTGGAGGTTTTCACACACTAATTTTTAATTCGCACAACTTTTGTTCTTTCGTAATCACACTAGACTAATTATGCTGACATAAAATTGTGCACGTATGCACAGCTTTGTGTGTGTTAGTATTTTCTTTGTTTATTTCACGTTTGTCTTTCGTTCGTTAAAAACATACATAAATTGCGGAACATACTTGACGGAAATATGGCTGAAATATGTGATGATGAATTGGCAATAATTTTAGGAAGAATTTCTAGTGCCTGTAACTTGGAAGCTGCATCATTACTCGTAGAAGCTGAGAAGGCAAAGAAACCAAGATCTTGCTGGGTGAAGCCATGGAGAGAGACCCGTGATTCTGGTGGAAATATCCAGTTCCTTCTCAAAGAATACAACTTGTTTTGTGATGAAGAAGCATATACTTCGTTCTTGCGGATGGACCAAAGGTGTTTTTCTTTAATACTGAGCTACTTGAAATCAGATATTCAGCCTACTGATACACATATGCGAAAATGTATTCCAGTTGAAGAAAAATTGGCTGCCACTTTACGATTCTTAGCGACAGGGGAAAGTTTTTATGAAATAGCTCAAAAAAGTAAATTGTCTATAGCGTATTTAAGTTACGCTATTATAGAAGTATGTAGTGCAATTTATAAAAACATGAAAAGCGAATATTTAAAGATATGTACATGGATATGAATTTATTAGTCATAAAAAATAGTACAATTTTTTTTTTTTTTAAATTTTCAAGTTCCCTAACTCGAAAGAGAAATGGTTGCAAGTTGCGAACGAATTCAAAACGAGGTGGCAATTTCCCTTATGCCTAGGTGCCCTTGACGGAAAGCATATTGCATTCCAGCCAAAAAAGAAGTCAGCCAATCTATTTTACAATTATAAAGAATTTACGAGTATTGTTTTTTTGGCTTTGGCAGACGTAAATTGTAAGTTTACAACGATGACAATTTCCCGCAGCCTCAAGTAATTGGCAACAACAGGACACTGCCTTATGTTATAGTGGTAGCTATGCGTTTTCAAATGGTAAACGTATTTTGACGCCCTATAACAAGCAAAGTTTGGCAAGATACGAAATTGTTTATAATTCCAGATTAAGCCGTGCCAGACAGAATAATGAAAGAGTTTTTAGTGTTTTGTCAAATCGGTTTCGTGTACTCCAAACAAAAATTCAACATGCCGAAGTCAACACAACTATTATTGTAAAGGCATGTTGTGTACTTCACAATTTTTTACTGGACTATAGCCAAACATATATGGACAACGCAGATTTAATTGATCCCGACACTGACACCGAATTCCCAAATACGGCATCAAGAAGTAACTACAACAGAAACTGAAAATATAAGAGAGGAATTCAAAAAATATTTCAACAATGAGGGCAAATTGTAAACTTTAACTTTATGGGTTAAGAAGCACGTTAAGGGTTAATCAGAAGGCAAATTAACTTATGCCACATTTTCAAAAGATTTCAATTAAAATACTAATATTTGGCAAAAAGTTCGTTTTCAATTTCTTCCCTGTAAAATACATATAAAAATCAACTCAAATTATTTTTAAACTTACTTTCCCTTGATAAAATATTATAAGAAAATTGAATTCAATGTACATAATTAATATCATTTACTTCATATGATTTATTTAGAAATATAATAAAAATAAATACCATAAAATATAAAAACTTAATAAAATATCAATCGGATGTATCAAAAATGGATTCAATTGCCTGCTATAGTACGTCTTTTTTCACAGATTGGATTTCAACCCTATGATCAATATTATCGCTGTTGCCTTCAAGGTTTTCAATACAATCTTCTCCCTCTTCCACAAATGTTACATTGTCGAATGACTCAATTCCCGATGTTTCCACCACCAACGTCGAATTATGGAAGGAGTCATCGTGGTATTCATCTAGGCTATGTGCATATACAAGCTTATGCCAACTTATACAACTGTGCAAATACATATAAATCAAATGTGGTAAACTGTAATGTACTTGAGAGAACTTTTCGTCAAGTTTCGTCAAATGTCATTTGCTTAAGCAATGTACGAAGCTGATCGTACATTCCGTACAGAAACAGCTGATTGCGCTTGGTGTATACATACATAAATCAATAAAGAAAAAATTGCAGTGGAGAGCGACATTGAAAAAGATTTTTTTTTATTTAATAGAAAATGTAGAAAAAAGAAGGGTTTATATAAGAGAAAATGATGCGTTTTTATTATAACAATTCGCTATAATTTTTTTTAATTGCTTTCAAATTAAATCAGTGACACCGTGGCATCTTTTCGTACTTTTGACCAAAAATATATAAAAAAACATGCGATTTTTTATCTAATTTTACTGAAAAGTAGTAAAAGAATATACATTTATTTAAATCAATGTTATGAAATATATATAATTTATTTTTTCGATGCCTTTTTCTTTACAAGTTTTATTTATTTAAAAATATATATTTTTGGGAAAGTACGATTTAAACATGTATGTGCAACTGTGGCAAATTATTTTTAAAATTTATGTAAGTACATTGTAGCTACATAAAAATCTTCAAAGAATTACCTAAGCATTTGACAGGCTTTTCGTTGTGTTTTTGACATAAGCTCAAGCTAGTTTATGCATATTATAGTTGGGCCTTTAATCGTTCCAATTTTTGCTTTTAAACGCTGGTGTATGACTAGATACTCTTTGCGACAAGGGCACTTTGTGTCATCTGCCCTGTGGTTAACGTTTCTAAGATTTTTTTTGGTGCAGTTATAACACTTACACACTACGCTACCATCTTAAGTGCTTTGTTTAATGTGCAAACAGAGAAATCGTGATTACCTGCACACGCCGAGCATACGTTGAATCGATTACAGTTTTTAGCATCGTGACCATACATTGAACATTTGGCACATTGGGTAGAGCCTTTATTTTCCCGAAATGGTCTTTTCCAATAGATAGGTATATTACAATAATATCTAATTTTCATAATTTCGCATTTTGACACATTTTGTCTGTCGAACTCGATTAAATACAACGCCTCATACTCATTAGATCGCCTGGTTGTAATTTCCTTTACACTTACCGGCTTTATATTGTGCCTCTTAACAAATTCATCTCCAATTATTTCCGTTATTAATCGAGATAGACCAAATAAGACCATTTTAAAAATTCTGCCGTGGTTTATCCAGTGAGTGTTAAAGCAGAACTTTTTGTCCTTAAGAATCTTAATCGCTTAATCGTAGTGAGACAGCAAGTTTCCATTGTTCCAATGGGCATTCTTTTAAACATATAATTATAACCAATTATCGGTGAAATCTTCGCCTTAATTGAAGTTTCTTCCGTTGTTCTGAAATCTGTATGTATGTATAATACTTTGAAATTCTAATTTACATTCATCTATCAAAAACTAATTATTAAAATCATTTTGATTATTTTTTACAAAATTCACATATTTTCTTTTTAATACGATATAATTTTGTTCTGTTTTAATATCATTTGTTAATGTGTAAAATAATTGTAGTACTTTATAAAACGAAGATCTTTACATTAATGTTGTATGCGCTTTCTTTATCCTGAAATTATCCACGTTTCGTAGTTGATATGGTTGTACTTAACCAATATATTTGATTTGCTCGCATTGATATTCTGGTGCTTAACCATGTTTAGTTTTATATATATAACTAAGAGTGATATATTTAAGTCGCTGTTGAATATTTAGCCATTTCTAGGAAGCATATTATGTCGTCTACGTATCTGTAATAATGAGTTATTTTACCTTAACCTTTACCATTTATTTCCCTCATTTTTACACTACTTAGATGAAAGGATACAAAGTCAAATGACTAACAAATACAAGCAAATGGAAAGAAAGTTTATAAAACTCACAAAGCAGACCGACAAACGCACAGACACAGAATTTAACCCACGTGTGAAAAACCTTGCAACCGTATGATTCAGCGACAATGAAACAAAGCTAATGGAGAAGGGACTAAAACATAATCTACCTTTTAACAAAATACAAAGAACAATTGAAACCCAAATTGTAGACGCCGAAGCTACTATAACACACTTACCAACTGATCGACAAGAACACATGAGACAAGATAGCCGATGTACTCGAAAAAACAATAAAAGAACACACTATATCAAAAACAAATCCTAGCGAACAGAAAATTACTAAACAGATAAAGACAAAGCTACGAAATAATGATATATTACTTACTAAAGCGGACAAAGGTAACACAACTGTAATAATGTACAAAAAAGATTATATAGACAAAACACAACAATTCATTCAATAGGCAAAATGCACGAAATTTAAAAATGACCCAACCGATTCATACCAAAAGTAAATACGCAGCCTACTAAAACGCTGTAAAACGTTTACTGACGGTAAACTATACATATACATGAACATGAATCCAGGACCCCCTACACTTAAAGCACAACCCAAAATTCATAAGGAAAATATACCGATCAGACCTATAGTAAATTAGGAACCTGCACCTGCATATAACTTGGCTAAACACCTCACCGTATTAGTGAAAGAAAAAATAAATTCGCAGAACATATACATGTTGCAGAACACACAAGACTTTATCAATAAAATTAAGGATATCAAAATTACCGAAAATACGAGACTTGTTTCCTACGACATTATATACATCAATACCTACGCAAGAAACGTTAACAATTCTACGTAACATACTTTCCAACTTATACGACAATCAATATATTAACGACCTAATGGATATTGCAAAAACGATACTAAAACAAAACTACTTTAGATTTAACAATAACTTTTATAAATTACCTGATGGGCTCGGCATGGGAAACCCGACATCCGCAACTTTTACATAGATTTTTATGCAACATTTAGAACAACTACACGTTAAAACCCTAATGAAAAAACATAAAATAACTCATTATTACAGATACGTAGACGACATAATATGCATCCTAGAAAGGGACAACGCAGAAGAAATTCTAACGGATTTAAACACAATACATAACAAAATCACATATACAATGGAAAAAGAGAAAGACGGAACATAACAATAACACGAGGAATTGACTCATTAAACTTTGACATATACAGAAAACCAACCACAGCAGTCATAACTATCCACAGTGCCTTAAACCATCCCACCCAACATAAACACGCAGCATTTAGACATATGATTCACAGACTTAAAACAGTCCCACTTTCTCAAGACATTTATAACAAAGAACTCGACACAATTTACACTATAGCTAAAAATAACGGTTACAACTGCACTACTATCGACAAACTACTTAGAAAATACAACACTAAAAACAAGAAGAAAGAAAACAATGAGACAATCGATACAACTCGACGACACATTTATACTTACACAGGACCAGAAATATATAGATTAACTAACCTTTTTCAGAAAGAAGGTTTACAGACAGCACTAAAGACGAGCAACACTCTACGAAACAATCTCAAGACATCAACAGAAATAACCGATAAATTTAACACCAGACTTACTTGCACCTGCAACTATACATACATAGGAAAAACTGGACGAACATTAAAAACAAGGTTCACAGAACACATACGATCATATAAGCGGAAAAGAGAAGACTCTAACTTTGCAATACACCTTAACACACATGAACATGAGCCAAGGGAAATAAATGAATGTATGACGTTAATACATCTTAGTAAAAAAGGACGAAGACTGGACATTCTTGAAAACATGGAAATATACAAAACATGAACGTTTAACGAAGATATTATTAACGAACAGGTAAGTACAACCTCCGACAAAATTTTTACACCACTAAAACTATTAAAACAAACTTACAAACGCAAAACACACACAGATGGTCACACTTACCTACCCAATAAAAAAAGACTGAAATATTAAAATTATATACCTTCAATTAACATTACAGATATCAGGCAACCTACCTGCATAGTACCATTTAAATAGACACCAGCCTAACAGACAAAACTACCTGAACCCACCACTATCTATGGAACAAACACCTTACACTATCTAACCAGTACTAATCAAAACGCGGCTTGAAAATGATGTCTTTACATCGAAATCGCTCGCCAATCGTACTAAATAAACAGCCAGTGACGACGGTCTTCACCGAAAGATATGACAACAGAATCATAAATCTTCTAAACGCCAAATTGGTAATAATCTATATTAGTGTGCATTGGTATATTGTTCTCTGTTTCTATCTCCATCAAAAGCAAAATATCTTGGGTGCAACACTTGTATTTATATAATGGTGAAAGTGGCAACCAGAAAATTTAATTCGACAGCCTTATAGCTTCCCAATTATACTTTTGATTTTAAATTAGTATTTAAAATCGCAATATTTTTTCAAAGTTTGCTAACAGTTTTTTATGTATATTTGTATAAGCACTATTACCGTCGCTTGTCACCTCAAAGCTTTAAGTTTTTTTAGTTAGTAAAAATTTTTTGTAGTGTACCTACTGAAAGCAAGCCCAGCAAAAAATGCTTGACAGAAACTAATACAAACACAATCTGTACACCAACCCTACAAGAACAGTGACCATCATTTGATCCATCAAATGACAATCACTGATGATGGAAATATCCATCACTGCGTAGAACAAAGTTTCTATCACATTCTTAAAGGAAAAATGAAAAACTTGATGTAAACATTTGTATACGTGAGATGTCTGTAGCAAACAGCGTTACCAGTGACTTTTTTTACACAAAATATAATGAAAATTTAGCTTGATTTTTGAAACAAATTTAACTACAAAACTTTATAAACTATATTTTGAACTTTGATAATAAAGTTTTAGTAAAAACTTAAATGTAATTAACAAGCAAAAAATTCATTTAACTTTAATACGAAAAGCCGTACAACGGCAACGCTGTTTCAGTATAAAATTATTGCAAATGTGTTAGTGAATAATTGTTTATGTATAAGTTTCCCTCACTAATTTCTTGCTGGGAATTTTATATTGAACAGCGTTGCCGTTGTAGCGTTTTTGGTACTGAATTAGGATGATTTTTTTTTTAATAGACTAAATCTTATTTTTCGCTTGAGTTTATAAATAATAATGCAGCAAACTATAAAATACAGCTTACAAAATGTTCTGTAATTAAAATTGTGCCAAAGGTCAAACAAAATTTTTTTTAAATTTGTTGTAAAAAGTTAGCCGGTTTTAAGGAATTTTTGTAAATTTTGAAAAAAAAATAAGGAAGAGAAATTTCTTGTCACTTGCAACGTTGGTTGCCCCAAGCAAACAAATCATATGCAAGAGTGAAACAACTAATATATGTTTTATTTCGTGACGTTAAGAAAATTGCGCATTTATCAAGTAATTATAAAAGTGGTATGGTGAATTATTAAAAGCAAAAATTAAAGAAAAAATTAATAAAAAACCAAGAATTTAAAATAAATATACTAGTTCAATGTGAAATTAGGAAGGTAAGTTGAATTTGGGATTGTAAGCAGTTGAAGTGCAAAAATTGTGTTCAATGAACCTGACACTGGAAACCCAAAACTTCACAGGCATGTTGCGGGTATTTAAAACCGCCACAGTCTTTAAAGAGTTAGATTCGAGTTGGAAAAATTGTAAGTTGTCTATTAATGTGTAAAACTTTTCCTTATTTGCTTATGTTTATGTATTTCTCTGATTTTCAGTCAACAACAGTATTTGATAGAAACACTCAATATGTATGCCCCAACATCACTGTCGTTCAAAAGTGATCGGAAATTCAAAGGTTATTTATAACGTTTAAAAAATTATATTGGTTTAAAATATTTTTCCATTTAAGGCATTCCTTCTCTTTCAATATTAGGTCCAGGGTCAGAAGGAAATCTAAACCCGAGTGCAAGGTGGTCATCAAAAAGTTTGAGAAATCCGTCTGTCGGCTGGCTGGGGAAACTTACGACTCAAAACTTGATGAAGTCGTCAGCATGCTCCCTTTACAGAACCTTCTAGCGGTGGAAGAGTTGGGGAGGAAGTTGGAGGAGTCGAAAGGTTTCACTGATGCAATGGTAAAGAACTTAAGTTCATGCTTAAAGTATTTTAATAATCTTACACTTATATTTTTTTAGACATCACATTTACATACGATTAACGGGACATCGCAGGATGTTAGCACTGTGATGTGCTTAATTTTTACCGACCACCTACTACAAAAATATAATTGGAATGGAAGGTGGGATAAGCAAGCCCTCTGAAGGCTCTCTTTGGTTAATAACTCCCTGCGAGGTATGTACTACAGATTAGTCAATCAAAAATTTATTTGTTTATTGCGTATTAAATTATTTATACATAAATGTATATCTTCCTTTACTTTAAGGTGTTTTCCAACAGCAAGGAGCGTTTGATTTTGAAAAAAGTATAAAGAAGTCAGTATAGCGAAGCCACTACAGACTACAACAAAAAAAAAAATATTTAAAGAAATAAGAATTAATTATTTTATTATAAATAAAGTCATTTTTTATACTGTAAAATATTATTTAAATATTAAAAAGGAAACATGTATACTTATATATTAAAAAATATTAAATTTTGTTTTATTAAAAAAGGTGCGATTTTTCAAATGAGGGTATATCCATCAATCGTGACGGTTATATCCATCAAGTGTGATAAGAACTTCTGGCATCACTACATAGTAAACTGCAGTAGTGTGAGCAGTGCAGATATATGTATTTTATAATGGAAAGATGTATTAGTTAGAGGGAGATGCAATGTCACATGTGCACAAAAGTTTCCATCAAGTTTTTTATTTTTACTTTAAGAATTGATAGAAACTTTTTTTACGCGATGATGGATATTTCAATCATCAGTGATTGTCATTTGACGGATCAAATGATGGTCACTGTTCTTGTAGGGAGTGTTTCAGAAACTTATTTATACACATTCTGAAATGTATTTTCATCCTTTATTAATTGATGCTATTGACTATATTGTACTAAGCATATTTTAACTGTAATCAGTTCGAAACTTTTCATAAATATTTCGTAATTTTATCGAATTATGAAAGTTTTTAAAACAGGCTTTCAAAGAAAAAGTCGTGTCACGATCGGTTCGTATTTTATTTCTCTGATCGATTGTGTATAGCGTTATACGAAAAAACGGAATTGTATTCAAAGTACGTATAAGCGAGAAACTAAACATATAAATTGAAACGATTTTTTTTTTTTTAATTTTAAAAATTTCCTGCTTAACAACTTTTTTCGTTCAGTATTTTAAGAAACGAGTTATGCCACGATCGACTCAGACATCAATTCCCTATCGATGATATGTATCTGGATGCATGCGCAATATTTATTGAATTTTTGGTACAAAACGTTGTTTGCTTGCTTAAGGCCAGGATTCACTATCATATTTAGCCATAAATTGCATGTGTGCTCAAAAAGTGTGATAGTGTGGATTAAAAGTGTATGTGTGTGACAGACTTTTTGACAGATCTGTACGATTTTATCTTTTAAAATACATATTTCATAAAATGATTTTTTCTATGAGATCAGAATTGATTTTTTTGGAAGATGAGTATAAAAAACAACAAAATATTAAAAGCATATATTTTTCGCATCTTTTTTGTATAATAGTGTGGCACCTACGACCCCATTTTGAAACGATTTTTGTGTGATTAAATCGTACGATTGTGTATGATAGTGAATCCTGGCCTTTACATTTATCTTGAAAGGACTCCTGTTTGCAACTCTGTAAACATATTAAGCTGTCTATCCACGAACAAAATACTGGCTGTCAAATTCGTATACGTGTGCTGCACGCTTTGATGTATACATGTTGAATCACCAGTCGAAAATTCATTTTTAGTGTGATTTTTGCTGTCAACATCGCGCTTTCTCTATTGCGAAAACACAGCTATTTAACAATAAAATAGAAGTGTAGCGAAAAAAAATTTGTGAATGAAAGAGTGCAAAATTTGTCGACAGCAAATTAATTTTTTGTTTTTTTTAATTAAATTTCGAAGTTTTCCTCCTGAGTTAGTTTATTTTTTTTTTTCACTCTAATGAAATTTCTTGTTTTTTTAATTATTTTCGTTCAAAATAGCATGCATTGACTGGTAAACTTCGATAAATTCCAAGATATCTTTTTCTTCCGACATTTTAGACAACCGCACAACTTAAAATCTCTTTTGAAATGAAAAATTTTTACGTGCTTGAAAAACAAACACAATACACACATCAAAGTGTTACATTCAGCATGCCAAAAATCTAAATTTTTTAATTTTTCATCCATCATCGTCTGTGTAACATGCCACCATAATGATGGGCGAATACCAAAATATTCGTGGATAGGCCGCATAACACATTTTTATAAAGTTTGCATCGGCGAAAAGAAAACAAACTTTTTGGCAAAAGTTTTCTAATTGCGAGAAAATAACAAACTTTTTCCAACTAATTGGAGAGCGAAAGAGAAAAAAAATCACTCAGTTGTGCAGAAAAATAAATGTTTCTCATCTGTTTTGCAGAATGTGCTACCAGACCAGATAAATATTTTTTACAGGTGCTACCAAATTAATGAAAAGCTTAATATAAAAAAATTTTGTATCTTCATGACGAAATTAACTTTTATTGTATACAAACTTTTGCTAAGAAAATAAGGGTTTTAATACCATGTGAATCACTATTGTGGTTAAGTTTTTTTGTCTTAAAAAATATTTATCTTCCCCGAAACTAAAATTGAATATTTATATTTATTGTGAGCTTTTTTATTTATAGTTTTTTTAATTCAATTAATGGCCAAAATACTAATATTACATATGAATTAAACCTGAGATAAATCTATATTTACACAATATTCAAATAAATTCAAATAAATTAGATTTGGCAAAAATATTTAAGTTCTTGGTTTTTTATTTATTTAAATGATTTACTTTTTTTTACTAACAAGGGACAATAAATAATAATAAGATTCTAAAACTAAGATAATAATAAGATAAAATTCTTACTAATTGTAGCATGCTATATGTGACTCACATAAGTAATATAGTTTTGAAGTAAAAAATAACTTATAAGCTTATAAATATATATATGTAAAAGCATATAAGTTGTTTTTTTATGCTTACTAATTGTAGCATACTATATGTGACTCACATAAGTAATATAGTTTTGGAAAATAACTTATATGCTTATATATATATATATATATATATATATATATATATATATATATATATATATATATATATATATATATATATATATATAAATATATATAATATTGAACCAGTGATCTTCATAAGTCAATTAAAATTTACTTTTCGACTTTGGTTCACTTTTTAACTTTTATTAAGAAAAATTATTTATCAAATATACGTATGAAGTATGAATGATTAAAAATAAAATTTGCATTTCGTGACTATACCGAAGGTGTAGTACAAATTTGGAACAAATGTACAAGACGTGTTGTAGAGAAGACAACAAAGAAATGCTTTGAGTTGTGTGTGAATTTCGTCCAACAAAATTAATATTGATTAGTTAGTTAAATGGATGATATTTACAATACACGCAAATCAAAGTGTTGGATGCAAAGAATGCTAATGATGCATTAAGCGGTCCTGAAAATGCGGTATTACATTCTGCCAGCGTCAAATTTTTCTTGTTTTCTTTGAAAAAATGTCCGCGTACATTTGAAAAATAATTTTTCTTAATAAAAGTTAAATTAAAAAATGAACAAAAGCCGAAAAATTAATTTTAATTGTTTTATGAAGATCACTGGTTCAATCCCTGGCTGAGAATAATATGAACAAATAATTTGCAAATTATTTCTTTATTGAATTTTGTTTTAGTTGATACTAAATGTTAATTTTAAAATTATTTTATTCGACAGCGATAATCTTGCTTAAAGATAAGTCCTATTTAGAAAATATTTTATAAATGTTAAAAATAATTTATTTATTGTATTTTGAAGATTTTTTCTATTTCAAGATAACTGGTAGCACGCTAGATTAATATCTTAGTTCTGTATCGCTCACAGGTAGTGCGAAATACATTTTGAAAAATTAATGATTTGTTACTCGTTTTTTTAAGTGTTTTAGAAAATAACTAATAATAATTTTGATTCGTTTTTCGTCCCCTGTACGTGCGTACGAAATATTTTTTTTAGAAATTAAAGACAAACTTATTTAATGCATTTTTACGATTTTTTTTGTTTTGCAAAAATTAGCTTTCCAACTGTTTTCAAAAATAGTTTTATAAAATAACTTAATATGTTTGATTCGTTTTTCGTCCTCTGTACGCGAGAAATAAACGACAAATTTATTTAACGCATTTTGACGGTTTTTGTAAACTATTGTTTTTGATAATACTATCATTTGTTATTTTTAAAATACTTAATTAATCATTCAAAATATGAAAATTCTACATTAACGAAACGTTTATTTAATAATTTTAGTTGAATTAAAATAATTTTTAATGAAATTTTAATAAATTATGCAAAAAAAAATTATTGTTTGTAGCTTAAAATCTTACCTGATTGCATTCAATGTTACTATTAACTAACCGTTCTGTCAAAACAATAACTAAAAAAAAAACTATAAAAACTTATTACTTATGAAACATATACATATAATAAAAATATTGAACCAATTTTCTACACTAATTTTTCTATAAAAACTGTTTACACTTCTTATTCTGTGTACCAAAATAATATTTGTTGGCAATACTTAAAAATAACTTCGGCATATGCACATAATTTATTTGAAATTATTATTAAAGATTTTTAACAATAGCAACTTACGTGATTTTTCTAAATGTACTATAAAAAAAAAACAATATCTCTACAGTATACACACATTAAAAGTTTCTTTACAGGCAAAGGAGAGGGTAGGTTTTTTTGTGAAATTAATTTAATAATAATTTAATTATTTTATTTTATAGCATGCTGTACAGAAAGGATCCCAAAAAAACTCTGTCGAAAGAGGTGCTATTGGAAATCAGCAAGAGCGGTCGATGTCCTTTGAGGTAGCAGGCCAAATACCAAGCCTGCTTCTAATTTTTCTATATCACTTGGAGCAATGAAGTAACTCCAATCAAAAAAAAAAAAAAAACAAGTACATGGGGCCATTAAGAATTAAAAAATTAGAAAAGAACATCAAGTGAAAAATTTCGCCACTATTTTCCGAGTTACAGACCTTTAAAATTTTTAAAATATCAATATGGGTATCATTTTAAAGCTTTTGAATAGATCCTTAAGAAAATACTACAAAATTTTAAAATGCTTAAGCCATTAAGACCCAATGGCATTTTTATGTATTTTTTTTTTTAATTTCTTAATTCTCTGTCACCCCTATATTTGTTTGCTACTTCACTAAACTGCATTTAGATAAATGGTTAAGAGTATATAAGATTTAACATAACCGAATATAGGCACTCTGCTTTTCTTTTCTTATTTTAAACAAATTTTACAATTTTTTGTAACTAAGTTTGGATTAATTAAAAAAAAACATTTTAAGTAATTCATAAATCTAAGTTCGAATAACAATGCTTTATCGAACAAGCACATTTGCAAAAAAATATTTATAAGAGCAACATATTGCTGTTCTTGCTTTTAAATAAAAGCCATTTTTGTTTTAGTTCACAATGACACCAACAAATTAATGATAATTGCCAACAAATCCGAAATATTCCCATTATTGCAAGTTAACCCGATTTTTGTAAGACCATAATCTAAAAGATATCAATAAGGTAAAATTCGGATTATCAGTCTTTTGGCTTGAACAAGAAAAGGATGTTTTTGACCCAAAAAATTCTTACTTTAGATATTGTTAACGAAAATAATTAAAATTATATTAACTTAAATTAAATGATTTTAAAACTTATTTCTTTTAATCCAAATACGCTTTTTTTACCTTAAGATTTAGTGGATTATTCGGAAACGGTGAAAATATTTAAATTTTGAAAAAAAAAGCTAATAGAAAAGAACGTTATGTTATTTAATCAATTAAAAAAAGTTTTTTTATAAAGCATGCAGAATCATTAAACGTTTTTACTGCAGTCTAAAACTATAATGTACTACGCGTATTACTCCACAAATATTAAAGATTTTTTCATTGCATTTCCAACAGCGTTACTTCTTTTACTTTGAGAGCTTAAAATTATGTGTTGAGTAACTTGTTTTAAGGAATTTTCACTAAAAAAATATAGACTTTAAGCTTTATGTTGCCTAAAAATCGGCTACGTTATAGTTTAATTCCTTGTCAAAAAAAGGTTTTTCTGTCTCGGTATCAATAATATCTTCGTACTTTTTTAACTTAACATATTCCCTGAAATTGTAAAAAAAAATGGCGAACGAGAGTAAAGTATATGGCATAATTAACACATATTAACACACATATGCTTAAAATTAACAAATCAATTCTTTAAATAATTTTAAGATCTTCCAAATAGCGTTCAAAGTTTCTTTTTTTTCTATTTTAACTTGTTCCAATACTGACTTAAAAAATTGAAAAAAGCTGTGTAGCAATTGTTACCCACAAAATGTAAATAGTGTTGCAGATAAAACCTAATTATCTGGCTGAAAAGAGATAAAAAGGGCTAAGGCTAACCAGAAAATGCTTAATGACAACGCTGGTATTTTCATTATTTCATTTTTTTATAATGAGAATGTTTTATTTCAGCATTTATTTGACAAGCCAAAAAGCAAATTATAAGACAAAATAAAAAAGATAACACAAACTTAATATTAAGATATACATATCGCTAGCTAAAACGAAGAACGATATATTCAACAAAAATTTTAAATTTTTTTATTGCGGGGAAATAAGTTTGCGTGTCATACATTTAGATATTTTAATAAAAACATATACAGTGAAGGACTTAAGTATAGGCACAAGCTGCAAAACGAAACAAAATATGTTTTTCTCACATTTGTATCAAATATTTATTTAAAGAACATATAATAATTATAACAGTAATTCATATTAAAAATAACCAAAAAAGTCGAACAGATTTTATTCGGTGGTAGAAAAATAACGAAAAGCTTTAAAAAACTTGTTTTCTGTGGGACAAAAGTATAGGCACATTCTTTGTTAACGGAATCAAAACTAGTCAGAAACTCAAATTAGTATTTTGTTGGCAGTGCATTCTGCTTAATAACGGCTTTAAGTCTATTAGGCACAGAGTGTACTAATTTTTTTGTAAAATTTTTATCAATTTTAAGCCATTCTTCGGTTAACGCTGTTTTAAGCTCACATTTGTTTGAAATATTGCGTTTCCGAATTCTTCTGTGTAGCTCCTCCCACAAATGCTCAAGGGGATTTAGGTCTGGGGACTGCGGAGGATGTGGCAATACATTTGCGGTGTTATATGCAAGCCACATCTTGACGTCGTGAGCAGATTGTTTGGGGTCATTGTCATGCTGGAATGTAAATGACTCTGACAAACCAAATTTAATGGCGCTTTTCTTAACATTTTCCTTCAAAATATTTAAGTAAACAGTCTTGTTCATTATTTCATGAATGAAGACTAGTTCTCCGACACCCGCTGCAGACATACAGCCCCAGACCATAACTCCTCCGCCACCATACTTTACTGTTGGTGTAAGATTTTTTTCGTCATATGCAGTATTACGTTTTCGCCATACTCGTGAATGTCCATCAGGCTTAAAAATATTAAATTTGCTTTCGTCTGAGAAGAGAACCTGTTCCCAGAAACTGCATGGCTGATTTTCAAATTGTTTTGCATAATCCATACGTCTTTTTTTATTAACCGCAGATATTAATGGTTTTCGTCTAGCAACACGTGATTTATAACCAGCTTCATGTAGTAATCTGTGAACAGTTTTAGAGTGCACGTCCTTACCGAAATTTTCCTTGACGTCCGCTGCCAGCTGTGTAGATGTTGTTTTCGAATCAATTTTAACTTTCCGTATTATTTGGGCACGTTCTCTCTCAGTTAATTTTCTGGGACGACCACAGCGTTTAGCACTTTCAAAGTTAGTTTTACCTTCAAAACGATTAATTATTGTCCGAATAGTAAAACGGCTTCGATCCATTTATTCGCCAATCTCAGCAAAATATTTGCCTTGGTTATGCAGATGGAGAATTATTTTCCGCTGTGATTCTGTAGTTTCACTTAATTTAGAACACATTTTTTAGAAAACGACAAAGAAATTATTATTTTTAACAAATTGTTCTTACTTTTCACCAACTGAAACAAATTGAAAATAATAACGGAACATTCCATTCTGTCAAAAAATACAGTATTGCCAGATTGGCGAATTTATAATCGTCTTTTATTTCCGTTAACAATGAATGTGCCTATACTTTTGTCCCATAAAAAATCGATATTTTTAAATTTTTTTTGTTACTATTCTATCGGCGAATGAAATCTGTTCAAATTTTTTGATTACTTCTTATATGAAGCTTTGTAAGAACCATTTTACGTTCTAAAAATAAACATTTGATGATATTCATATCAAAAAAATTACTGTTTGCTTCATTTTGCACCTTGTGCCTATACTTAAGTCCATCACTGTACATATATTAATTTTTTATTAGTAACATGGTTCTTCATTTTAGCTTACGATATGTACCTGCTTAACAAAAAAAACTGTTTTTCCTATTAAATATGAAAATTTATCTACTTTAAATAAAAGAAATGCATTTTACACCCCACTATTAATTTTTTCATTTTTAAACTGCGTCCGTAAGCTAGATTTAAGCATATTTTTTAAAAAGTGTAACAAAAATTTTACCTTAACCAAGTTTGTTTCGTTGTCCTCCGCTAGATATGCCCACCTCACAACTGTATAGTTAAAATTAAAAGTATCTTCTTAGTTTTTTAATAAAATACCATTTCACTTACCTTAGACTGCAACTTGAACCTCAATCAAAAATTTTGATTAAAAATGGTTATCCAAGTGTGCTTCGTGTCGTCCTCCTTGCACCCGTATAGTTAAACATAAAATTATCTTTTTAGTTTTTTAATAAAATAAAACTTAACTTACCTTAAACTGCAATTTGCCCCTCAATCAAAAGTTTTGAATAAAAATACCCTACAAGAACTTTGGCCATCACTTGACCCATCAAATGATAAGCACTGATGATGCAAATATCCATCACTGCGTAGAACAAAGTTTCTATCACATTCTTAACGGAAAAAAAAAACTTGATGTAAACATTTTTATGCGTGTGATGTCTGTAGCAAACACCGTTACCAATGACTTTTTTTACAAAAAATATAATGAAAATTTTGCTTGATTTTTGAAACAGGGGGCAAATCACCGCATTCGATAACGAGTACTTTGTGATCGAAATGTTGTTGACGTGGATCACGACAGTCGTAATCGAAACATATTTACTCGTAGTTGTAGTCGATTGATAATATACTATTGAAAACAAATAAACTCTAACATTTTGGCACGACACAATACAAAGACAAATAGAACAAGCTAAAAAAGAAGAAATTAAATATGTGAGTATGAATTTTTCTGCTATTTTTAATAAAATACTTTAAAAATGTAATTATAAATACTTTTAGGGAAAGTGAAGTTAAAGATTTCCCAGCTTCAAAACTGTGCGCAAGCTAAACTTAAGTCGCAGAATTTATGGCGGCAATTGGCAACCAAACTAAATGCCTGGGGCTCTCCAAATAAAGAAGTTTTAAGTTGGCGGAAGGTAATGATTTCATGTTTCAATTTGATAAATTCAAATAGCAAATGATTATTATTAAAAATTAAAAGGTTTATGCGGATTAAAAGCATAATGCAAAGAAGAAACTCTCGCACAACAAGGCCTCAAGAAAGAAAACTGGGGGCGGTCCTTTCGATGAAATGTTACTGACTACTGCAGAAGAATAAATTGTGGTAGCTGCTGGACTAACTGCAGCAGTTAATGTTAAATGCTTTGGCAGCGAAACGAACCAAGCTAGTGCCAAAAAAGTAGATATATTTAATAACGCAAACAACAATATTGGAAGTGAAGCAACATTCGAATTTGAGTCTTTAGACATTGATGTTGAGTTAAGCACTAGTACTCAAAGTCGAAAACAAAAAAATGAATGCAAAAAAAATGTAAAACTGGAACTAATCAAAAAAAAATATTGAACAATTAAAAGACTGGCAAAGTGACATTGGAGAAAAATTGAAAAAAGTTGTCGAACTTAAAAAACAATCTCTTAAAGTTAAAGAATAAATAAATCTAAAGCTCGAAAATTAGTCTCACTAAAGGACAAAGGACATAAGGCTGAGACAAATAGAGCACGACGCAAACATATCATCTAGAGAGATTAATCTTCATATGAAAAAGAAATAAAAAAATTTATTTTTTTTATATAACTACTTATACCTAAATTCTATTATTACTTGCCCAAATATCATATTATAAGCTTTAATTTTGTAATCTTATTATAAGGCTGATTGAATTACCTCTATGATCTCAAAAGAATCGTACAAATCAAATATTAAACTATGTGATTCATATTATATGTAAAACTTATTATTTATTTTTTATTTTCTGTTTTTTATTAAAAGTCATAATTTAAATGTTGGCACTTAAATATGTTTTTATTTGATCTCTTATTTTCTCCCCAATTTTTATCAGTCGTGTTTCAATTACGAGGGCTCGTTAGAATTTACATGGGTGTACATAGAAACATTAAATTTTATGCATACATTATATAAAGCGGCGCATACATTTACAAAAGTTGTAATTTTTTCTGAAGTGTATCGGCTCCTTCTTTCATTGCATAGGATTCTCCAGCGTGCCTTTAATAATCCTATTGTGCCTTCAACAATTCACCTAGTCTTAGAGTGAATTTCTTTGAAATAGGCTTCCGAAGAACCCTCAGCAGGTACCGCATACGCCAGGGTTCTGTGGAATATCCAGAGTCTCCTATAGTATAATGTTCTTATGAATATTTAATAATATTAAAAGAATTGGTTACGAAACAAATAAGATTTACCAAGAACCCACACGTTAAGGCATTTCTCAGTGTACAATTGTTCTAGCAAACGTCGTTCTTCAGAATGTTTCCAAACAAAACTGTCGTGCGCAGCACCGCCGCACTGTGGTCAATATTTTAAGATAGCGGCCAAAACTACTTTTGGTTTTTGTTCTCCGATTTTAAAGTTATTAGACTCATATGAAAGTAGACAGTAGTAAACCTCGGGAGCCAAAAAATTAGAACTCTATTTCAACTATTTCACTGAGAACAGGGTGGTCCATAATGGGCTTTTTCAGAATTTAGTAAATTTATGATATTTTTAGTTAATTTTTAAAGTTTAAATGATCATAACTTTTTTGTTTTTCAAGATTTTTGGACGAAATAAATTTTGTGTTGTAACTTAACTTATTTCCTATTACTGGTAAAAAAATTGAAGCTCTACTGTTTTCAGAACAATTTAAATATTTTTTTTTAAAAAGGTCAAATTTCTCGGAAATTTCCTACTTCATAGAGCACAACTCCTGTGAGTCAAGCTGAGTCAAAACACAAATTTACTATTTTGTAGTCCTAACTCTCCCCTACATTCCTATATATACATGTCCATGCATCGGGACTGCACTTTTTGAGCTACAGCAATTTTTCTGACCCAAGGTAAGATATTCGGTACAAATGAACGTCATATTTTTTGAGAAGTTATTTGTATGTGAAAGTAGCTATTATGCATATATTTTGATGAAATTTTGTACAAGAGTTCTTATTGATCCAAAAAATAATTCTGTTGAAATTAGGAGAAGTTGGCCCATATTTGGACCTAGTCCACATAGAAGGGTGTATCAAAATTTTGACAAAAATGACAATAGAACTCCCAAATTATGTGGTATCTAGCAATTAATTTGGAAAAGGTAAAAAATGATTTTATTGCCATCTAATATTACATAACTTAAATACCTGAAACTTGCAAATAAATTTAAAACCAATGGAAATAACTGGTAAAACCAAGTACCTGTTATATTATGTTTCAAAGAAGAAAAAAAAGATCATGTTGAAACTTCGAGCAATAGTATATTAATCCATGCATTCATTTTTTTTCTTCATTATTGTTTCAACAATGGCTAATTTCAGTTATAGTGTTCTATCTGATATATATTTTGAACGGAAAGATGAAAACGACATTATTTTACATATAATGAATAATCCATTCTTCAAAATATGCGACAAACAAGAAATAAAAATTCATAACTTAAAAATAAAAAACTTTTTAAATACCTTAAAACGTTACAAGCAATGTTCCAGAAAAAAGAAATTGTTTTACTCACGCAACCAAGAATGGCTAAGAAATAAATTTTTTTTTAAAAAGGCATCAGCACTACCACGGAAACTGGAAAAGGTGGTCGATCAGCAAAGCCAATTGATAATTGTAGTGAAAGATCACGAAGACGCAAGCTTAAACATATCAATGAAGAAGTTTCTTGTAGCATCATAAAGGATTCATTTCTGCATCAAATTCAACCATCGAAAACTAAAAAGAGTAAAATTGCTATCATTAATAAAATAGTGGAAGCAAGACCCAGACGCACAAAAAGGATTTTAAAAAGTATGCCGACACCAACTGAAGAAAATAAATTTACTCCAGAAGAAGCATTTGCACTATTTTTGGATTTGAAAATTACTAAAAACCAGTATACAGAATTGCGGAAGCGATCCAATGAAAAAAATTGTGAAATTTTTCCATCATATCGAGATATAGTTTCTGCCAAAAAAGATTGCTTACCTTCACCAACTACTATTAGTGTAACTTCAAGTTCAGCAGAAATAAAATTGCAGGATCTTCTTGAACACACTGCAGAACGATTACTAAAGACATTTGATGCTGACTATTTAAAGATGTTTAAAAATTGCAGCATGACTTTAATTTCTAAATGGGGATGTGATGGGTCCTCTGGCCAGAAACAATACAAACAATGTAATGCGGAAAATTCATCAGATGCCAATTTATTCATGATTTCTTTCGTTCCATTACGTTTAACAAAAACATTTATTGGTTCAGAGCCGTCAACTAGTAGAGCTGCAGAGATAGATGTATGGAAGAATGAAATTCCATCGTCAACAAAATTTTGTAGACCAATAAAGTTTGCTTACAAAAAAGAAACTAAAGATGTCATAACTGAAGAAGTTGGCAAAATAAGAGATGAAATTAAAGAACTTAAACCCGTGATATTTGAATTTAATGATCAATGCATCGAAGTTAACTTAAAAATGTCACTTACAATGATCGATGGAAAAGTTGCACAAGCTTTAACCGAAACAAAGTCTTCGTCAAGCTGCACCATATGCCAAAAAACATCAAGTCAATTGAGCCAACCACCAACACAAGACGATAGTTTTAATGAAGCATATGAATTTGGAATGTCACCTCTTCATGCTAGAATTCGTTTTATGGAGCATATTATTAAATTGGGATACGATTTGGATTTTGGCCCGTTAGGCGAAACAGTGAGAAACAACAAAGAAAATTTGGAAAAATGAAAGCAAAAAAAAAAAAAGATATTCAAGAAAAATACCGTGAGATAGGCCTTATAATTGACCAGCCAAAGCAAGGAGAAGGAAATTGTAATGATGGAAACAAAGCAAGGAGATTTTTTTCCGATCCAGAAACTGCAGCTTCTATAACTGGAGTAAATTATGATTTAATACGACGATTCCAAATCATATTAGAAGTTATAGCATGTAGCAAAAATATAGATGCAAAAAAATTTGGTCAGTATGCTAATGAGACAGCAACCCTTTATAACCAAAAATATTCTTGGAGACATATGCCAACCACAGTTCACAAAATTTTGTTCCATGGGGAACAAATAATTCAGCACAATATGCTTCCAATTGGAGATCTCTCAGAAGAAGCGCAAGAAAAAAGGAACAAAGACTACAGATTCTTTCGCGAGCACAATACAAGAAAAATTTTCAGATATTGTACTAATGAAGATCTTATTAATATTTTGTTGTGCACATCAGACCCGTATATGTCCAGTATTCGACAAAAATGGAAATCAACCTCATTAGAGTTAGATGAAGAAGCTAAACAACTACTGCAAAATGAAAATCAAAGCTATTTGGAAGAAATTTTTACTAATATTGTTTAATTAATAGTAGTTTAAAGATTATAATTTGTTTCTAATTTTAGTATAAATTTTTATTAATACATTTAAATAAAATATATGTGCACTTTAAATTAATAATAAAAGTTTACTAAAAATTTCATCGGTGTTGTGTTCTGTATATAATATATCCAAATGGTATTGATATTGTTGGGAATTTCAGTGTTATTTTTCAGTTTAATCCTCACAAGAATTAGCTTTCTTCCAAAAAACCTACCTTTGGCCCCTGTGAATATTGAGACTAAATAAATGTCAGGGGCCAAATGTTGGCATTTTCTGACCAAAATTAAGTTTAGGAATAATAAATAAGTATTGGTTGTAAAATACGATTGAGGAAAATAAGAAATTATAAAAGAATACCTATTTAAAATGTAAAAATATTCAACTTTTACATGGAAACTCAACAAAAAATTAAAATGCATTTTTAACTCCACATTACTTACGTTCCTATCGGTCGATTTTTACGTTTGAACACGCTAATTGAAGCTTAAAGTCCCTCCTATTGAACAAAACAAATTGCGTAAAAAATACCAATCCGGTCAAAAGTTATAGAGTTTTGACCGCTATCTCGCGAAATTGACCACTGTGCGCCGTACATTTAATTAATTGCTAGTACAAATCTAAATGTTTTACAAAAGGGTTAATTGAATAGTGTATTTGTAACATAACTTACTATCATGTAATTTAGGCTGTGAAATCATTTAGTTTATACTATTCACTTCAAAAGCCACAATTAACTTACTCAACTTCAGGTAATGCAAAAGGATTGGATTTGTCACGAATATTTCTCCTGGTGACTGCTATTTTGGCTTCGTCCTCCGATTCCGATGATGAGGTATACAAAAATATGTTTGGGTTCATTTAAATCAGTCTTCTTTGTTTATTTTTTTGCACTGATGCACTGTTTTTAATAATTCCTTTTTTGTTTTGTTTTTCTTACTGTCCTATGTTTGCAGCAATGTATAAAATACTAGTAACGATAAAAAATTACGATCGAGTACTATGATCCAAAAAATTACAGCCATCGAAATACATATTTCTCGACACGGTGATTTGCCCCCAGATTTAATTACAAAACATTTTATAAGCTATATTTTAAACTTTGTTAATCAAGTTTGAAATCACAGTCGGTTATCTATGTTTTAAATAATAATGTTGAGTTTACGCTGTGGCACCGAGTACGCACTGTGGCTGTGCCCTAAAAATGAAACACCGAGTATAGTATAAAACAATATACATTTAAACACACTGGAGGCAGCAACTTCAACAAATCAAGTGATAATTTTAGAAAATATGTTATCAATTGAAGAAGTAATAAAGCCAGAAATAAATCCTAACGAAACATCAATTATATTGTTTCCTGGCCAAGCAACACAATATGTTGAAATGGTCAGTAGACTTATGCGTTTCCTTGAAGCTAGGAGAATATTTGAAATGGCCAATGCTGTTATTTAAAAATTTTGCTTAATATGCTCAACCGACTGTAGTGGTATATTCTTTGTCCTACCGGTTGATAAAGGCCTTAAACTGGTGCAAATTCGATCCAGTGCCGTGCAAATGGGTTGTGATAAAGCATCTGTTACTATAGCCAGGGTTTGGTGATGCCTGTGCAAAGGCCATACAATGATGCATTGACATTGTGGTTTAAGCAACTATATGTATCCACATTGTAAAGTTATTGCCGGCAACGTTGAAGCTATTGAAATTTTAGAAAAGAATTCAAAGATTTAAAAAATATGACGCATTAAGAGTTTGTCTGTGAATGGTGCTTTTCATCAATCGATCAATCAGTTATTGGAGTTCACATACTGTACGTCCTTTATTATTATAAACAAATATCACTTCAGTTATTTGATTCTTTAAAAAAGTTATGCGACTTTTACCTATATTGGATAATGCCAAAGTGTTTGTATACCATAGGCGCAAGAAAACCTTATGTTTGTAAAATATTAAATTGGCTACTGAAGTAGTATTGTATAAGGCATGTACATAAGTGTAAAAATACACCAATCAAATACTCGTGATAATAAACTTAAGGTGCGGTCAGAGTAGTCCAATATTTGACCAAAAAAACGTAACCACTATTTTTACAAATTTTTCTTTAAACTTTCCTGGCACGTATCGTTACGAATGACCATTTAAAATATTATAACACTAATATCTTGCCTTTTATATAAAGTAAGATCTTATATTTCTTATTAATTACTTGAAAAGAAAAGAAAATATTTTCCTTAATTTAGTGGTTACGTCATTACTAATCTGACCGTACCTTTAGTTTTCTTTCAAAGTAACAACTTAAGGAAGTCATTTGTTTCTTTAATACTGAACCGAATTAGATTAGATAAAGACGGTGCACTAAAGCTCGACAATATCTGCAAATATGTGAAAGAATAAACAAAATGGGTTGACAAAGCTAAGTTTTTTAAATAATTATGCACAAAAATAGTAAATAAATAAAATAAAGCAATTGATTTAAAAAAGAACTCCTGTAATGATTTATTTCATTCAGAAATTGGCATGCTTACATGTCAAGCACATTTTATTCTTTTAAATATATTAAATTCAGTTACTTCTCGGAATTAAAAAAACTATAAAAGTGAAAAAATTGATGAAATAATGTTAATAATGCTATTATTTTCTTTGCAGAGCCAATAATAGGTCTGTTCATTTACTAAAAATTGTTACGAATTTGTCACAATTGTTACTGCAAAGTTTTTATTAACCCAAAAAATTTGCAACGATAGAGTGTAAACAGAGTGTAAACAGAGAGTAAAAGAATGAGATACAAAAAATATCTTGCAAATTCTTACTGGTAAAATTTTTACTTGCAAGAATTAACCAAACAGCTATTTCTTACTTTTGTTAACAAAATAATTTACTTTAAAAATGCCTGATAAAATAAATTTTTGTAGCATTAAAGAAAATGCAAGTATTTGACATTTAAAAGAATATAAAAATAATATTATTTTGTAATTTTTTTTTTTTAATTTAGCTATGGAAGTACAAATCAAAGTAGTGTAAAACAACAGAATTTTGGTTTAGAATCTTCGAGCTTTGCAGGTGTTTGTATTGTTTTTAGAATTAAAAGTAAACAAGCCAGTGATGAAACATTCAATGCAATGTACTTTTTCGATAGAATTTATAGAAGAGTTGTACAATTCTTATGTATAATTAAAAATAAGTTATATACACGTTAAAACTATTTTTAATATAAATACTTAATTACAATAAGAATGTTTATTAAAACTGTAGAAAAAAAAATCTATACATGATGGGCTTAAACATCATAAACGCGTTTGCAAATTACCAAATATTTAAAAGGATATTTAAAACGTTTTACATATTTTTGCTTTTTGGTACTTGAAGTATTATTTTGAATTTTTTTCGTGTGGTTACCAGTTTGCTGGCTTTCAGTGGTCTTTGTTTTATACATTTTTGCACTCTAGTACATTTGCTTTAAAAAAAGTACTATTTAGTGTGCATACCGTACAGTTTTTACGTCTTACATATCATTCCTGAAGCCACAACAATTTTCTTTGCTAGTTTTTGCTAGTAAAAGCTCACAACTTCACGGCTTCAAATGCTGCTATGAAGTCAGTTTCATAATTATTTTGAAGACAGCAACAACATAATAATCAGCTGATGTTTAAATCAATTTCAAATTTTTAAAAATTACTTAAAACTTTAAAAATATCAAAAACGAGTGAAGAAAATTTAGTGAATTTTATCACAAGCATTGTAAAAATAGCTCAGACTACAGCTGAAGTGTATAAAACCCATAAGTCGAGAAGTGCAAGAAACCGATGATGGTGGGTTCGCCCAGTAAATATAACCCGTGATGAAAAGGCTTTTACAAAACATGTGTACAACAACTTAAGGAAAAAGATGAAGAACACTTTTTTAAAGCAACCAGGATGAACATAGAAAGTTTCAATTTACTATTGGAACTATTAAAGGAAAAACTGGAGCGATTTTCCAACAGAAAAGCTTCTGATGTCGAGACGCGTTTGGCTGTAACAATTATGTAAATAGAATTACTTTCTTTCTTTTTGATATTATACTCAAAACAGTTCTAGGTACTTGGCGCAGGGATGTAACATATAAATTCTTCTTATAAAATGGGGATTTCAACTGCTCGGAAAATCGTTTATGAAACCTGTGATGCAATTTGGGATGAGCTGCATGCTGTGTACTTGTTACCTCCAACTGTTAATGAGTTTATAACAATATTATTATTATGTAAAAACTGGAATGCCAAATTGCTTAGGTGCTATTGATGGGAAGCACATGCGCATAGTTTGCCCAAATAAAAGCGGTTCATTATATTATAACTACAAAAAAACTTTTAGCATAATATTAATGGCAGCTTGTGATTCAAATTATGGTTTTACATACGTAGATGTGGGTGCACTAGGAAGCCAGAGCGATTGTGGCGTATTTAGTCAAAGTAACTTTGGAAAAAAATTATAGAAATTCCTTAAAGTGCAAATTTACCAGGTTCTACAATAAATGTCCCTTACTATTTTATTGGCGATAACGCAATTCCATTGAAATATAATTCAATGCGTCCATTTCCTGGAAATAACTTGCCTCAAGATAAAGATAAGTTCAACACAATATTATCTAAAGCTCGAGTTCATATTGAAAATGCTTTTGGCATATTAGCCAACAGGTGGAGAGTGTTACACACAACAATACATATGAGCCCAAAAAATGCAGATAAAATTGTGCTGGCCACCGTAGTGCTTAATAACTTTTTAATGTTGCAAAACGACTGAAATTATTTCACTATTGAGCTTGCTGACCACTCTATTGAAAACAGAGAAATCCAGGGTCAGTGGAGAGATGAACAATATTCTTTGCCATCATACCAACCTACATCATCGAACCGCTTATCCGCTACCGCATTTGAACTCCGAAATACGTTAAAAGATTTTTTGCAAAACAATACTCTATAATGTTGGTACATATATTCATATGCATTATTGTGTATTTATGTTACATACATATGTACACACCCTTAAGAAAAAAATTTTTGAATAAATCGTTTGTAAAATAAAACAATCACATTAAGTTTTTTTTTCATTTTTAAAACAAAACGTTTATTTCATTACTTTTTTTAACAAAAAATGGTTTTACCAGTTATCACAATGTATTTTAAAATAAATTTGCACTTCACGTGAGATCATTGATAATTATTAATATTCATATCATATTATGATCTATTTATTTGAGCTTAAAAGTCTTAAATTATTTTGTTTTTATTATCTTCAATATTTCGCTTACAATTTGTTTTAACTAATAAAGATTTTTTTAGTAGTTCTTTTTTTAGTCAATAGACAACATCTTAAGCTTTTACCGAGTTTGGGCCTTATTAAAATCGGTTCAGCGGTTGCTAAGAAATTCAAGTCTAAAGTTGAACTTTCAATTTGCTTTTCCTAATTCTTGTTTGAAATTCCGTTTCAAATGTGCCAACTCGTTTTTGACACACTTTTCCTTAAACAATGTGGCTAAAATTTGGTCCACGGATCAATCTTGGATGACAATACAATATTTTGCTATCCTTAGGGTGGCCCCTATTTTCACTGAGGTATTTTCCGTATTTTCATTAGGATTGTCCAAATTTCAACTTTATGCCTAACAATACTTACATATTTCCTAGTTTTTGGTCAATTTTAAAACAAAACAGTGTAATTTAATTTTTCTTTAATTATATACATATTTATTTATAGTTATAAATAGATTCTAGGTAAATAAAATAGCATTTAATATTAATGTCTGTATACTTTATTTTATTCAAATACTAAATTCAAATTATAATTATTATTCATTTGGCTGGAATATTTCCTGTAAATATTCTATATTCTGCTCTGTATTACCTGTGTCCTGTAGCAGTGCCTTAGCTTCGGCATTTAGTTCCGAATGATTCAATTTCCATTGACTTCGAATGCTAGAGATGAAGGGATCTGAAGTTGCCAATAATATATGAAATAAATCTTCATTTGTAGAAATTCGTGATATTTTTCTGGTATTATGTTCTCTGTAAAACCTGTAATCCCTGTTTCTTTTTTCCTGAGCTTCCTCTGACAAATCTCCAATTGGTAATAAATGGTGCTTAATGACCTCTTCTCCATGATAAAGAACTTTATACCCTGTTGCTGACATATTTCTATATTTGTATTTGGATGTATATATAGCAGCGGTTTCCTTGGCGTAATTACCAAATTTTTTAGCATTAATTAGTTCATTGCACGCAAGTACTTCAGTAATTGTTTTAAATCTTGAAATAACATCTATATCAACACCTGTTATATCAGATGTAGTTTCGGGATCCAAAAAAAACTTCTTGCGGTGTTGCCATCGTTTGTGTTACCTGATCCTTGTTTTGGTTGATCTATAATCAACCCGTGCTTGAGAAATGCATCTTGAACTTGTTTCTTTTTCAATTTTCTTATCTCTTTGTTGGTATCATTATTTCTTACTGATCCTGAAGCTCCGAAGTCCAAATCATAGCTTATTTTCAGTATGTGTTCCATAAATCTTATCCTCGTATGTAGCGGTGATAATCCAAATTCAAATGCATCAATACTATCCTCCGACTTTGTCGGTTCTTGGTTTAACTGACTTGATGTTGCTTTACATATAATACAGCTGGATGAAGCTTTTGTATCAGTCAAAACCTGGGCAGTTTTTCCGTCTATCATAGATAGTATTAATTGGTAATTCAATTTAATAGCCTGTTCCTCTATCTCTAACTCTAATGGCCTTAGTGTTGAAATTTGAGCTCTAATGTCACTTACTTCATTCTTAATAGTATCATGAGTTTCCTTTTTAAATTCAAATTTTATTGGTCTGCAGTATTTTGTAGACGATGGAGTTTGGTTTTTCCAAATATAACTTGTTTTCACTGTGCTGGACGAAGGTTCCGAGTCCTCTAAGTTTTTTATCAATCGCAATGGTACAAATGACACCATGAACATATCTGTGTCAGAAATATCCTCACATAAAAATTGTTTATATTGTCTTTGTCCAGAAGACCCATCGCATCCCCATTTACAAAAAAGAGTTAAATTGCAGTTTCCATATTTTTTCAACTCACTTACTTTAAGTGATTTCAGCAACCTTTCGGCTGTATGATCAAGTACAGCTTGCAGTTGTACCTGTGCCGAAATTGGTGTGATTTTGATAGATTCCTTTGGAGGATAACACTCCTTTTTAGCTGCAATTATGTGATGATATGACGGGTATAAATTTGAGCCTTTTTCGATCGCACGTAATCTGAGTTGAGTATACTGCTGTTTTGTTAACTTTAAATCCAGAAATAATGCAAGCGCTTCTCATTTGTGAACTGTTTTTCCTGGTTTGGTGTCGGAATGCTTTTAAGGATCCGTTTTGTTCTCACCGGACTAGCAGAAATGACTTTTTCAATGATATCCACTTTCGTTAATTGTTTTTGTGATCGCAGCTCGTAAAGAAAACTATCTTTAATGTTTTCACATCCGATTTCTTCATTTATATTCTTAAGTTTTCGTCTCTTAGATCTATGGCTACAGTTATCTAGCGATTTTTCTGGTCTTCCACCACTCCTCTTATTTGTGGTTTCTGAAATCACCTGGATATTAAATTCACCTTGTAACCAATTTTCAAAGCGCTTGTAAAATTTACTTTTACTATAGTAACCTTCCGTGTACCGTTTTTGCAATATTTTTACGAAATCAGATACTTTGTTTTTTATTTCCAATTGCGTTTTACTGCTGATAGCATTTATGTTCAATTTTCTTTCAATATGGTTTAGAACATCTTCTTTGTTTTTGTTTTTAAAATATTCTTCGGTCAATTCATTATAGCTGAAAGTTTCCATATTTTAATTAAGCTGAAAATAATGTATTTGTTGAAGTTCTATAAAAATAACTTCCAAAAATTTATCAACCTTTTCAAATCGAATTCTTATCTGACAGTAAAATTTATTTCCAAATTTTTGTCCTTATATACTCAATAAAGAAATGTCAAACTTAAAGTAGATTACGTACACACAAAAAAATATTAGAGGTATTATTACCTAGGCTAGCTCAGGTATTTTTCTTTTGTATGGAATTTTTTAAGACAAAAACCAAGTTCAACTACCTAAGCTGATTTGGAAAACGTACAATAAATTTGCATTTTTAAATCGAATACTTGTACCGAAATAAAATTTATTTCCAAATTATTGTGATTTATACTACATATAAAAGTATTAAACTTAAAGTAGATTACCTAAACACAACAAACTAAGTTTAACTACTTAAGTTGATTCGGTTTATACAAGTTTTATATGGGAAAATTTGTCTTACACAACTTATACTGGATTTTAAGGAAATTTTACCAAAAATTGTTTTGTGTACTCAAACTCACAATTTTCGAATAAAATTAACTTTTTAGTTAGATTCCTCTCTTTCCCCTTACGTTTTGCTATCTGCAATTTATACTTTTGGCAGTGAATGACTTCTAAAGTAAATTTACTAGCAGTTTTGATAGAAATTTGTTTGTAAAAATGCTGAGTATTTTCATTAAAATAGAAAAACTGTTCTACGGGCGGATCCGGGCGGGTGCAATAGTATATAAGGGCTTAAAGAGAACACTTTTGCCTTTCTTTGGGTGGTTTTGGTTTTTTGTCCTTTTTTGTCCTTTAGAAGTTATATACTACTAAACTTCAAACTTTGCAAATATATGGAGGTTTCCAATTTTAAACATAACACCCTATTTACAAATTATACAGGGTGCGCATATACCATTTCTTAAAAACAACAGTTCACCCAACATAACAAAAAAAAACCGCAGCTCAATATCGATAACAGTTTTAAAGAAATCGCAATTAATATGAGATCAAATATTACAATTTTTATTTTATTTTTAAATTAACATAAATTCTTTGCCTTTAGCAGCATGCCACGCCCACTACTGCGAATATTTTGACCCAATTTTTCGGCTACCTTAGTTTTGATTTGTTTTTTTTCTGGTGAAATAAAAATTTTAAGAATCTGTGTCAACAAAAAATATAGGTTTTGGCCAATGAAATTTAATTCTGAACCACCGTGCGACGCTTCTGTACTTTAAGCAAATTATTGAAGAATAAAAAAACAAAATAATTTCAGACTTTTAAGCTCAAAAAATAGATAGATATTAATGGTTAGAATCTTAGTTTATGAATTACTTGAATAAAATTTTTCAATTTCTGAAAAAACTAAATTGGAAACCTTACTTTCTATTTGATTCAAAATATTTTTTGGCATATTTGCTTCTTTGATTTTTGCAGCCAAACTTAAAAAAAGTGCTGGAGTGGAGTCTTTGCTGTTAGAAGTTGCTGCAAAATCCCCACAAGTCTCAGAAATGCTTGATGCGGCAAAATCAAGGAATTCCTGAAACTTTTCGCTGTCCTTTATCTGAAAGATATACATACATATAAATAGATACTTAATTATACAAAATTATTTTATGAGAAAAACATTCATTGTTCTATTCAGAAGCGATTTAACTACGCTTGTGAATTAATAAATGTTACCTTTTCTTTTTCACGTGGACTCTCAATAACACATTCACTGGCGGGAAAATTTGAGGACTCGGTTAAGTTCATGTCCAAAAATTCTTCAGAGCACATGGACACATCATTATTGATATTTCCAATAGTGCTAAAAAGTATAATAAATAAACATTAATATATGTATTTACAATAGTGTTTCTTCTACAAATATGAAATTTCATAAATATTACATTCAAATATTACTTACGTTCTCGAATTCGTAAATTTGTCTAAAAATGACATGGCATCGAAGTACTTCCACTTCTTTTTAGGAATGCTAGCGCCACTGCCAGAAGCGACTTGCTCCATTCTCTTACACCGCTTGTATGAGTCTCGAAGCACCTTCCACCTTTTTTTACAGTCCAATTCTATAACAACACAATCAAAATTTAAAAATAAATACATAAGTACATACAAACATAAAAGCAAATTAATTTATCCAACCATGTAACTTTAAAATAGCTGCAACTTCCCTCCATTCCTGCTCTTTTTTCTTTAAATTTTTCAAACAAAATTGTGCGGTTGCGCACCTCTTCAATTAGTTGTTCATCTGCAGTGACTCCATTGCTTAATCGGACAAGCATTTTTGTGATATGTGTGTGCTCTAAACTAAATAAAAATACTAAATATATGATTCTTTTTATCTTTTATTTATATACTATACTATAATCTTACAAAATAATAACAAAAACAACAACATTTTTCACAATAATGGCAATTTTGACAAGGAAAACAAAAATTACTCCATTTTTTGTGCTCAAAGCATAATCGGACATCAATCAAGATCAACCATTTAAATCTCGAAAACAAACAATTAATACTTCGTGGCATATCCTTTGTTTTCCAGAACGGCCTGTAAGCGTTTTTGAACTGATTTTAGCAAGTTTAGGCAAACTTCCGGTTCTATAGAGTTCCATGCTTCCAGTAAAGCCACTTTTAACTGATCTAAAGAGTTAAATTTTTGTTTATATACTCTTTTAGCTAGTTCCTCCCAAAGATGTTCAATTACATTGAGGTCTGGGCTCTCTGCCGGTGTTGGTATAAGTTTTGGGGATCAACCAAAGCTTTGCCACACCAGAGGTATGCTTAGGATCATTGTCTTGATAAAAAGCAAAATCGTCTGCGATGCCCAATTTCTCTGCTCTTTGCTTTACATTTTCCTTCAAAATGTTGAGGTAGCCAAATTTGTCCATTTTACCATCAATAAAATGCAAATTGCCTACCCCAGCCCTCGACATACACCCCCAAACCATGACAGAGCCTCCTCCATGCTTAACAGTGGCCTTTGTGTTTTGGCAGTTAAATTCTGTATACATCTTGCCATCTGAGCCATGCAAATTTAATTTGCTCTCGTTAGTGAACAGAACCGTTAGTGAATGAATAAATACTATCAATAAAAATGTATTTAAGACGTATTTATACCAAATTACCTTACTCCAAAAATCTTCTCCTTTTAGCAAGTACTCCTTAGCAAACTTTATCCTCATGTTTTTATTTTTCGGGCTTATAAACGGCTTTTTTCTAGCAATTCTGCCATGGTAATCATATTTGTGCAATGTATTACGAACTATATTAAGGCAAACGTCTTTTCCACTGCTGTTTTTTAACAATATTTTTAAACCTTTTGCAGTTTTAAAAGAATCTTGTTTAATTTCTTTCACTAAAAAACGCTCTTCTCTTTCAGTTAAAATTTTGCCTTGACCTTCTCGGCTTTTATTTGCTAACCTACCCTCACTACGGAATCTCTTGATGATATCTTGGACAGTTGATTTGCTTCTTCCTACCAATTCAGCAATTTCTCGCACTGTTTTCCCTTCAAAATTCAATTTTACTATTAATTGCCTTATTTCAACAGAAGATTGTTTTCCGTTCGGAGCCATTTTAAAAAGATGTTGTAAAGAACTAGAAATGTCTGTCAATATATGCAAATTATTACTAAATATAATAATAAAATAACTTTTGAAGAGCAATTTTGTAAACTAGCGGCATTTAAAGATTGATTTGTTATTTTTATGTGTCCGATTATGCTTTGAGCACAAAAAATGAAGTAAATTTTGTTTTTCTTTGAAAATTTACCGTTATTACGAAACCTGTTGTTGTTTTTGTTTTTATTTTGTAAGATTAGAGTATAGTATATAAATAAAAGATAAACAGAAACATATATTTAGTATTTTTATTTAGTTTAGAGCACACACATATCAAAAAAATGCTTGTCCGATTAAGCGCTGGAGTCACTGTACGTCCATACTATTCCACTGCAAAATTTTACAAACGTATTAAAAATAACAACAGAAAATCTAACAAATAGTTACCTTTACATCATCTTAAAACAAAAATTAAATTAAATATGACAAAAATTAATTTAAACGAAAAACAATGAACAGCTGTGTATTTTAGCAAAACAAATTTCAGGGGTGCCACATATATATTTTATAATGAATAAAATTAAGGTTTTTGATAAAAAAATTTAATAATATCACAAAAAGCTATAAAAACACATAAACTTATTTCCTTATTGTATTTTTGTAATTTTTAATATTAAAAAAAAGTTTGTGTTTTTGTTTAGAGGATTTAAATAATACTCTTTATATTATGATTGTTTGTAAGACACTAAATTTATTAAGTATAGTATATATTTATTTCCAAAAATTTTAACGATGTACATGTTTTCTTAAAACTAATTTTATTTAATTATTTATTCCTTACATACCAGCGTATTTTTCAAGGACTTGCAAAGATAGTCTATTAAAAGTATTTGCAGCATGGCCGCATATAATAATGTTAAGGTTAAGTTTACTGTAGGTACAACATTTGTTTTAAAATTTCCACAAAAATAGGTAAAAGGGAGTCATTTGTGTTTAATTCTAATATTAAACTAAATCTTATAGTAAGGCGAGAAAGAAGAAAAAAAAATAGCGTTATATACAAAAGAAAATAAAGTTATATACAAAAGAATATGAGTAGCCTATTGGGCGGTGTTATACACCACGTTTTCTATATCTAAGGTATTTATTCTCCTATGGTAATATAAGAGGTTTGCACTTTCATACAGGAGGCCAGCTCCGTTCAATGTCATAAGGTCAACCGGTGATAAGTAATTAGACAATCGTATGGTCCTCAGATTGACTAAATTTATTTATCAATGGTTCAGCTTATATACTATCAATCAATTCTAATATACATAGGTTATACTTATTTCTTATTGTTAATGCTCTAATTACTATTTTTCATCAGTAATAAGGGTTGTTTTTACAAGGCCATGTGTGGCACGTATTTTAATCTTTGAATATTTATACAAACACTAATATGATCATTAGTAGAAGACCTCATTAGTTTAAGTAAATAGAACCAAAATTATTACAGTTCTAAAATTGAAAGGAAAAACAAAAATCATGTGTAAACAATATGAATATTTTTGACAGTTTGCTGCCTGCTGTCGTCTATGTGTTTAGAGCTAAAGCGTTCATTTACTTTTTTAACTTTTTGAGAGCAATTTTGCAAAATCCCATTTTACTCTCTCGTTGCAAGTTCCTGCTAGTAAAGTAAATGAATAGAACTAATATAAGTCCCAATTCGCACGATGCAAGTGTTTAAGCTGATTATGTTGTAGGCAACGGGGTGAGGTAAAATTAAATGAGTACAGACTTGCTTGTACTTGCAATTCGGTTTGCTTCCATATTCGTAATGTCAAAAAACACAGATGTGTGTGTGTACATTCATGCAAAAATCTGAACAATTTAAGCAATAAGACTTGTACTGTGCGAACGCCAATGAAAGTTCAAAAAAGAAAATGAAAATAAGCAGTCTTATTTTCTTGCATCGTGCGAATTGGGACTAACAGCCTAAACCCATAGTTTGCACGTATTCTGAATCACTATCTTGCAAGCGAAACGAGCATTCCTATAAAATAATTTTATTATTATTAAAAACTAAATATTTTTATGCAACATAACTCACTCCGAGCTTATAATATATGCGAGCCTTCTGCATGTTTATCAAAAAGTGACATCTTATAATATACTCATTAAATTGATCGAGCATTTGGCCAATATGTACTATAAGCCTCATAGCCTAAGTTACGCACATAGCCTTCAATTTGAGGTACATCGACATTCTTATATGAAACAAAATCTTTTACGACGTTTTTCATCGTTCTTCTGAAAGCTGCTGCATGGTGATAGAATCGGCCTCATCGGCCTCATACAAACTTTGGAGGCCCGTAACTTCGAAACTAAGGATCAGCTTAAAATTTTCCATTTAACATTTTTTGCTTAAAATTAAATTCAACAACTTTTTTTTTAAGCTGCGTCCGTAAACTAGATTCAAGCCATAAGTTTTTTTTAACGTATTGATTTGTTTAATTAAAATAAATTATTATTTTTTTTTAATAAAAATGAATTCCTAATAATTTTCTTATATTTTGTTATATTTTATTTTGCTGTTTTGTTAGTTTTGCGTTTTTAAAAAAAGTGTAAAAGTATGGGTCCTATAGGTCAAAAAGTGGGTTGAGTGACTCACGTGAAAACGGTATTTTGTATAGGTCGTATGGGACAAAAACTGGTCTGGGAAAAAGTAATGATGGCAAAACGTAGCCAAGGCTATGGGCTATTAATCTGCGTTTTTAGATTTTTGGCGAAATTTTCAGTATGGGTCCTATAGGTCAAAAAGTGGGTTGAGTGACTCGCGTGAATACAGCACTTTGTATAGGTCGTATGGGACAAAAACTGGTCTGAGAAAAAGTAATGATGAAAAAATGTAGTCAAGACTATGGGGTATAAATCTGCGGTTTTAGATTTTTGGCGAATTTTTCGGTATGGGTCCTATAGGTCAAGAAGTGGGTTAAGTGACTCACGTGAAAACAGTATTTTGTATAGGTCGTATGGAACAAAAACTTGTCTAAGAAAAAGTAATGATTGCAAAATGTAGCCAAGACTATGGGCTATTTATCTGCGTTATTAGATTTTTGGCGAATTTTTTGGTATGGATCCTATAGGTCAAAAAGTGGGTTAAGTGACTCACGTGAAAACAGTATTTTGTATAGGTCGTATGGGACAAAAACTGGTCTGAGAAAAAGTAATGATGGCAAAAAGTAGTCAAGACTATGGGCTATTAATCTTTTTTTTTATAGATTTTTGGCGGTATGGGTCCTATAGGTCAAAAAGTGGTTTGATTGACTCACGTGAAAAGAATATTTTGCATAGGTCGTATGGGACAAAAACTTGTCCGGGAAAAAGTAAGGACGGCAAAATGTAGCCAAGACTATGAGCTATTAATCTGCCTTTTTAGATTATTGGCGAATTTTTCGGTATGGATCCTATAGGTCAAAAATTGGGTTGAGTGACTCACGCGAAAACAGTATTTTGCATAGGTCTTATGGGACAAAAACTGGTCTGAGAAAAAGTAATGATGGCAAAATATAGTCAAAAAGTGGGTTGAGTGACTCACATGAAAACAGTATTTTGTATAGGTCGTATGGGACAAAAATTGGTCTGGAAAAAGTAATGACAGCAAAATGTAGTCAAGACTATCGGCTATTAATCTTCGTTTTTAGATTTTTGGCGTTATGGGTGCTATAGGTCAAAAAGTGGTTTGATTGACTCACGTGAAAAGAGTATTTTGCATAGGTCGTATGGGACAAAAACTTGTCCAGGAAAAAGTAAGGACGGCAAAATGTAGCCAAGACTATGAGATATTAATCTGCCTTTTTAGATTATTGGCGAATTTTTCGGTATGGGTACTATAGGTCAAAAGTGGGTTGAGTGACTCACGTGAAGACAGTATTTTGTATAGGTCATATGGGACAAAAAGTGGTCTAAGAAAAAGTAATGATGGCAAAATGTATCCAAAACTATGGGCTAATAATCTGCGTTCTTAGATTTTGGTCGAATTTTTTGGTATGGGTCCTATAGGTCAAAAAGTGGGTTGAGTGACTCACGTGGAAAGAGTATTTTGCATAGGTCGTATGGGACAAAAACTAGTCTGGGAAAAAGTAATGATGGCAAATTGTAGCCAAGACTATGGGCTATTAATCTGCGTTTTCAGATTTTTGGCGAATTTTTCGGTATGGGTCCTATAGGGCAAAAATTGGGCTAAGTGACTCACGAGAAAACAGTATTTTGTATAGGTCGTATGGGACAAAAAATGATCTTAGAAAAAGTAATGATAATAAAATGTAGCCAAGACCTTTTTTTTAGTAAAACATTTTTTGAGTTATTTGTATTAAGTTAGAAAAGAAAGAATGTGTTTCTTATCGTTACAATAGTTGTATTTATGATGTTTGTCTTATCGTTACAATAGTTGTATTTATGATGTTTGTCTTATCGTTACAATAGTTGTATTTATGATGTTTGTCTTGTCTCTAGCTTAGAATAGTTATATTTGAGTTTATGGATTTATCATCTTTTATTACTATCTTAGTTATATTTGAATTTATGGATTTGTTATTACTATCTTAAAATAAGAGATGTTAACTCTCCTCCTTCTTAAAAAAAACGTCCTCGTTTTAAACTGTATATTGTCTCTGTCGGAGCTTGAGAAGTTCTATTTCATATAATTCGTCGATTTTTTTCCTTTGTGTTTCTAATTTCTTTATCCTGTAGCATTCGCAGAATTTAATCATACCATAAGTTAGTAATGCTAATGTACATGGTCCCAATACGAAATAAAATGTGTATTTGACTGGATGTTCTTCGATGGGTATCAGGAAGGTTGATATTTCTTGGATATTGTTAAATTTGTAATTACCATTAGATTCAAAGATGCGCATTATTTGTAATTGTTCGTCGTGTAGGTTATGTATGGAATCTTTAAGTGCTTGTTGGTGGTTTTAGTATTGTTTTCCATCTAGATTTGTTGAGTAATTGAATTGTATTAGTTTAGGTCCATTTATTTTTACGTTATTCCAGATGTTCGTAATCTGTAATGATGTTTCCACTTTCGAATACTTGTAGCGGTGCGTTATTTTCATGTATTACTTCGCATTTGGCTGGCCTGTTTTCTAATACATTAATAGTACAGTTGTCCGGTTTCTTAATTTTGCATATAAAGTTTCCTAGATAATTTTTACATTTTTCGATACTTGTAAATTTATTATTGCATTTTGCTATTCTAGAGTCTAGTAATAGTTTTCCGTGCTTAAATTCTAGTGGATACAAATTAAATAGCTTACATTTCGTTTTTAATAATGGGTATTTATAGGTGTTTACAATTGTGTGATGAAAATAAAAAACATTTATATCGGCATATTCTAATATATTTATTATAGGTAGATCTAACGCTTCATTAGACACTATTTGTTGAATATCTTTTAAATTTAACGCTCCGGAATAAAAGTTTCCGTCTTTTGCGAACTTAATCATTGTAGCGATAGAATGTAGTTCGTTGTATACTTCGGTAAGAATTAAATGTTCTGAAATAGATTCGGGGCTAATTCTTTCTAATATTTTTTCAAATTCAGAGTTTATTTTCTTTTGTTTATTATTATTTTCTATTAGCATATTCAATATTGTCTTGATTTCGATTAGGTCATCGTGGTCAGGTGTTCCTGTAATAAGTTTGAGGGCTGATCCTCGAAAATTAAGTGAACGTTTAGTTCTGGAGATTCTAGGAAGTAGTTGTGACTTCAGATTTTCTATTTTAGTTATCAACAAATATTCTGCAGAGTTTTGTTCTAAATTATATGCAAATCGTACTATATTTTCGTAGGGTGTCAAGATTCTAGAAAGGTTTGTCATATGGTATAAGAACGCTGTGTCCTGAAAAACGTATACAGGGTCAGTCTCTATCATTATATATTTTTTGTCTTTTAAGTCTATTAGTCTGTTACCGAATGCGACGGATATATATAATAATATTATTATTCTTTGCATGTTTGTACTCGTATATTATCCTTATGTATAACAATATTTTTGTTTGTAATTATTGTGTTACCTTTATCTTCCTTAACAATGTGTTTTGAGTATTTCCTTACGTTTTTATTGCGTCGGTGCGTTTTGGAGTATATAACGTCCCCTGCTTGGTATGTGATGTTCTTACGATTTTTGTTGTGATATAGAAGTATTTTCTGTTGGTTTATTTCGATTTTTTCTTTAATATCAGGATGTGCTCCTCGGTTAAAAAACACGTCCTCGGGTTTCTCTCCAATGACTGAGTGTATTGTTTTGTTGTATTGTCGAACGGCATTAAAGATTTCGTCTCCTGGTGAAGAATTGTGTTCTTGAGCTAGGACTCTAGTGAGTTCGATCAGCGTGCTATGAGTGCGTTCCACTTGACCGTTTGTTGTTGAATGGTATGTTGGCGTTAGCGTGTGCTCAATATGTAGTTTTTCATAAACCTGTTTTACGCATATACTTGATAATGCTGCTTCTTTGTCAGTCATTATGAATCTAGCATTTGGATAGATTTGCGATAGTATTTCTTCGATGTATTTGTGTATGTTTTTCTTATTTGGAATTTCTCGTATATAGCAATATTTTGAGTACTTATCAGTTGTGGTGATGTATGTGTTTCCGTTCATATAAAATAAATCTAAGTGTATGTCTTCTCCCACGTGATTTGGAATCGGTGTTGCTCCGATTGGTTGTTTATTTGGTCTTCTTTCGTATTTGTTTGTAAGACATATTTCACAGTCTTGTGCTTCTTTTTCACACATGGTGCGTATGGTTGGCCAAAAATACGTTGTCTGTATTTCTTGAGCGTTATTTTTGTAATTTCTGTGTGCTCGTCTATGTGCTAGTACTACGATTTTTTTTTGTCTATCTATGTTTTCTATATCTTCTGTCATTTTCTGAGCTACTACAATTTTTACATTTGGAAAAGAAGAAATGATATTATCTTCGACGTGGAATAGAGTTTCTTCCTCTATTTTTATAGCATTTGATACTTTTGGGTTTATTATTTGTTCTAATATGTCTAATATTTCGTCCTTGGTTGAATAGAAAAGTGTGTGTCGTGCATATGAGAAAATACTTTGTGAAGATATTTGCACTAAGTTATCTGTGTTATAGTGAATAATTATTTGATTCTTAAATGCATTTAATGGTTGTTTCACGCGTTTCAATTTTTCGATTGGCGAACTTTTTGCTGAATGTTGTGAACAACTCGAAGTATTATTAATCTGTTGACGTGACAATGCGTCGGCGACGACGTTTTGATTTCCTGGTTTATATACTAATTTAGCGCCATATTCTTCGATGAAATTTTTCCATCGTTTCAATTTTGTGTTGGGATTTCTATCAGATATAGAAAAAATGAGTGACTGGTGGTCCGTGTAAATGGTTAAGTCTGCTATACCGTAAAGGTAATTTCTTAATTTTTGAAGTGACCAAAAGATCGCAAGAAGCTCTTTTTCGTTTGTGCTATAGTTTTGTTCGGTTTGGTTAAGGGTTCTAGATATAAATGAAATAGGTTTCTTATTCTGAGAAAGTGAAGCTCCTATTGCAAAGTTGCTTGCATCAGTTGTTAGTTCGAAGGGCTTGTTAAAATCTGGTTGAAATAATTCGACTTGTGCTTGTAACATATCTTTAATTTTCTCTATCGCTTCGAGTGCTGGCTTATCTAGATTAATTAATACTTTTGTGCTTTGCTTTTTGTTTACACCGCCATTGTCTCCGCGTAAGAATGTAGTAAGGGGTTTTACTATAGAAGCGAAGTTTTGTACAAATTTCCTATAATAACTAGCTAGTCCTAAAAATGACCTTAATTCTTTTAAATTTTTAGGTATTGGGTAATCCTTTATTGATTGGATCTTACTAGGATCTACAGTTATTTTATTGTGTTTGATTACGTGACCAAGATATTCTACAGAGTCTTGGAAAAAATGTGATTTCTCGTCAGAAATTTTCATATTTGCATTATGTAATGCGTTTATTATTATTCGAATGTGCTTCATGTGTTCTTCAGGCGAAGAAGAATATATAAGCACCTTGTCGATATAAACGTAAGCGAACTTACCAATATATGGGCGCAGAATATCATCTATACATCGCTGAAATATAGAAGGTGCGTTCTTTAAGCCGAATGGCATTCTAAGAAATTCGTATTTTGCTCCATTCACACTGAATGCAGTCTTTTCTCTGTTTGATTTTTTTATCAAGATTTGGTGAAATCCTGACTCTAAGTCTAGTGTTATAAAGACTTTTGCTTTTCCTAAATTTTGAGTAGTCATTGCTACATCTGGGATAGGGTACCTGTCGGTTATAGTCTGAGCATTAAGCTTTTGAAAATCTATTACCATACGTTTTTTTGGTTTCCCTTCCTTATCTGTGCCTTTTTTCGCAACGGTCCATACTGGAGAGTTGTATGGGCTTTTGCTTGGTTGTATTATTTGGTTGTCTAATAAAGTTTGAATTTCTTTATTTATAAATTCATCTGCTATTGGATACGGGTACTGTTTCACCCAAATAGGATCTTCTGATTTTGTCCTAATTGTAGCTTGTACAGTGGTTGTAAAGGGCAGAATTTCGTTGGTTTCGTCATTTATTCTCATTATATTTTCAATTTCATTTTTATATTTGTCATTATTGACTGTGTAATTCACTTTTTGTTCGCTAATTTCTTCTTTTATTTTAAATTTATACGTGATTTTATACTCAAATAAGTTAATTTCTGCTTTTATGGCTCTGAGACCATGTTCCCTGAGAAGCATATCGAACTCTTCTAAGGCTTCAGTTTCGAAAAATACTAATTTGTGGCCTAATAGTGTAATAATTTTTTTTTTTTTTGCTTTCGTTAAAAAGTATCCGTAAAGCGTTTTTACCTTAACTGGTTTTATTGGAATAGATTTTCCTATGTTGCACTTAGAACTAATATAATTGTTTGTCGCAACTGTGTCGATTAATATATTAACGGATTTACCTGTTGTTTGGCAGCGCCTCTGTAGACATGGCAATCCGTTTATTCGCCTAAAAAACCGCTGCCGGTTTCGTAAGTATCTTCGGTGTGTGGTACAAGTGATTGTATATCTTCATCTCTCGTCTGGTTTACTCGTTGAACTTTATTCGGATTATAATTTTTTGATGAAGGCATTCTATCCCTTTTTGTTGGTTGTTGCTCCCTTCTGAGTGGGTTGTATTGCTGCTGTGGGGAATATTGTGTTGAACGTCTAAATTGTTGCGAACTATCCACTTCCATGGGTTCCTGCCGTGGTTGATGATTAAATTGAGCTTGTACATTAGGATTGTACCTCCTTCTATCTTCGTATCGTTGTGGTCCGAAGTTTGGTTTTTGGTTGTATAATTGTGTTGTAGCCAGTGTGTCGAACTGCATATTTGCGTTGTCATAGTATATGGTGCTTGCGATTGCAAATGCAGTTTCTAGGTCCTTTGGATGATGGCTATATAATGTACCGCTTGTGTATTTACTGTTGAGTCCTGTGATGAATGTACGGACTGCTTCCTGACTTGCATATTCCGCCATGGATGCAGATCCCTTATCACCTGACATCTCTATTTTCGAAAGTGCGAGGTTCAGTGCTTTGCTGATTTTGCTGTGGAATTCTGAGAGTGTTTGTCTTCCCTGTTTATGTTTCTTCATTTCCTCGAGAAGTACGTATAATGGTCGTTGATCTGCGTAAGTGTAGTCAAGCCTGTTAATTATAGAATAAAAGTTCATCTTGGTGTTGTGGTTGATGAGGATGTCTGCTGCTTCTCCAACAATTTTTGAATGCAGTATCGTGAATGCTGTGTAGTAATTTGGGTGGTTGGAAACTTGTTTGATATTTTCCATGAATGTCTACGCCCTTTTCCGCCAGGATCTATATTGGTTTTTATCCCCACTGAAGCACGGTATAGCTTCGAATGTTTTTAAATTTATCTGAGTTGCATCCTTAATATTTGGTGTGAAGTCACTATGTTGTTCCTGCGTAGTGATTGTATGGGGAGATCGTTCCGCCTCCAGTGTATTTACCTTCAATTGAGTATTCTGTAGAGTTTGTGTGAGTACCTCTATTTGTACTCGTAAAGCTGCGATATCTTGATTCATTGTGTCGTTGTCTTTTCCTATAGATCGCAGGGAATTGAATATTTTCTGGCGTTTCTGACGTTGGCGAGCGTGGTAATTTCTCACTTTTTCAGAGATTGGTTTGCTTTTCTTCAAAGCCGTGGAATTTTTATTTAAATATCTTGAATGTCAAGATTATTTGGCTGTGGTCAAGAGTTTAGACCGGCTTGAGCCCCCAGCTAATTTCCAATTATAGGAAATGAGTAAAAAAATATATTTATTTTTTCTGCATCAAAAGATGTGCGTTTCTTTATTTAAATATATTCTTAAGACTACCTATCCTATTTTTTTAGCATCTATTTATATTAATAATTATGTTTAATGTTTCTTTGTCTTAACTCAAAATATGTTTTTCTTTGTTTAGGTTACTAGTACCTTTTTTATCAGTAAAACATCTTTTGAGTTATTTGTATTAAGTTAGAAAAGAAAGAATGTGTTTCTTATCGTTACAATAGTTGTATTTATGATGTTTGTCTTATCGTTACAATAGTTGTATTTATGATGTTTGTCTTATCGTTACAATAGTTGTATTTATGATGTTTGTCTTATCTCTAGCTTAGAATAGTTATATTTGAGTTTATGGATTTATCATCTTTTATTACTATCTTAGTTATATTTGAATTTATGGATTTGTTATTACTATCTTAAAATAAGAGATGTTAACTCGCGCACATATCCCGCTACCCAGACAAAAATGCGATTCAAACATTGTATAATTTATTTTCTGAAAAACTTTCTGAAACAAGTTATTAAACAGAAAACTTTTGAAAATTATAATAAATCGTCCAAATAGATTTAACCACTTTTTCACTCATTGCTCGAAAACCGCTTCGCATGCACATAACCAGTCAGAGTCGATAGGGATTAAAAATATGAATAAAACGTGGTATAACTTGTTTTCTGAAAAACTTTCTGAAATAAGTTATACAGCAGCAAACTTTTGAAAATTTAAAAAAAAAATTGATGTTAATCGCTGTGCTTTAGGGTTTTTAGATTAGAATTGATAAGACAAACACAATTTTACGTAGAGAGTAAATACCTAAGGTATAGCTCGCTTATTAGAAAAATGTCGAAAATGACAACAGGAAAATTTGGTTCTACAGCCTTGTGGCTTTTTAATTCAGATTTTTAATAAAAAGACCGTTAAAAATTGACGAAGTTTTATGAAATTGAAAAACGCAATTTTTTTGTCAAAGGTTGTTAACATTTGTTCAAGCATATGTTTATCATGAATCAATAAACAAGATTGCGCTTTCAGCCGTTCAAAAAATTCTGCTCCTGCGCATCTAAGTCACAATAGAATGAAAATGAATGTTTGTTGTTAAAAGTGTAGGAGATTTTTAGCGCAAAACTGGAAATAACTTCTAAACGGGTGCATCGATTGGAACAAAATGGAAAGAAGAAACATATAGTCGAGTAAGAATTTTTTTTTTTTTTTGGGCTTGAAGCCCGAGAAGAAGAAGAGCTATTTCGGGCTACCAAAGTCTTAAAGTTTGGCCTATATGAAAACTCTTATAAAAAATTATTAATTTCAGACGTTTTTCATTAGTTATTCTAAATTAATCTTTTTATAAAGGAAATACATATATTACAATTATTAATGTCCTTAATGCCTAGTACCTAAAAGTAAAATAAATTTGTTTTCAAAATAAAATTAAAACCAAAATGTTAAAATATAAGTTATTTTTTTATTTAATTATCTTTTTTTGGTCGTGCTGTAGTCTTTAAGCTCCGTATTAAGTTCTCGTATTTTAAAATACATTTTTGATCTAATAATCACATATAATATGATGAGTCTGTTTAGTTAAATCTTTTACAAAATCTTGTTTATTATTATTTTTTTAAATATTTGGTTCAGTTCTTCAATGTGTAACATAGCTTCAGGTGTCGGCTTTATTAGTCCGCCCTTAGATATATGATCAACCCACGAATACGTTGGACCTTCCTCGTTTCGTGCCTCTGCAATATCTGGGATATCGTTTTTAAGTTTGTGGCAAATATAGCCTGCGAGGTTTTCGAGACCATCATACTTTAATTCGGTTAACTCTTTTTCATTTGTATTTGAACATTTTTTTTGTTTTCACGCTTTTGGATTCGAGTGCTTGTTTCTTGTAAGCGTCTTCATTTTTAGGAGATACATTACGGATAGTAGGCACAGCCCGCGCTTCAAGACTCTTTTATTAGTAAAACGTTATTATGGATTCGCAAAAACTGAACTTTTAATTTTTATCAATATTAAATAATAAACTTATCCATCTCATATTGCATTTTGTTTTCAAAATCCTCCGGTTTAAAATGCGACGTTTTTACATTGAATTTTCCCTTTCGGTCACAAAAATATAACCACTGTTCGTTTTTAATTTTTTTTTTTTCATTTTCACATTTATAAACTGCACACTTCATTTTTATTTTCAATAAATTTTCACCTTTTTTACTTTAATTCTGGGTCACTTTTCATACACAAATGAAGTTTGGTACAAAAAATAATCTATGCCTACGTCACACATTAGAGAGAGAACGCTATACAACAAACTAACGGACCTGCGCAAATCGCAATCTTGTTATATTGACTCATGTGTGTTTATGGTTTTTCTTTATTTTTCTGTATACGTGTGAGCAAGGTACATTTATTTTACTAGTTAATAACGGCTCTACAACAAATACAACATTTGTAAAAACAACATGACATTTTATTGTTGCTTTGTGAGTGGAAATGTCAAGAATAGAAAGAGAAAATAAAAGATAATTGCTCTGAAAATAAACGCTCTCTTTGTTCTGCATATGCTTCTTGTTGGTGTTTTTTGAAATTCGTAAACAAAAGTTGTAATATATAAAAAACTTTTAACATGTCCAACTACAAACCAGCTGGGCGGACAACACTACCTAGTAAAATAAAAGGTCTGTTCATTTACTAAAAATTGTTACGAATTTGTAACAATTGTTACTGGAAAGTGTTCATTAACCCAAAAAATTTGCCACGAGAGAGTGTAAACAGAGAGTAAAAAATGAGATACAACAAATATCTTGCAAATTCTTACTGGTACAATTTTTACTTGCAAGAATTAGCTAAATAGCTGTTTCTTACTTTTGTTTACAAAATAATTTACTTTAAAAATGCCTGATAAAAGAAATCTTTGTAACATTTAAGATAATGCAAGGATTTGGGAATTAAAAGTATAAAAAATATTATTATTTTTCTTTAATTTAGCTATGAAATTGCGCAGCAAAAAAGTGTAAAACAACAGAAATTTGGTTTAGAATCTTCGAGCTTTGCAGAAGTTTATGTTGTTTTTAGAATTAAAAGTAAACAAGCAAGTGATGACACATTCAATGCAATGTACTTTTTTTCGGTGCAATATAAAGAACAGTAGTACAGTTTTTATGTATAGTTATTAATAAGTTATATACATGTGTGAAGTTGAAATTATTTTGAATATAAATATTTTTTACATCTAATTCACAATTAGAATGTTTATTAGAACTAACTGAAAAAAATTACATTCATGATGCCCTTAAAATCATAAAATTCTTTTGCAAATTACCTCATAATTAAAAGAAAATTTAAAACATTTTATGTACATATTTTTGCTATTTGGTTAATTGGAGTACTATTTTCAATTTTTTCGTGTAGTTACCATTTTGCTGACTTTTATTGGTCTTTGTTTAATATATTTGTGCACTGTAGTACATTTTCTTTAAAAATGGTACTGTTATGTGGTTATAACGTACAGTTTTTAAGTCCTACATATCATCTCCAAAGCCGCTTTGCTACTTTTTGCTAGTAAAGCGTTTATTTACTTTTTTACATTTGGGAGAATAATTTTGAAAATTTCTGTTTTGCTCTCCCGTTGCTAGTTTTTGCTAGTAAAGTTACTGAACAGACCTAAATGTACCTTGCGCGTGAGCATGTTTTGTGGGAGTGTGTATGTACAACGTGCTCTTTAAAAACAAATTATGAGAAAAAATGTACATTATTTAATGTGACTTCCCACAGTAATTTTTTAATGTTTTTTAGATTAAATACTTGAATTTAAATCATCTAAGATGTTAAAATTAAATTTAACGGTTGTCATTTTAATAATTTTAGAAATATATAATCTCTATGGTAGACAAATTGTTACTAACACCTATACTTAATTAGCGGGTAAGACGCGACGCAAAATAACGCATGGGTTTTACGCTAAAATGACATACCTAAATAAAAGCGAAACGTTTTGTTGTGAGCAGTAATGTTAACTTATAATTTTTAATAAAACCCTATAAAATTAAATGCTAAACAGTGATAAAAACGCTAGATAAGCCCGAAAAAAACTAAAATGTCATTACTGTTTTGTAACGCTCTCTAAATACTAAAAAAAATATGTAAACAACAGTAGCTGCAGGCAACTGCATTACATTACGCGGTGTCAAAATTGGATTTTCCAATTGCTAAGCGTTGACGCTGTGCTATTTAGGGACGCTTTATACATTTTGTATGTACATGAATTTAGGGATGGCAGTTAGTTAAAACCTCCTTATAAACTTTTTTGCTAATAACTCCTAAACTATTTTGCGCGCACATAACCCACTACCCGGAATCGACAGAGGACAAAAGTAGGAATCAGACTTTATATAACTTATTTTCTAAAAAACTTTCTAAAATGGGCTGTGCATCAGCAAACTTTTGAAAATTACGAATAAATGAAATTAGTATTTCGTTTATTACTCCAAAACGATTTCGCACACACATACCCCACTACCCAGAATCGATAGGGGCCAAAAATACAAATAAAACGTGGTACAAGTTATTTTCCGAAAAACTGAAAAAATTTATTAAACAGCAAACTTTCGAAAATTACTTAACTTGTGCGATTAAAAATACAACAAAAAAGCCGTAAAGAATATTTATATAAAGCATAATTACATGATAAATCAAGGCTTAACATATTTTAATATATTATATAAGTAAATAATGGTTTAGCCTATTGGGGAAGCAAGCCATTTAAAACAATTGGCAAGGCACTAAGTGTAGTACCTCAATGGCAGTGTGAAAACCTACACATAAAAATTCTTTATTTTAATTCTTTTATTTAACACATGTCATCTCACTCTGTGGGGAAATTTGGATGCCTAGCTCTGTTCTAATTGCTGCATCAGATTTAAAAGTAAGCCTACTACTAAAAATCAACACTTATTACTTACTCAAATGTGCAATAAAATTATGGTTATTGCAAAACTCAAGTATCTATGCATAAGTATTCTAAATCCTTAATAATCTTAGATTTAAAATAAAAACGTTTTCTACGTTTCAAAATTTATGTATTTCAATTTATTAAATAAACTTTTTCCGATTTTATTTGTTATAATAATTATTTCAATTTTGTTATGTTTTAGCATTTATTATTTTAAAGTGTATTATTTGCAAATTAAAATAGTAAAATGTCGATTTGAGCTTACTTTATATTTTTAAGTTTTATTTGTTTTTTATTTATCAGTCTTCAACATTCACATTTAAGTAGTTTACCCTCTAAACTATAAATATTCTTTGCCGCCTGGAAATGATTTAATAGTCCAAATGATGGCATTTTGCCCAGGTGCATACCGGAATAATAATTTCAACATTGTTGTAGAACAGCGTTTAAATTGTGATTTTGTCTTGATCATACAGGCATGTTCTGACAATCGCAAATCGCCTAAAACTTGCGATGCGAGTGGAAATCGCATGAAAGGTGTTCTGTAGTTCACAATCGCAAGAAATTTGGCGACTTCAAATCGAATGCACATAGTTAAGTTTTAAATTTCACTTAAAATAATTTTTAAAACAACAATGAAACTATACACAAATAAAAATTAATATGTTTTCTCTTATTTTTAACAAAAACTATTTTAATTTCTACCCATTTAGAGTGTTAAATAATAAATTTAAAATATCTTTGTTTTACCAATTGATTGTGTTGGTTTTTTATTGAATACTGGCGATTTCATAAAAACAGCTGTTCTACTTTTATTTTCGAAGCATGGCGAAATAATACAGGTGAACGGACGGGCGAAAAAGCTCATCAGCTGTATGCGTTGTAGTTGTTAAGGCGAATTGTGCTTATTTATGAATGTTGTCAAAAAAATTATTTATTAAACAAAATTTTAATGTGTTTTAATTTCCGAAAAAATGAAATATTTAAATTCCTTAAAAAATTTGTGCGAAACAGAATCACATTTTAAAAATTTTAATTTTAAGAAAATTAGAAATGGAACGCGGAAGAAGTCAAGGGCACTGCAAGTCAATTTGAGATTTCTTTGATGTCTCCCTACACAAAGGGCATTCATCGCTTTCGTCAAACCAATCTAAAATACAGCTCCAATGAAACAAATGGCCACAAGGCGTTAGACTAGAATTATTACGTGTTTCTTAGCATAATATACACTGGGGAACATTTCGTTCTTTTTATATTTTTCTCGTAAATGTCTACTTATAAAAAAAATCGTTTAGGAGACCTTTCAAGTTAAAAACGTTTTCTCTTGTGTTCCTTCCAAGTTTCGTATGCTGCTATAGAAAGAGAAAAACTCACTTGTAGAAAAGTAACAATACACAAAATCTTATAGCCATATAATAGCGTAGACAGACGACAGCGTTAATTTGCATTAACAGTCCTAATTCAAATTAACTTTTGAATTATCCCCATTCTAATGTGAATTAGATTAATCGTAAATGCACTAAATCAAACTGAATTTATACTGAATTAAGCTATTTCGTTGTGGTAATACCGTCGACTATCAACAAAAGGTTGTGAAATTGTCTACTTTTGAAAATTAAAATGGATTTAAAGGCAGAAAAGGTACGCTATTTTATTTGTTTTTAGTAAAATATAAAAAAATAATATTTAATCAGTATAGCTTCAAATCATAATTTCTGTCTTCTACCCATTTTATCGTAATAAATTATTTCTAAATGCAAAAAAGTTTCCTCTGTCAGGGTAAAATTTTAATTCACATTAGTTAGCTTTTAAATTAAATTAACTCTGTCGTCTGTCTACGCTATAAGGAGAATTCTGGCTGTAAGCAATGTCGAATAAGAATTTAATTGATGCCAGTAGCTCGTTTATAAATTTGATACTTATCCGCACGTAGCTAGAATAAAGGTTTTTAAGTAGGTGGGTGAGCATCGCATTAATTTTAAAACTGTTTTTAGTTTCTTTTTTGTTTCCGGTACTATTTCATCTTGCCCTTCAATATATTTTCTCCAGTTTTTTTAAGACCTTTAGATATAATGCAAGCCTACACGTTGCGACATGTTGTACAACTTTGCTAGTAATAAAGTTGGGTGTTTTGTCTATAAATTATGCAACTTGCATACAATCGCCAGGCACAACTTTATTTTATATAGAAGTCATTACAGTAAAGATGTAATCCGATATTATTTCGTATGTTGTAATCGATGAAGTATTTGAGCAAGAAGAAAAAGAATGCAAACAAAAGTTAAGAAGGAAGCGAAGTGGTCAAAGAATTGGTAAATAAAAAAGAAAAAATATTCTAACAGCAAACTTTTGAAAACCTTGCACGCGTTTCATCTAAATCCTCCGTTTTAATTCATATATTAATTTTCTTTATATGTATAGATTACTTTTGCGCTGTGTTTTGCTATGTTGTCACTGCGAAAATGAAAAATAAAATAGAATAATGTTGTGCGAAATGTCCACTAAAGTTGCCAAAAAATCAAAACTTTTTGACTTTTCGTACAACCAATGCGCAACGTGATATAACTACACCACAAATATTGCAATCTGTTGTACAGCCTTCTCAAGTTGTAAAACAGGTCGCAACGTACATTTCTTGTATAATGCATCACCGCTGAATTCTGGTAAAAAATTAATTGTCTAATTTTTTCCAATTTCTTGTTTGTTTTTTTAATTTTTTCTTTTGACAACATACATAAATTTTGTAGCAACAAATTCCCTGTTGTTTTTTTGTGTTGTTGCATTGTTGTAGCCGTGCAATCATCTGTTTTAATTCGCCTTGGTTCCAACAAAATAATTTTTTTTTTGTTTTATAGTGGTATTAGTGCGGTTAAAAGTATAGTCGGTAATGAAATAAAATATGCGGTCATTTTAAATTCTTAAAAAAATATTTGGTGCTTGTTAAATGGGCGATTTAAGTGTTAAGGTAACGAAAAAAGTTTAATTAAATTACTTTTAGGACGATCGGCGCTTCGAAAGTGTATGTTATAACATACAAACAAAATAAACAAAAATACTTTTAAGTGCTAATTACTCACGACATAAGTAATCTTTTTTTTTAAAGATGTTAATACAACATCACTAATAGAAATATCATTTGTGGCCAAAATATTTTTTGCTTTGTGTTATTTGCTTAAATTAATAAAATATTCATTAAGCGTCTATTTTATAATTCGTCCTTTTTTAAATGAATGTTTTTTTAAGAAAGGAAACTAAGCAAGAAGGCTGCTGGCATGTTCTTTAATTTTCTTTTGTTTTTTTATGTTTTGCACCATCAAATCATGTTTTGGTTTTTCGAACATAAGCTTGAAAAAAAGCAAATCGCAAGCAAAACACGTTAGTTACAGAACATGTAAATAAAAGTTGGCGATTTTGAAATCACATGCGATTTAAAAAACTTGTAGTGCGATTCACTATGCTTTTTAAACCACAATTGTTTCGTTTAAAATTGTTAACCACAAAATTAACCATTTTGCTATTCACTAACACTTTAAACGATATCTATTGGTGTTTAAAGCAAGCTACTTCAGTCAGCTGTTATTTTTAGCAAAACAAATTGTGGTTTATTAACAGCAGCATTTTTTGTGTGGTTTAATCTGTTTAAAAAAGTGCTAGTTTATTATGTATGTATATGTATTGTTTTTATAACATTTTATTTACATGCCTCTTTTATTAAATAAAACCCTTTTTAATGATTTTGTGAAATAAAACAACTTTATTCATTTATTTATTTATTATTGAAAAGAAAGTTGTACACTGGCAGTGGATAACGTTAAAAAATTAAAAATTAAATAAAAAGATAAAGTACAAAGCAAGAAATTCATTAAAAAATAATTAAAATAAAAAAATCCACTGGTTGGCCGCTTTAACCGCCCCACCAAGACTATTTAGCTTTTCGGACAATTCGCTCCACTTCTTGTCGCACTTCAATTTTCCATGGAGCTTTTTAATTTTACCGCCAGCAAGTCCCATTCTACTTCAAAATTTAAAAGCATTTACTAAATGAATAAAATATATTATAATTTTCTACTTACTTTGCACAAAACTATTAAAACATTTATAAATCACAAGGTTTTTGTTTTGTTTTTTTATATTCTTCTTTTTCTTGTTATTTTCTCCTATTTTAACATTTATCTTGGCAGAGTTGCCGTGTAATATCAATTTGAATAGAGAGCAATATAAAACTGTTTACCATGGTTATAAATAACTTAGTGAATCACATAGTGGTTAGTGCAAATAATAAAATGTGTGGTTAAAGTTAACACCTTTTAAAGTCTTAAAAGTTAGTGAATCGCACTACTGATATAATCAACACGAGAGTGTTCATGACATTCTGTAACCGGTTTAGACGGTACGACTTTTTCGTACGTAAAATCAAAGAGAAAATAGTATGAAATTCCATCCGTATTTTAAAAATGAGAGTAAAAATCTTACGACAGATTTTTTCGCGTTTACACAATTAGTATTAATAAGTTTTTAAGCGGTTTGCAGAAAAATGCATTCCTGATCTAATGATTCGTAATTGTCTTTTGAAAATTTTCAAAAAACATAGAGAGCCGTACGACTGTCAAATTTTCATCCGTAATTACTCTCAATTTGTGCAGATTCATTACATATTTGGTTTAGACGATCCCACTAGTAATATTCTGCACAAAAATTTGACATGTCGTAGGACATCTGTGACCATGTAAACCGCCCTTTAGAGGTTTAACCTCACAATAAGTACAATAAAAAATTAAAAAGTTTGTTTGTTCTTATCCATACGTTTATTTACTTACATGTGTATTCAGTCTTTATGACTTCAATTCAAATTCGCCGTCCGGAGGAGGATGAAATTCGACATATTCTAACCTAACAGATTTAGGTTTGCAGCGGCCAGTGCTTTCAAACAGAACTTTATCATTTAAACCTTATCTCAATTCAGGCAAACCAGATAAATAGATAAGCATTTTGATAGCGCCTATAATTTCACTGCGCAGAACAATACCATTTGCGTTGGCCAAAAGGTTGACGGACTCAACCATCAAGAAATACCTCATTTTTACGATACTTAATATCCTCTGAACGCCAAGATATAGCATTTGTGACGGCCATAGGAATGCGTGTTTGTACGACTCTTAATTTCTGACCCTCTTGTGTGATGCATTCTTGAATTTTCTTCCAATCTGTTGTTTGAAGGTAACCAAAATCTAAGAACTCATCAAGAAGTTCGTATATAATGACAATTGTCACGTATTAATTCTTCCTCCAACTCCTTAAAATACTCTATAAACGCTGGATCAATTTTAAGCACAAACACCAGCGCTATATTAACATTTTTGTTCCGTAGTGTTGTACATACAAATTGTTTGTTGTTATATAGTCAAAAGTGCAATCGGCCGTTGTAAAATAGGTGTGATCATACCCTCTTCTTCCTTTTCCATTAATAACACAGGGTATACAGAGATGTCACGAGACGGCTATAATTGTGTTTCTCTGTGCAACTCTTTCTTGACATCCTATCGACTTTAATTTTGTTTTGATTTGTGTTTCTGGCGCAAGAAAAAATTAAACGTTTTCTTTCAGGCAAAAATAAGGGTGGGTTTTTTGTAAAATTAATAAAATTATTAATATTAAGTGAAATTTATGTTTTTTATTTGTAGCAGAAGGCAATTTTGTTCATTTTTAACGTAAGTATATTTTAATAATAACATTGGATTGTGTTTCTAATTCTATTTTTTCATTGTGTAGAAAACTAACATTCAATTGGCAAACAACATGTAAGTATGCAGTATACAAAAATTCATATTTATCTGTTTGTTAAAGTAAATTTTTTCTTTTTAAATTCAGGAGTTTAAGATGCATAAAAGGATGTCCACCAGGAGAGAAGCTCCACATCTTCCCAAGGGATTCAAAAAGCTAAGTAAGGCTTTTCAATAATTGTTCGCTCTGATACGCGTGTGTGTGTTTTGGAGTCAAATACATTACATTACATTGTTAATTTTGAATAAACTTAGTATTTAAACATTTAGAAGAGAATTTGTTTATTTTTTACTTCATCTCAATTGTTTAAAACAATATGTGTAATGCCAAAAACAATATACAAAAAACTATGTATGTATGTGTATAAAGTTTGATAAAAATATAAAATAATACAATTACTCGGATAATATATTATATGTATTTCATGGTTTCAGAAGAAAATATTGTTAAAGCTTAAATTGGATCGTAAAACAATTACATATGTACTTTATAAAAACATTTTTAGTATCATGAAAACGGAAAAACACAAGAAAATATTTAAATTAAACTTTTTTTGATTTCAATCGTCATCTCACGATCACCAGGAGAACGTCCTATAGTTTGAACTTTGGCATCAGTTTGCTCCATCTTGGTTTTTTGACATCTTTATAAGCTTTTTCAAATTCCTTACCACCATCATCGGATGAGTCGGGCCCTGAAGAACCACTTTTATCGTCATCGTTCCTTCTTAAACCAAATAAGTCTTTATCATTATCACTTTCTTCGTAGGGTTTATTCTCCTCTTCGTGCAGTTCATTACCTCTTGCTACTTCTATGCGCTTCTTTCTTCTCTAAGTTAAGATTTTTCCAAATTCCAATAATTTATATTCCTCGGATTTTTTTAACACAAAAGTTATAATTTCCAAACAACGCCTTAAAACCATTGTCTCCAACAGATTAGGTACTTGTCTTGCAGCTTCTTTAGCCGATTAGCAACTATTTTAATTGCCAACTCTAGATTTACTTTGGGTTACTTAGTATTTACTTGTAAACGAGGTTTACGATCACTTTCAAAAGAAATCCACAATAGACTTGGCCTTGTTATACAAACAAACATCAATAAACTGTTAAAGAAATCAGGAGATAAAATTATGGGTCTATGAAATAACTCCCACGAAATAAGTCCCACTTTTAAAAACGAAATAAGTCCTACGAAAATTGCTGTTTTGAAAGTGGAAGTTATTTCATTTTTAAAAGTGGGACTTATTTCGCCAATTGATGGGACTTATTTCGTTACGCGTTTTTATTTTAAGTGGGAGTTATTTCGTTTTGAGTGGGAATAAATTCGTTTTGTAAAGTGGGAGTTATTTCATACCCCTAAATTTATATTTTGGTGGGATTTATTTCGTTTTAAGTGGGACTTATTTCATTTTCATAATTTTGCATTTTAGGTGAATGCTTAATAATTTTTGCCGTTATTTGTTGCTCTTCACGTTGTCTCTCATTGAATTTTATAATGTCCTATTTGTTGCTTTTTGAAAAAAAAAATTATTGTATTGTAGAATATGCTTTCGAAAAGTTCCGTTATTTCTTGCTCTTTACGAAATGAATGGTATTGTTTCAAATTTGTTTTTAAGTGTGCTAGTTTACAAGACCTTATCATTATATTTATTAGTTAAGTTTGTAAATTTCAATAGTAAACATGAGTGTGACATACGAAATAATTGCAGGGAAGAGGAATAACAGCAAGCTTCTTTATATTTTTTTTGAAAAACAATTATATATTAAAAAGTGCACTAAATTAGAAAAACATTTTTATGTTTGTTATGTAAAGGATTGTCCATCACGAATAAAGTTATTTGGCAGCGAGTGCATTAAAGCAAAAAATTATAAAGCGCACAATCACGATAATCAAGAGGTTCTGTACAAAGAACTAAAATTTTTAAATAATGTAAAAACAAAATGCGCACGTCTTAATGAAAAGCCAACTGAAAACAATTGCGCTGGAAGTATTCGCAATATTTTTGTGAATACTAGCATGGAGTAAGTACCACCCACATGATAATTATTATTTATTAAGTAAGTACTTAATAAAGTCTTTACAGAAATCAAAACGAAAGCAAAAATATTGTCTTTGATAAAATACAGCGGAGTTTGCAGTATATTGCGAATAAAAATTTTAAAAATTCTCCCAAAACACCGGCAGAAGTGCAGGAAGTTTTCCAAGACGCAGCAGTTTATGATAAATTCGGTTATTCCAAATTAAATGGAAATAAGCAATGACAGTTTTTCAACACATGCTACCAAGAAAAAGACTTTGCATATTGCGTTTTTTGTTCCGAAAGAACTGTTGAACTGATGAAAGAATGCATTCCTGTTAATTCAAAAAGAAACATTTTAATTGATGGTACTTTTTCTGTACTTCCTCTAGGAAGCTTTAAACAACTATTAATCTTACATTGTGAATACTTTGGTTCGGTAATTAATTTCATTCATAACTATATATAGATTTATATTATGTATACATATGTATATATTTATTATTTTTTCTATTTTAGGTATTTCCCTTTCTTTTCGTACTGATGACCAAAAAGTCTCTAAAAGCATATCAGCATTTATTAAGTTATATACAAAGGAGAATTATTGATCTGTCACAAGCAACTTTTATAACAGATTATGAAATAGGATTGAGAAGCGCAATTGAAAAAGTTTCCCTGATTCAAAAATATTTGGTTGCTGGTTCCATTACTGCCAGGCATTGCGTCGATTTATAACCATGAAGGACAAAAGGCTCGCTCAATATATTCGGCAAAATAAAGAAGCGCCTAAAATTTATCACAAATTTCTATCTCTTCCGTTATTACCTGGAATGCAGATTTCGGATAGCTTCCAACTACTTACCGAAGATTTAGGAAAATTTAACGCTTTAGATAGATTCAAATCATTTATAAAATATTTTGAGAATCAATGGATGCAAAAGGTACAATATTTCCTTTTACATAATATTTACAAAAAGGTGTTATGATTTCATTATTACAGATCGGTCCACATAACTTTTCAGTTTTCGATTCTGAAATCCGCACTACGTCTGCAATAGAAGCTTACAATAGCGTCATAGGAAAAAGCATTCCAAAAAAAGCTACTTTTTTCAAATTTGTAGCATTTTTACAGATGCAAGAATTTGAAAAAGCAAGAAAATTTGAACTATTGATGAATACCAATGGTAGTGTGGGAAAAAAGCGTATTAAAAAGTCCTGTGTTTTGAAAGCAGATATGATTCAAGATATGATTCAAGAATGATCTCTTACAAGGTACTATAACTCCTTCAAAATTTCTTGACCAACTGGTGTTATCCAAAAATAATTTAATTGTACAAATGGAGCCTGATGAAGATCTTTTTGAAGAAATATCATATTTGGAAGAGGACATTGAAGAAGAGTCGTTAAACCATATTGAAACCAACCAGAATACAATTAATAGTAATATGTGCGTGGTTTGTTTCATAAAGCAGCCAAATATCTTATTTTTTCCTTGTAAGCACTTGAAAATTTGCAGTGAATGCTGTCTCACAATGCAAACTCACAAAATTGATCAAACCAGTAAACTAGTATGTCCATTCTGTCGTGCAGAAGTTCATGAAACACTTCAAATATTTATCTGATAAATAAATGATTTTTTTATGGAGAGGTGCGATAGAGCCATGAAATATAATGGCTTTATTTCTCATTTTTTTTATGCAAAAAGTTATATATTGGACATTTCGTAAAAGGGACAACTATAATTTTTTGTCCTTATCTCTTATGGCTCTCCTTTTTTTGTTATTAATTACTTTAAACTTACTATTATAAAAAAATTTTAAAGAAATGTGTACAAATAGGTACCGAACTTAACTACTGAATAAACAATATTAAAAAAAAATTGTTGACGTAATTACGTATGTATGTGTTTTATTATATTTTTAGCAGGAAATTGGAATTCGTGTTCCATGTTTTCTAATATCACCATTACAAAATACAACTAATCCCAATGCCACGTTAAAACTATAATACCGTCTACCATGCACTGGATCTTCAAGCCATTTATAAAGGGCGATAATTTTAATCTGATGGTCCTTCCGAAACGGTTTCCATCTTAATAATAAGAACAATTGATCTGCACTTAATCCATTTACGAATCCAAACGTTGTTACTAGTAAGCGTTCTCTATAAGTTCCTTGACCGAAAAAAGAATTAATAATAAATTCTGGAACTCTATCAAAATTCGTAATATCCATTCCATTAAGAAGCCTTCTGCAAGCTTGCATACGATTTTTCTTTATTATTCCTCTGCTTTGATTATTCATATTATTCGACATGTGTTTTTTTCGAAGAGCCAAATACTTCTTATTTGAAATCACATTAAACAGTGAAAAAGTGGGACTCATTTCGTTTATGAAAGTGGGACTTAATTCTTTTAAGAAATATATTATTCAAGGGGGAGTTATTTCATTTTGAGTGGGAGTTATTTCATTTCAGGTAAATTTTTAAATCATTTCGTTTTTGTGGGTTTTATTTCGTTTCCAAAAGTGGGACTTATTTCGTGGGAGTTATTTCAGTTTTTAAGCAATTTTTGGTGGGACTTATTTCGTGGGAGTTATTTCATAGACCCAAAATTATATCTGCCTTTTGGTCATAAAAAAATTTTTACATACCCATGCAAGTTAGCTTTTAATAAATTGCTGCCTAATATATATTCCATTCTTCTAATTCCTTTTGTGTAACAAATTGATTGATAGGTTTTGTGTAACAATTGGTTGATAATCGTCATATATGTTTTCTATTACCTCAGCCAACATCTTGAAAACTACGAACAATTTTTTATCAAAATCTTTATGCAAATGCTGTAAATACATCGTTCCAAAATCAGTTCATGTTTTTTTAAATTCAATTTTCTCCAACTTTTGATTAATTTTGTGTGTTAACACACCAATAATGATGGTGCATTTTTGCAACAGGTCACAGTTTCTGCGTTCAAAAAACACTACAGATTTAAAGAAGTTTTCACTTTTAAATGCTGCAATTTTCTCGTCATATCATATTTTTTAACAATTTAATAATTAATTTATTTATTTTCACTGAAATTTATTACTTTTTTGTAGCTAAAACTTTTTGTGCTTTATGTTTTCTTGTAAAATATCTAGTTTTTGTTTTGTTTATTATCACTTGTTCGTAATAAAATAGCACTATATTTGTCTCTTTCTTGAGAACCTACAGAACACCTACACGCGAGAAAATAACAAACTTTTTACAACAAACTTTTTTTTAGCTGAGAGCGAGAGAGAAAAAGAATCACTCACTTGTGCAGAAAAATGAGTGTTTCTAATCTGCTTTGCAGAATATGCTACCAGATCAGATAAATACTTTTTTTCAGGTGCTACCAAATTAATGAAAGGAATATAAATTCATTTTATATCTGCATGACGAAATTATCTTGACAAAAACTAAAATCTCATATGTTTTATAAGGTTTTGTGAAAAAGTTTTATTGTATATCCACTTTTGCTAAGAAAATTAGCATTGTCGTACCGCACGAATCATTATTGTGGAAAAGTTTTTTTGGGTTAAAAAATATTTATCTTTCTAGATACTACCAGAATGCCAGAAAGGCTTATATTAGAAAAGAAATTAAATTCAATATTTATATTTTATTGTTCTTATTTTATTAAATAAATATTTAAAAAATTTAATTAACTTCCTGAAGAAGTTTACACTTTGTAATCTGCTGAAAGCATTTCTAAAAATATGTAAGTGAATTTTTTTAATGATAGTTTTTTAATTTTATAAATTTATTTATTCATTTCATTCTGTAATATAAAGCCAAACATGGTCAAAATTACATACGAATTACATTACATAGGAATTAAACTAGAGATAAATCCATATTTATACAATATTTAAATAAATTAAATTTTGTACCCAAATCTTTGGGACTTTTTGAACTAAAAATATTTAAGTTCTTGGTGTTTTTATTTATTTAAATGATTTATATTTTACAAGCATTCAACGTGCGATAAATAATAATAAGACTCTAAAACTAAGATTGGGAAACAGGGTCCAAAAACATAAGTTAATAAATTCAATCTATGGCATGGAAAATGTTAGTCTTTTTTGTATGTGAGTCTAAGTTACATTTCGTACTAAAAACAAAGCATATCTGCAATACAGAGGAAAAACGAAAAAAAAGGTTGTAAATTATTAAAGAATGATTCAATTTCATATACTAGTGCTGAATTAATCGCCTAACATTTGGAAGGAAACTTAAATTTTTTTAAGGTGTTAATACAGCAAGGTTTTTTTAAGTCTTAGATATCTTGTATATCTCTTCATTTTTGTTTTCTGTAATTATAATAAAATTTTGTTTAACTTGTAAATTAATAAAACTTATCTTAAGAAACTTAAACAAGAAACACTTAATTTAAAATAATATCCAATAAAATAATATTAAGCAAAAAATTTCTTTATTGACTTTTGTTTTAATTGATGCTAAAAAAAATTTAAATTATTTTATTTGACAGCGATTATCTTGCTTACAGATTAGTCTTATTTAAAAAAAATATTTTAAAAATAATTTATTTATTGTATTTTGACGGTTTTTTTCTAATTTTCAATTTTAAGAAGATAACTGGTAGCACGTTAGATTAATATATTTGTTCTCTATCGCTAACAAGAAGCGGTAATATATTTTGAGAAATTAATGATAAGCTAACTAAACACATTTTGGCGATTTTTTTTTTTTTTTTTTTTTTTTGTAATTTGCTACTCACCTTGTAACTTATAATACTTTTGACTCGTTTTTCGACGATTTTATTTAATTTTGCAAAGTTAGCTTCTCAACTGTTTTCACAAAGTGTCTTATTAAATAACTTATAAAACTTTTGATTCGGTTTTCGTCCTCTGTAAATGTGTGCGAAACATTTTGTGAGTAATTAATAACAAACTTATTTAACACATTTTGACGATTTATTTAGTTTTGCAAAATATGTTTCCAAGTGTTTTCAAAAAGAGTTTTAGATATTAACTTAATACTTTAGATTCGTTTTTCGTCCTTTGTACGTGTGTGCGATTTTTTTTTTTTTTTTTAATTTAAAACAAATTTATTTAATACATTTTGACGTTTTTTTTAAACATTGTTTTTGTTAATACTCTCATTTATTATTTTTTGTATACTTAATCAATCATTCAATAAAATATAGAAATCTTTCATTGATGAAACGTTAATCAGGTAATTTTAGTTGAATTAAACAAATTTATATTGAATTTTTAAATAATTATATAAAAAAGAAAATGATTTTTCCGGATTTAAATCTTACCTGATTGCACTCAATGTTACTATTATCTAACTTTTCTGTCAAAAAGATAACTAAAAAAACTTATTCACTACTTAATAGAAATTTATTCACTGCTAACATACATTCATTAAAATACTCGTACCTTAAAGTAAAAAAAAAATTTATAAACCTGTTTTTACGTATGCCCCATAAACTAAAGTAATATTTCCTAAAAAGTGAGGTTTACAATAAAATGTGAAACAAACACATATAATAAATATATTGAACCACTTTTCCACACCAATTTTTCTATAAAAAATGTTTACACTTCATATTCTATCTACCAAAATAAAATTTGTTGGCAATACTTACAAATAACTTCGGCATATGCACATAATTTATTTTAATAAATTAACTTATTTTTAGCTTAGAGAGTCCTTTTCTATTTTATAGAAATTGCAAATATTTTTTTATTTATTTTTCAATATTTCGGTACTCCTTTGTGTACCATCTTCAGGAATTAAATTGTTTTTACATGTATATAAAAAATTTTTGAACAAAAAACAAAATTTGAAAACATGAAAAAACTTTTTTTCATAATGAAGTTAAAAGAAAAATTTTCTAAGTCATATCAACAAAAAACAAATATACATATATAAATGAAAAAAACAAAAAACTTAACTAATGTTTTTGTGTTCGTCCATGTATAAACAAATAATTATGTAATTTTATGTAATAAATATCTATATATATGTGCAACATTGTCAGTATCAGCTTTAAAATTAATTCTTTTTGTCATTGGTGTATTAACTATATATAGCATTTCTAAAATATAACATCTCTTATAATTCTTTTCAATATTTATAACTGAAGCATTTTCAAAGTTTGGATAGTGACCTAATTCAGAACAGTGGGAAGATAATGCTGTTCTTTGTGAATTAACATATCTTAAGTCAGACTTATGTCCAGCTATTCTGGTTTTAAGCTTATTCTTGGTTGTTCCTATATACACTTTACTACAATTCTCCTGATCGTTTCCTTACACGGTATTCTGTAGACTATATAAGAAATGTTAAATTTATTAATTTTATCCTTAGTCCTACTAAATAACCGATTCAATGTGTTATCTGTCCTATAGGCCATATTATATTTATTCTTATCAAAGATATTAGATTTTCTTAAACGTTCGGAAAAACCTGGTACATAAGTTAAAGATTTGTAAATTTTAGGTTCCATAACGTTTCTTATGTTAATATTATTACTATTTCTAAATTGATTAATTAATTTATAAGTAAGTCCCTTATACTATGTTTCCATTGACTTGAAATCAACTAGTTTTGAGGAAAACACTTCGAAGTGTTTCCATTGAGCAAAACTGTTTTGTATATTCGAATTAACGACACAACACTGACACTTTTCTCCGTCATTGAGAAACATCCCCTATTTTATTTTTGTAAAAAATCGAATTCCTGATTTCGTTCGTTTTTCCTTTTACAAATATTTAATTATATATTCATTTAAACACAATTTTTGTACCAAAAAGTATATTTTTTTAAAAAAACTTTAAATTAAATGTCACTTTTTCGATAAAAACATCCAATCTGAATAGATAACACGGTGCTAGACTTGAATATCCCAGACACAACACAGTGTTGCAAAGACAAAATCAGTTCGAAAAAATATATTTTCGACATGATTTGAAAGAAATCAAGTGATTTAAGTGGTTTTGGTAGCATGAAAAATGTATGGGAAATCAAGTAGCAAAACACTTGATTTGAGCAAATCAAGTGTTTTAGACAAAATCACGTAAATGGAAACGCACTATTAGGAAAGCTATTATCATATAGAATTTTCTTAATCTTTTCTTTATTCTTTAAGTGAAATTCCTTATCACTAATTGTTAAGACTCTATCTATCAAATTTTTAGCTGTATTAATAACTACACTTTTGTTATGTTTAGAAAAATAGTTAATAATTCTACCTGATGCTGTCGGTTTTTGATACCAGTCCATTAACAATTTATTTCCCTGTCTTATCAATAAAGTATCTAAGTAAGAAAGTTTGGAATCGATTTCCTTCTGCATCGTAAATTTTATATCATCATTGAATGAATTAAATATTGTGAACATATCATCAATTGCACTTTCTGAAATAATGCAAAATAAATCATCTACGTACTTAGTAATTACTTTCGGCTTTATGATAAGCTTTTCTATATACGAATCTATTAGTCTCTCCATAACAATATCAGCGATAATAGGAGATGCTGGAGATCCCATCGGAAGTCCCTGTTTCTGAACATATGTTCTCTCGTTAAACCGAAAATATCTATTATCCTCAATACAAAATTTTAGAATTCGTAAAAATAAACATTTTTCAATTTTGGTATGTTGTCTAATTATATCCCATTTTTCATTAATGGTGTCAATTGCTAAATCAACTGGTATGCTAGGAAACAGAGATATAACATCTAAAGAAACCAATTTTTCATTATTTTTAATTTTAAGATTCTTTATCTTATTTTTGAACTCTAAAGAATTTCTAACATTATATTTAAAAAATTGAGTTATTTTTTTCAAAATATTTGTAACAAATTTACATAATTCATATGAAGGTGAGTTTACAAAAGAACAAATTGGTCTCAAGGGAAAATCTGGTTTATGGATCTTTGGAAGTCCATATAACCTAGGAGCATTAGCTATATTAGTCTTAAGTTTCTTTTTTTCAAGAATAGTAATAATTTGTTTTTTAAAAAGTTCATCAACTAAATCATTGTTTATCTTCTGTAATTTACTAGTTGGATCCTTATTAACTAATTTATATTTACTAGTATCTTCTAAAATGGTATTAATTCGAATATTGTAGTCTTATTTTGTTAAAGCTACTGTTGTGTTACCTTTATCTGCTTTAACAATAAGGATGTCCCTATTTCTTCTTATAAAAATCTCAGTTTTTTAACTTTATCTAATATGAACTTATCTCTATCGGTTAATCTCATTCTGTTAAAATGATTATCTATAATTAAAGATAACTTAGTTCTAGCTACATCCTGTTCCTCCTTATTTTCTAATGTTTGTACAAAATCTTCTCCTTCAGTTATCATTTTTACACCTGGAAAATCGTTCTTTGTATAGGGAAGTGCATGCTTGGGTCCTAATGAGAGAATAGATTTTACTTCTAACGGAATGTCTAAATTGGTTTTATTGACAAACCAATTATCGTTAAATTTAATACCTAACTCTTTTTCTTGTAAAACTTGAAGACAGCTAAATTTTTTAATATGTATTTTCCTAACTTTTTTCTCAAAAGAAGCTGCCATTATATCTTCAAACTTTAAAAAATCTTCTATCTCAGCTTCCGTAATATACTTAGTTAAGTTTCTTTTTATCAACAACAACTCACTTTGAAAATGCTCCAATATTTGATGATTATCTCTGATGGATAGTTTCAGAATTTTGTTATTTAAATCACTTATATATGTACGAATCTTACTTTTAATTCCAACCGAACTTTTTACTTTAAAAATATTTGAAATATCTCTTGTCGAATTTTTAATAAAATTTGGAATAATTCCAGAATTTCTACATCTTATAAGAAACGTTATAGTAGATTTTAGTTTTATAATTTTGTCCCTCACCGTCTTAAATCTGTTAATTAATCGTCTTGTTGCGTTGTTTCTTTTAATTACAAAATAGTTTCTTCTTAATAATTCTTGGTTGTTTTGAAAATTTTGATAGTAGGAATGCTGATTATATTGAAAGTTTTGATGTTGATAAAAATCCTGATTGTTTATATAATTTTGATGTAGGTGAAAATCTTGGAATTAAAAGTAAGATTCGTACATATATAAGTGATTTAAATAACAAAATTCTGAAACTATCCATCAGAGATAATCATCAAATATTGGGGCATTTTCAAAGTGAGTTGTTGTTGATAAAAAGAAACTTAACTAAGTATTTTCGGAAGCTGAGATAGAAGATTTTTTAAAGTTTGAAGATATAATGGCAGCTTCTTTTGAGAAAAAAGTTAGGAAAATACATATTAAAAAATTTAGCTGTCTTCAAGTTTTACAAGAAAAAGAGTTAAGTATTAAATTTAACGATAATTGGTTTGTCAATAAAACCAATTTAAACATTCCGTTAGAAGTAAAATCTATTCTCTCATTAGGACCCAAGCATGCACTTCCCTATACAAAGAACGATTTTCCAGGTGTAAAAATGATAACTGAAGGAGAAGATTTTGTACAAACATTAGAAAATAAGGAGGAACAGGATGTAGCTAGAACTAAGTTATCTTTAATTATAGATAATCATTTTAACAGAATGAGATTAACCGATAGAGATAAGTTCATATTAGATAAAGTTAAAAAACTGAGATTTTTATAAGAAGAAATATGGACATCCTTATTGTTAAAGCAGATAAAGGTAACACAACAGTAGCTTTAACAAAACAAGACTACAATATTCGAATTAATACCATTTTAGAAGATACTAGTAAATATAAATTAGTTAATAAGGATCCAACTAGTAAATTACAGAAGATAAACAATGATTTAGTTGATGAACTTTTTAAAAAACAAATTATTACTATTCTTGAAAAAAAGAAACTTAAGACTAATATAGCTAATGCTCCTAGGTTATATGGACTTCCAAAGATCCATAAACCAGATTTTCCCTTGAGACCAATTTGTTCTTTTGTAAACTCACCTTCATATGAATTATGTAAATTTGTTACAAATATTTTGAAAAAAATAACTCAATTTTCTAAATATAATGTTAGAAATTCTTTAGAGTTCAAAAATAAGATAAAGAATCTTAAAATTGAAAATAATGAAAAATTGGTTTCTTTAGATTTTATATCTCTGTTTTCTAGCATACCAGTTGATTTAGCAATTGACACCATTAATGAAAAATGGGATATAATAAGACAACATACCAAAATTGAAAAATGTTTATTTTTACGAATTCTAAGATTTTGTATTGAGGATAATAGATATTTTCGGTTTAATGAGAGAACATATGTTCAGAAACAGGGACTTCCGATGGGATCTCCAGCATCTCCTATTATCGCTGATATTGTTATGGAGAGACTAATGGATTCGTGTATAGAAAAGCTTATCATAAAGCCGAAAGTAATTACTAAGTACGTAGATGATTTATTTTGCATTATTTCAGAAAGTGCAATTGATGATTTGTTCACAATATTTAATTCATTCAATGATGATATAAAATTTACGATGGAGAAGGAAATCGAAAGGGAAATAAATTGTTAATGGACTGGTATCAAAAACCGACAGCATCAGGTAGAATTATTAACTATTTTTCTAAACATAACAAAAGTGTAGTTATTAATACAGCTAAAAATTTGATAGATAGAGTCTTAACAATTAGTGATAAGGAATTTCACTTAAAGAATTAAGAAAAGATAAAGAAAATTCTATATGATAATAGCTTTCCTAAGGGACTTACTTATAAATTAATTAATCAATTTAGAAATAGTAATAATATTAACATAAGAAACGTTATGGAACCTAAAATTTACAAATCTTTAACTTATGTACCAGGTTTTTCCGAACGTTTAAGAAAATCTAATATCTTTGATAAGAATAAATATAATATGGCCTATAGGACAGATAACACATTGAATCGGTTATTTAGTAGGACTAAGGATAAAATTAATAAATTTAACATTTCTAATATATTCTACAGAATACCGTGTAAAGGAAACGATCAGGAGAATTGTAGTAAAGTATATATAGAAACAACCAAGAATAAGCTTAAAACAAGAATAGCTGGACATAAGTCTGACTTAAGATATGTTAATTCACAAAGAACAGCATTATCTTCCCACTGTTCTGAATTAGGTCACTATCCAAACTTTGAAAATGCTTCAGTTATAAATATTGAAAAGAATTTTAAGAGACGTTATATTTTAGAAATGCTACATATAGTTAATACACCAATGACAAAAAGAATTAATTTTAAAGCTGATACTGACAATGTTGCACATATATATAGATATTTATTACATAAAATTACATAATTATTTGTTTATACATGGACGAACACAAAAACATTAGTTAAGTTTTTTGTTTTTTTCATATATGTATGTATATTTGTTTTTTGTTGATATGACTTAGAAAATTTTTCTTTTAACTTCATTATGAAAAAAAGTTTTTTCATGTTTTCAAATTTTGTTTTTTGTTCAAAAATTTTTTATATACATGTAAAAACAATTTAATTCCTGAAGATGGTACACAAAGGAGTATCGAAATATTGAAAAATAAATAAAAAAATATTTGCAATTTCTATAAAATAAAAAAGGACTCTCTAAGCTAAAAATAAGTTCATTTATTAATAAAAAAAGAGTCAAAAAAATTGTTACTTTAATAATTTATTTTAAATTATTATTTAAGATTTTTAAAGTTAATAGAAACTTAAGTGATTTTTCTAAATATAAAATCAATGTAAATGGATGAAAAATGTTCAGTCTGGCCTACCTTTTTTTGTACTAAAACCGAAAACCATATCTGGCATCTCTGTGGTATATTCCTATTATTCTGAATTATTCTGAAGTGTAGACTTGTGCCTCATAGTTCAATTTAGTGATCGATCTATTTAGTTCAAAGTTTGAAAATGAACTAGTTCAAAGGCTCTCTTTAGTTCAAAATCTCTTTTAGTGCAAAAGTTCTTTTCAAAATATAATGGCAACAATACCATAGCATTGCCGTAATGAATGTTAAATAAAACGCGTGGTAGCACTAATTTCATGTCGTAAATAGTCAACAAGGAAACACAGTTATGTATTCTAGTTTATCTTGTCTGGTAGTTTAATTAAAAATTATAGTTAAAAAATGAACTAGGTGTATTTAAAAGTATGAACTTGTTAACTTAGTTCAATCGATGGAATCGTTAAAATGAACTAGTTGGTTTATGAACTACACAAGACTACTAAAGAGCAATTAAATATTATACGCAAGTTGGAAAGTTCTGTTCATCAAAAACTGTGTTTGCTTTTTAAAGAAGCATTAAATACTTTTAATTCAACTTCCACTGAACCATTAGAAAGATGTCTTCGTATTTATATAACACTTGATGCTTGTTTAGTTGCAGAAACTGCTTTTAAAGAGGATTTTGTGGCTCTCTATATGGCGGAAATTATTTGCGAACATAGCTTACAATAAACACCACAAGGCTTAGCTGGAATTTATAGTAAAGTTTTGAATTTCATTTCATTACATATGACTGATTTGTTGCGATTAACTTCCCTACAAGTGACCATCATTTGATCCATCAAATGACAATCACTGATGACGGAAATATCTATCACTGTGTAGAACAAAGTTTCTATCACATTCTTAAAGGAAAGATGAAAAACTTGATGTAAACATTTGTATACGTGAGATGTCTGTAGCAAACAGCGTTACCAGTGACTTTTTACACAAAATATAATGAAAATTTAGCTTGATTTTTGAAACAAATTTAACTACAAAACTTTATAAACTATATTTTGAACTTTGATAATAAAGTTTGAGTAAAAACTTAAATGTAATTAACAAGCAAAAAATTCATTTAACTTTACTACGAAAAGCCGTACAACGGCAACGCTGTTTCAGTATAAAATTATTGCAAATGTGTTAGTGAATAATTGTTTATGTATAAGTTTCCCTCACTAATTTCTTGCTGGGTTTGTATACTGACAAATTGAGGTTTCAATTTTTTGATACATAGTTTTTGGTCTGATGTTGAAATGCGAACAAAGTTTCTATCACATTCTTAAAGGAAAAATGAAAAACTTGATGTAAATATTTGTATACGTGAGATGTCTGTAGCAAACAGCGTTACCAGTGACTTTTTTTACACAAAATATAATGAAAATTTAGCTTGATTTTTGAAACAAATTTAACTACAAAACTTTATAAACTATATTTTGAACTTTGATAATAAAGTTTGAGTAAAAACTTAAATGATGACAATGATGACAGATGATGACAAAATACGTTTACAGTTACGTGTAGATGTCTCGGCTTGGACTATGAATTGTCAAAACTTGACTTTATGCCTAGCGATGTAGATAATTTACTTGAATTAAATTCAATAGTTGAGAAAAGTATTAATATAAAATAAGTAAAAAATAGTGCTAAATTTTAAGATTTGAAATATATGTCCATGTGTGTGTGGGTCCTAGGGGCCAAAAAGTGTGTTGAGTGACTTATGTGAAAAAAGTAATTTGACTATGTCGTATGGAACATAAACTGGTCTGGGAAAAAGTAATGATGGCAAAATGTAGTCAAGACTACGGGCTATTAAACTGCGTTTAAAGATTCTTTGCGAATTTTAGGGTGTGGGTCCTAGGGGCCAAAAAGTGGGTTGAGTGACTTGTGTGAAAAAAGTAATTTGACTATGTCGTATGGAACAAAAACTGGTCTGGGAAAAAGTAATGATGGCAAAATGTAGCCAAGGCTATGGGCTATTAAACTGCGTTTAAAGATTTTTTGCGAATTTAAGGGTGTGGGTCCTATAGGTCAAAAAGGGGGTCCATGCACAAAATTTGTCATATGTTCATATAGCGGTTTAAACAAATTTTATTTGTATATTTTTCATTTTTTGTGTTTTAAATTAAAACAATTTTTTAAAGAAATTTTTTATTTTTTGTTTAATATTTTGTTATTTTAATACTATTTTAAAATTCACGCAGGTTTGTTGAAAAATTCCAAAAAGTTTGTGAAAGATCGAAAAAAGATGAAAATGAGGAGGTGTTGCCGTATAATTGCACGTAAATTTGTACTAAAAGTGCATATTTGACTAGGCATCACTAAAATTTCAGTCTGCACGTCCGAAAATACTCAATTCTGTCTGCTCAAGACAGTATTTCTGTGTTGCCTCTCTCTGCAAAATGAGTGAAAAAAAAGTTTGTTGAAAAATTTTGTTATCTTCACGGAAATAGAAAACCTGATTATATTGTTTTTCAAGTGCCAAGGGTTTCACCTCTGTATAACCTGTGATTAATAATGGCTTGAATTTGTCTATTACTGCAAAATCCAAAACAACGTACAAGCTCGACATCTCTATGCAAAATCATTTTCTGCATGCTAAACATTGCCAGACCTAAATTTTAATCAATGGAATTGAAACCAAAGAACTCACCATACGTTATGTCTGTGACCATACACTGAAAAACAAATATTTATAATAGCAAAAAAATTTCTTGCATTAAATGATTACATCAACAAACAATAAATGATTTATTACATTTAAAGTTAAGAATACCTTTCGGTATTTAATATGGAAAGCAATAATTCTTATTTACTTTGTTTTTTTTTTTCACTTCCACAAAAACTAATACAATTCCTAAAGGCCGGGGCACATAGAATCCGTCATACGTTAAACTTTGACAAATTCAACTGACAAGTGAGTTAAAATACATGTTTTCTTATGAGCGCTGTCATAATCAATACGTGTTCGTCAAAGTACGAAAGTTGGTCAACTTTTGACGTGTGTTCAATACTTTTACAACTATCAACTTCTTCTTTGTTTTCTTTTAACTCTTGTGTTTCAATTGTATTCTGTAATTTAAATAAAACAATTTTTGTGGCAAACAATAAAATACAAATTTAATTAAATTTACACGTTAATAAAATACAAATTTATTTTAAAAGTGAATAAAAATAGAGAGCAAACTTTGATTGAACATCCGTCAGTAAAGTATTTATTGTGCCAACCTCATCCGTCGTTACTTTGACTTTATGACACGGCGGTAATTCACAAAATCCTTGTATCCGTGTATACTGTGTATTGTTCAATTAAAATTCAATAGTAAATGCTTGTTGTTGGAAATTTTCATATAAAACTTCAGTACACCAATACACTTTTATTTTGCATGTTTTTGTATTGTGTTGTATTGATAATCATGTTATTGGGGGTTTTCACAATAGACTAATTGTGCTGGCATAAAACTGCAGTTTGTTTGCTTTTTCGGTGAGGAGTTTTATTATGATTGAATTCAATTTTCTTATAATATTTTATCAAGGGAAATTAAGTTTAAAGTTAATTTGAGTTGATTTTTATGTGTATTTTACAAGGAAAAAATTGAAAACGAACTTTTTGTCAAATATGAATAAAATATTAATTGAAATGTTCTTCATTTTCTTTTTATGAGTAAAATATTAATTGAAATCTTCAGCTTCAAGGAGTATTGATGCACCTTGCAAGTTACAGGCACTAGAAATTTCTCCTAAAATTATTGCCAATTCATCTTCAATTATTTCAGCCATATTTCCGCCAAGTATGTTCCGCTGTTTATGTTTGTGTTTAACGAACGAAAGGCAAACGTGAAATAAACAAAGAAAATACTAACACACAAAGCTGTGTATAAGCGCACAATTTTATGACAGCATAATTAGTTTAGTGCAAATACGAAAGAAAGTTGTGCGGATTAAAAATTAGTCTTTTGTGAAAACCCCCATTGATAATCGTATTATCAACTACATGTGAATTCCATATCACATTAAGAAGAAGAAAATAAACAAAAGACATTTGTATTGTTGATGTTAAAAATTTGTTACCAAAAAAAAAAAAGAATAAATGGATAGCATAACAAAAGTATACTTTTCGCATAAAAAATTTAAAATTTAGCTTTTTTCAGTCCTATTGTCCATTTTACTTCCTGATGATCTTCTTCTGAATACTTTTTTTCTTCTTCTTATATGCTTTTTGACGTTTAATATACAAAATACATGGAAACAATAATACACTGTGTGTTCACAAGCATATAAACAGAGAGTGTATTCAATACAAAACACACCATACAAGATTTTGTGAATTAAGCACATATATTTCAAAGATTTTTTTCTAATTTTCCAAAGTTTACTACCCTACAACTTTTTCCAGAAAGCTTTTTAGAAAACAACCAAGACCACGTTTGATTTGTATTTTTGACCTCTTTTGATCGCAGGTAGCGCGATATGTGCGCACGAATTCGTTTTGGAGTAATGAACAAAATACTAATTTAATATATTTTAACGTGTTTTTTATAATTTTCCAAAGCTTGCTTCCCTACAACTTTTTGTAGGAGTAATGAACGAAATACTAATTTAATGTATTTTAACGTTTTTTTTATAGTTTTAAAAAGTTTGCTACCCTATAACTTTTTCCAGAAAGTTTTTTAGAAAACAACTAAGACCACGTTTGTTTCGTATTTTTTTCCTCTATCGACTGTGGGTAGTGCAATATGTGCGCGAAATGGTTTTCGAGAAATGTATGAAAAACTAATTTTATATATTTTACAATTTTTTTCTTCTAATTTTTCAAATTGTGTTTCCCTATAACTTTTTCCAGAAAGTGTTTTAGAAAAAAATTGGGAACTCGTTTGATTCGTATTTTTAGGCTCTATCGATTGGCAAGAGTCGCTTCTTAATAAAATTTTTATTTTACAATGCTTTAACATTTACGAATTGTGACTTCATTTAATAACGCTTATTTTTTGTCAAGATTTGTTTACATATTTGTTATGAACAACAATAATACTTCGTTTACCGTTTCTCAGAGTTTGATTTCGACTCTTGCATAAAGTTTGCTATCTTCTGCTAATCAAGCTAGTATATTTGACGTTTTTCATATCTTACATCACACAATTTCTATCCACTGGGGGTTTGCACACAAGACTAATTGTGCTGGGCTAAAATCGCAGTTTGTTGGCCTTTTCGGTGAAGAGAGTAATGTTGGCACAATTTTTCAACCAGCTTCAACCCCGCACAAGCAGAACAAAACTAACACATACACACTTATGAAAACACAGGTTCTGCGTTTTTTTTTTGCAGAGCGATTTTTAGTGTGTAGTCGTCCATCGACGCGTAAAGATGAATACATGAATGTTGAATTTTATTTTGATTGAATTCAATTTTCTTATAATATTTTATCAAGGGAAATTAAGTTTAAAGTTAATTTGAGTTGATTTTTATATGTATTTTACAAAGAAATTAATTAAAATCTTCAGCTTCTAGGAGTGATGATGCAGCTAACAAGTTACAGCCACTATAAATTCCTCTTAAAATTATTGCCAATTCATCATCAATTATTTCAGCCAATTTCGGCAAGTACGTTCCGCAATTTATGTACGTGTTTAGCGAACGAAAGGCAAACGTGAAATACACAAAGAAGTTACTAACACACACAAAGCTGTGTATACGTGCACAATTTTATGCCAGCATAATTAGTCTAGTGTGAATACGAAAGAACAAAAGTTGTGCGGATTAAAAATTAGTCTTGTGTGAAATCCCCCACTTACAGGCATATAGATCTAAACAAATAGACGACAGCAGACAGCAAACTGTCAAAAATAAAATACATGTGTTTATAAGAGAACGATTATTTTGACGACATCACAGCAGTACGACTACACGACAGCATTTGCTGCTGCTGCCAACTTAGGCTATTTTCTATTTTGACGGGCAGCAATAAACAAATATAGTATTGCCATTATACATATAAATTGGAGAAAATAAGAACAAAAAACTTTTTTTAATACTAAACATAAAAGAACATTACAAAAATACAATAAGGAAATAAATGTATGTGTTTTTATAGTTTTTCGTGATATTATTACATTTTTTTTTTAAATTTTATTTTTTTTCATTATAAAATAAATATGCGGCATCCCTGAAATTTTAATTGCTAAAATACACAGCTGTTCATTTTTAATTTCATAGTATTGTGTTTTTCGTTTGAGTTAATTTTTGTCATATTTTATTTCATTTTTCGTTTTAAGATAATGGTAAAGTACCTATTTGTTTGATTTTCTGTTGTAATTTTTAATACGTTTGTAAAATTTTGCAGAGCAATAGTATGGACACATTAGCTGATTATTATGTTGTTGCTGTCTTCAAAATAATTATGAAGCTCACTTCAAAGCAGCATTTAAAGTTGGCAGCATTTGAAGCCGTGAAGTTGTGAAGTCTGCTGTTGTCTGTGTGTTTAGAGCTTAACTAAACAAAAGCGGAAAACGGAAATTTTCTTACGTATGGCTTTTACGCTGAAATACCATACCTAAACAAAAGCGGCAACGTTATGTCAAAACGATAAAAACAGAGTTATTAAAAAAATAAATACAATGTAGAAATTGATGGGCGGACAGACGAAGTTTATCGGAGTGGGGCGGAAGAGATAGAGTGTGTAGTACACTACTATCTTTAATAGACATTTATTGTTTTTCTATTTCACTCTTCGTAACTTTTATGTTGTTTCTTCATATAATTTTTTTAATTTCAATATTTTCAATATTCAATAATTTTAACATGAATAACATTTCTTTTTGTGTTGTGTAAATTAAAATTTTATATAAAAAATAATTATTATTTGAATTTATATTTATTTTAAATTTTTATAAAACGCCTTGTCAAAATTGGATTTTCCAGTTGCAGAGTTGCTGTTGCGTTGCCGGCGCGTTATATCGGTATGCTACTTACAAAATGTACGAGCATGAGAACTTTTGACAGCAAAAAAAACGCTTTCCGCTTAGGTTTAGGTATGACTGTTACACAGGTATGCATGTGTTTGGCACTTTAGGTTTTGGGACGAATGACAGACTATAAGAAAATTCTTCATTGGTTTGTGGGACATTAGTGTCTTTTTCTCTTTGCATACGTTTCATGCGTTGAAAATTTTTCCCCAACTTTTAATCGGCTCAGTTTTTATTATTATTTGTCAATAAAATTTTTTAAAAGAATTTTTTGAAAACAAAAATTGCATTTAAACAATTTACTTAATGTGAAAAGGTGTATTAAATAAATGTGTGTAAGCACAGTTTCTCAAGTTGTTAAATTAAAAAAAGAAAAACGCAAGCAAATCAGATAGAGCAAAAAAAAAAAAAACGCTAGAGAAAAGTGAAAATTTTAAGCAAGTGGGCCATATTATTACTAAACATCCAACTATTTATACAATAAAAGTGTAGAAGTTAAATTCAATAAAAAACTATCAATTATCATAAAATATAGAGTACTAAAAATAAAGGGTGGATTGCTAAATAACCTGGATAGCTTCGGCGTTAAGTTCTCTGAAGAAAAGCCTGTAAAGATTTAGAAAAGTAGAATACAAAATAATACTAAGAGCGAGTGATTTTTTTATTTGAGTCTGGTTAAAGAACCCAATATACTAGCAGCTTGAATCGTCAGGAAAATACCATTATTTACGATTGTTTTCAACTGTGTTGTAGTGTTTAAAAGTTGCAGCTGCTGTTTATTCACCCAAAGATTCGTTACCAGGAATTAGAAATGGCCGCAGTGAATGATTGCTTCAGTATTGGTTCAACAGTTATGTGCACGACCTGCTTTAATGAGGAATTTGAGGGAGACGTATTAGCATTTGATCACAACACCAAGATGCTGATTTTAAGTATCCTTTTTTAACCACTAGAACATAAACAATTTTTATTTTATTCAGATACATGTATAAAATCTAGAAAGATTTGAAATTAAAAAAGTTATCAACCTTATTTTTTGAAACAAATCTAGTTTACGAGCGCAGCTTAAGAAAAAAAACTGACTATAGGGAGTAAAATTTAATTTTAACCAAAGAATGTAAAGTGGAAAATTTGGGGCTGATACTAAGTTTCGGAGTTGCGGGCCTTCCAAGTTAGTATGTACACTATGGCGTATATCGAGTATTCTGTGGTGAAATTAGGCAATATGGGTATCATTAAAAAAGTAAATTTAAATCTATTTAACTATTTATTTATTTTTATTTATTTAAAATTCATTATTATAATCGAGCCTTAAGAGGCAATGTAATACAAGATAAGGTAATATACCTATGTGTAGGTATTATGTTTGTATGGAAAAAAAGTTTTTATTTGGTCGTTATCTGTTTATTTTTTGATATTTTCCTCTTCATTTAAAGGGATATTGAAATTACCTTTTTAATGATATCTATATTGCCGCAATCCACCACAAAATACTCGATATAAGCCATACTTTACAAACAAAGTTTGGAGGCCCCTAACTTCGAAACTAAGGGTCAGCTCTAAATGTTTCATTTAACTTTTTTGCTTAAAATTAAATTTTACACCCCGTAGATAACTTTTTTTTTAATTTCTAAGCTGCGTCCGTAAACTTGAGTTAAGCCGAAATTGCTATAAAACTTATGGTCAGGAAACTACTTTTGGATAAAACACATAAAATATTTATATAGGTATGTCAAAAAATCTATAAAGGAAAAATGTAATTTGTTGCAAAGCTAATAGATTTGAAAGTTTGCAACAAACAAATCCCTAACCATAGGTGCCTTTCATAGTCCAGATCACACATATATGTAGATTTATTGAAAACCAACCCTATGAAAGTAGCAGTTAATTTTTGTATAAAAACTTGCAGTGGCAGATATTTATTGTATTTCTCTAAACAGCGTTAAACATTTTTATCTACAAAAATAAAATGTGCAGCCAACTGTTGAAGTACCATTACATCTCTAAAATATGTTCCTTTAACATTCCTATCTATAATTTCTCTTCGAAATGACTTAATTTTATAAAAATAAAAGGTATTCTTTATTTGAACCAAGGTTTTAAGTGACATCCTTACAAAATTTTATGTATTTTATTTTTAAATGGTGTGAAACAGGCAGACAGAAAAAATTCCTAAAATTCATGTTTTGTATTCAATATCGATTACTATCTACATATCTACATAAATTTTAAAAACAATTTTAGACAAATCAAGTTTACGGGCATCGCTACAAAATAAAAAATGTTTCTACTGGGTGCAAAATGCAATTCTAATAAAAAAAAATGTTAAGTGAAAAAATTAGCGGCCATATGTAAATCGAGTATTTGGTTATGGAATGGGACAATATGGGTATTGATGGAAAAGTTATTTAAAAGTGAAAAAAATTTGCGACCATCCTAAGTTTCGGAGTTACGGACGTTCAAAGTTTTTATATACTATATGGCATATATCGAGTATTTGGTTATGGAATGGAACAATATGAGTATTGATGGAAAGGTTAATTTAAAAGCATACTCAATTAGACTGGATAAAAAAGTTAACACATCTGGTAATGTATATATTTTTTTTCATATAAACAACTTTAATAAAAATCATTAAGTTCAACAGTAAGATTTTACAAAAAAGTTATCTAGAGAGTGTAAAATGTTATGTTAAGCAAAAAATGTTATGTAATAATTTTCGTAGTTACCACATGGTATGACCAAGAGCGGCTTCTCTTTCTAAAGATTTCCTGCGTAGCCGGCTTTCGCCCGGGCGGAAAGATATACTCTATGGTATAACCAACAGCGGCTTCGCTTTCTAAAGATATCCTGCCTAGCCGGCCCTCGGCCAGGTGGAAAGATATTCTCTATGGTATGACCAACAGCTTCATCGCCTTCTAAAGATTTCCTGCTTAGCCAGCCTTTTGCGGTTCGAAAAAATGTTCTCCTCTATGGGATGACCAACAACGGCTTCGTTTTCTAAAAGTATTCTCCGTAGGCGGCCTTCGGCCGGGCAGAAAGATATTCTCAGCGACTTCGCTTTCTAAAGGTATCCTGATTAGAGGCCTTTAGTCGGGCGTAAAGATTTTCTTCTCTATATACCTATGACCAATACCGGCTTCGCTTTCTAAAGATTTTCTGCAGTACAAGTTACTAAAACAACAATTTATTAAGTGTTTCTACAAAAAACGCACTACATATAGCTCCCAATATATTAAAAATACGGCGCGACAACCTTAGAAATTAAAAAAAATGTAATCACCTCTTCAACGATATTGTCTTATTCCACCATAAAATACATTATACATGAAAACTTTAGAGATCCGCAATTTGGAAACGAAGGGTTACCCCAGAAAGAACCTGTTTATCTTTTTTGCTTAAAATTCATTTTACACTCATTGTATTACTTTTGTTATGTTTTTTTTTACCAGATTTTATTTGTTTAAGTTTTCCTGCTTCATTAAATAGGCTCTTAAATTCCCATTCCAATGATACCCATATTTTCCCCTTCCACAATGTAATATTCGATATATGCCATATTATATATAAAAACTTCGGAGGTCCGTAACTCCGAAACTAAGGGTTTCCGCCAATTTTTTCACTTGACATTTCTTGCTTAAAACTGCATTTTGCACCCTGTAGGCTACTTTTTTTATTTTGGAGCCGTGCCCGTAAACTGGATTAAACTAAAATTTCATGTACAGAAATAGTTCTGATACAATTTTATTATACATATGTATGTATAGATATTTGTACATACCCTGCAGGAAATGTCAATAGTGAAATATTACTGACTTACTATTGACACAGTCACCAGTACTAGTGACTTATAATACTCCATACAATGTTATTTACTATAGACATTTAACATGTGTGTGTCATTGAAAATCCACTACTGACATTGGTACTATTGACTATGTAATTCTTTTGGGTCCATATGTAGATATTGGAACTAGTGATTCAATACATTTTAGAAGTTCTAGTCAACACTTTGTACTTTTCTGAAAAGGACGTGGATAATTAAAATGCATGTATTGTTAATTTCTGTAGTTATATTTAAAATAATTATATAACTAAAGCACTAGTTTTATAATATTTTTTGCATTTTGATTATTTGATTGATTTTTAAAAGCTGACGCATATTTTATGTAAATAACACCAATTAAAAATTTAAATGAAATTGAAAGTATAAATATACTAAAAATTTTTTTAAACACAAATAAGAAAATAAACAAATTAAAAAAAATCTTTTATCCGCCGGAACAGTATCAGTCATTTGCCGTCGGCGCACATTTTTTCCATCAAAGGTAAATATACAAATGTAGACAATGTCGTCAAGGAGTCACCAAAATAGTAGACAAAAGTGGTGATTTGGGGACACTTGTTCCCATGTTTTATGTACATATGTAAATTAATAGAAATTTAAATTTCTTAATTGTTGTTACAACAGCTCTGTTGCTGTCTGTCGGAAGTTAATCCTTAAAAGATTGAATACAATTAATTGTTATTATTAAGATGCAAAGAGGTGGTAAAGCTTGATAAAGATTAATGGACATAATTCCTTTGGTATATTATGGTGAGGGCTTTGTGAATAGGCAGCGCAGCGAAATACAGTGTCTAGACTTATTCGTTTATGGCAGTAATTGGAAACGCTGTAGCACCCGAGTCAACCCGAGTTTTTCTACTTAATACTCCCTCGTTATTAAAATTTAAAAGTGGATATTCGTTTAATACTTTGTAATTGCCAATATTTCCCGATGATGTAATAATTTTTGAGCTTTTAATATAGATCCAGATTTAGAAATGGTTAGGGAGATTTTGAAAAAGTATCTGATGTATTGGTTTATCTGCCACGTGCCATGATATCATTACCGATTGTTCATCAGTTTACTATGTTGACCGCTTAGTTCTTACCTCATTTCTATTATAATATTAAAGGAGGCGCGGCGAAAGCTTTTATATTCTATTTAAATTATTATTATTCGTTTATTTAGTAGTATTTAAATATACTTTATAATTTAATTTAATGTACAGTAATATCTTTACATTGATTTTTTATGTGGTACTCAAAAATTGTACAATTTTTCTTCTATATACATTTATATTTCTTTCATTTTTAATATGGCTTTGTAATTGGTTATATTCATTTAAACCTTTGTAAAAAAGTGATTTTTGCATTGATGGTGATCCTTTGATCCTTTGTAATCTAAAGTCTTGGTAGTTTCTTAGATTGTACGGTTGTACCTCACCAACATAGATTAGTTGTTCACATAGGTATTGCGGTGCACATCCAACCTTCATCTTTTGGATAAATATCAATGTATTCAACCTAAGTCTTTGTTGTATTCCAAGCCATTTAAGACATTCTAACATATGCCGTATTGGTGTATAACGGTTACACTTTAATATACAGCTCATTTTTCTGTTCTGTAGTTTTTGAAGTCTGTCAATTTGTTGGTCCGTGCAGCAAGTATAAATTATAGTCGAGCCGAATTCAAAGTGTGGTTTAATTATTGTATTATATATATTTATAGCAGTGATTATTGATACTTTATTTCTAATTCGTTTAAAAAAGCCAATTTTTTTTCCAATCTTTTTACAAATATATTCAATATGCTCTTTAAATTTTAATTCGCAGTCTATTATAAAACCGAGATATTTAATACTTTTCACTTTTTCTATTTGTTCATTATTTATTATAATTTGTATATTACTGTTCATGTTTATTTCGATTATTTTTGTTTTACTTTCGTTTAATTTTAATTTGTTCATTTTTAGCCATTTATTCACGTTTCCCAAATCATTTTCTACGTTGTTGTGACATAATTTATTAGTTTCAGCTTCAGTAAATATTAGCGTGTCATTTGCATATAGCATTATTTTACATTTTTCCAGGATTTCCGGTAGATCGTTTATATATATTATGAATAGCAGTGCTCCTAAAATCGATCCCTGTGGAACACCGTACTCATTACTAATACTTGTTGATTTTATATTATTGACCCTAGTTATTTGCATTCTTGCATTCAGATACGATTGAAACCATTTAATTTCTTTGCCTTTAATACCATATTTCTGTAACTTAGTCAATAGAATCTCCCTGTCAATAGTTTCAAATGCTCTTTTCAAATCTAGGAAAATTGCTAATATTTTCTTATCTCTATCAATTTTTTTCCATCTGTTTATCACGTAGTTTACAGCTGTTTCACACGAGTATGTCTTACGGAAACCAGATTGATATTTTGAGAATAACTTGTGTTTCTCCATATATTCCTCCAATTGTTTTTTCACAACTCTTTCAATAATTTTTTCAACAGTTTTTAATGTGTTTATCGGTCTAAGTTCTTTGCACTTATTCGTTTTGTTTATTTTTTTTTTGTAGGAGTCACCATCGTTTCTTTCCAACTATCTGGAAAAATGCCTGTTTCAAACGATTTGTTAATTACATATAGGATCTCCTTGGCAATAATATCCCAGTTATCTAGTATTAAATTAAATGTTACTTTATTAAAGTCAGGTTTATTTTTTAAATTTTTACAGATATTTTTTTGTTTTTGTATATTTACTGGCCGAAAATTGAATGTTTTATTTATCACAGGAATAATATTTACATATCGCATATCTTCTATGGTGTTCCGTATGGTTTTAATACTGTCCACAAAGTAGTTATTAAACTTGTTAGCTATTTGATGATTATCAATATATACTATCTGATTAAATATCACAGATTTTATCACAGATTTTTCTTTCCTTAGAACTAGCTCTTTGATCTTTCTCCACATTTGTTTTTGATTTATTGCACTGCTTATTTTTTTGTTGATGTATTTATTTTTTTCTTCAACTATTTTATTTTTGTAAGTATTTCTGAAGATTTTATAGTTATTCCACGCATTGTAGGTATTACATATTTTGGCTATTCTATATTTTTGGAATTTTTCGTGTTTTATATTCCTAAGCTCATTATTAAACCATTTATTTGTAATGTTTTCCGTTAATGTTTTCTTTATTGTAAATTTTTTATTGCTGCTTCAATGCAATTGTCTAAGGTATTCACTATTTTATTAATACCATTATTTTGATTTATATTAATTATTGCCATTAATTCACTTCTAAATTGCATTTTATTATATTTAAAGTATTCTATTTCTTTGTATTGATTTTGCTTTTCGTATTTGCATTTAACAGTGATCTCAATTGTTTCATGATCCGTTATTTTATTTTGATTACTGATTTTTACATATATATTATCCGTATTTGTTATAACGTAGTCAATTAATGTTTTTGATCTTTGTGTAATTCTCGTATAGTCTTGAACAATTTGTTTGAGACAATTATCACTTAGAATCCGTTCGATTCTTTTTTTGTATATTCCTTCCTTGCACCAGTCTATGTTAAAATCGCCTGCTATTATGATGTCACTCCTCATCTCATTTATTTCTTCAATTGTTTCTTCAAATACAACACAAAACTCTCCTTCACTACTGTTGGGTGATCTATATACCGCCATGATTATAAATTGCACATTTTTATATTTAATTTTACATGTGTTTATCCAATATTTAAAGTCATTTACTTTTTCTGAAATTTTCTGTATCTTCCAATTATTTTTTACATACACACTGACACCACCTGTTCTCTTTGAGTTTGAAAACGTTGTTATTAGCTCGTATCCATTTACTAGTATTTCAGTCTCATTTATATCCTCTGTAATATGCGTTTCTGACATTATGATAAATTCAGGATTTTCACTTGCTGCAATGTCTTCAATTTGCTCAAAATTATTTAATAGACCTTGTACATTTGAATATATGCATTGGATGCGTTTTAGTTGTTAGAATGTAGATCCTAGCTGTTTCTTTTTGAAGTTCAGTTTATTTAGATAAACTGGACATTGTTTACTACTTGTGAAGTGATTCTCATCAAGACCCATATTTAGTTTTTGGTTACTGCGAACACAATTAATACATTTCTTCAATATTTCTTTATTACATTCGTTACTTCTATGAGGTCCGTGATATTTAAAACATATATCTTTATTTTTGCACTCTATCGCTTTATGATTATATCCTTTACATTTGAAACATTGTATTACTTCTGTCCCATCAAAAATTCTACATTTTTCCCATCCAATATTTATTCTTTTCTCCTGCATTAGTTTATGATACGAATCATTGTCGATTTTTAGTTTTGCGTTGTATATGGTTCTATTATATTTTTTATATTCGAATATTTTTATAATGCTAAATTTTCCGCTATCAATTATTGGATTCTGTTTCCTAAGTTTTTGCAATAATTCATCTTCATTTGTTAAAATATGAATTTGACTTAATATTAAAGTTAATAAATAATCGGTTTTACAATGCGGTTATTTGTATGAAGAAAAATTCAACTCTACATATTTTATTTTGTTGTATTGGTTGATCTTTATTATTCTTTTTTACATGTCTTTAGTCTTTAATAAACGTTCTTATAATTAACATCGGTTTCGTATAATTTATTTCAAATAAGACTCAACGGAATTAGTTTTCAACATTCAATAGGTTATGGGCCCAGGGCATTAAATTAAATAGACAAATAGTGAAAAAGAAAGGTTATAATTATGAATTCGTTATACCAGATTGAGAAACTGGATGAAAAGAATTTCGACGCCTGGTGCATCCAAATGAGAAGTGTTTTAATACACTCGGGCATGTGGAATGTCGCGTGTGGTAAATCAAAGAGAAATGATGCTGCCAAAGTGGAAGAATGGGACCAGTTAGATGAAAAAGCGCTGGCCACAATTACACTTAGTGTAAAGCCATCGCAATTAAATCATCTAAAACATTGCAAAACATCAAACGAGGCGTGGGACAAACTGGAGAGTGTTCATCGCCCAAGCGGTCCGGTGAGAAAAGTGACCCTGTATAAGAAACTATTAAATTTTCGTATGACAGACAGTGAGGACATGTCTTGTTTTCTAAACGAATTTTCTAATGCTGTAGACAAATTGGCAGAAGTTGGAATTGAACTTCAGGATGAATTAATAGTAATCATTCTGTTGTCCAGCCTGCCCAAATGCCATGAGCAGTTTGTTGTTGCTATGGAGACGAGGGATACGTTACCAAAATTTCAAGTGTTAAAAGTAAAGCTTCTAGAAGAAGCAGAAAGAAAAACACAAAACAATGTAAGAGAAAATGGAGAAACACAGGCATATGTAGCAAGAAATCGTTATTATAATGTTACAGACAACGGTATAAAGAAGAATGACAACAAAAGGGGAAAACCCAATTTCAAATGTTTTAAATGTGGTAAGCGTGGTCACTATGCAGCAAACTGTTACACTAACACAAACAAGAAAGTTGAGTGTACTAAAGCTGAACAGCAATTTACTGTTCTAGCTGCAGCTGATATGAATGTTATTAATGATTTGTCGTGGTGTTTAGACAGCGGCGCAACCGCGCATATGTGTTCAAACAATATGTTTTTTGTAAGCATGAGAAAACACGTTGAAAACATTCAGTTAGCAGGAGAAAACTTTATTAAAGCAGAAGGAATAGGAGAAGTTAAAATAGATGTTAAAAACTGCAGAGTAATTCTGCAAAATGTCTTGTATGTACCAACAATGAAGGGGAATTTTGTGTCTGTAGGCAGATTATGTGACAAAGGTTATAAAGTGGCATTTGATAGAAATAACGCTGAAATAAAAGATAAATATAATCGTGTGATGTTTAAGGCGACAAAGAAACATAATTTATTTTTAATTAATTGCAATTATGAACAGTGTTTAAACGCGGTAAATGAAAAGGCAATAAAGTGGCACGAACGTTTCGGTCATTTAAATTATGGTAGTTTACAAGAACTGAAAAGTAAAAATATGGTTCGCGGTATTGAGGATGTAAAATTTACCAGACATGACCCGTGTAAAATATGTATGAAAACCAAAATACATGTAAAGCCGTTTGAGAAGAGTGAAACGCGCTCAAAAGAAATCCTTGACAAAATCCACTCAGATGTGTGCGGTCCGTTTAAAACAAAATCCCTCGGTGGTGCACAATATTTTTTAACTTTTATCGATGATAAATCGCGACGCGTATTTGTATATTTCTTGAAACGTAAAGATGAAGTGTTTGAAAAATTTAAAATATTTAAGGAAATGATTGAACGCCAAACGTCAAGAAAAATTAAAATTTTGAGAAGCGACAATGGCGGAGAATTCATCAATAGACAATTTAATGAGTATTTGCAAGCAAATGGTATAGTTCGGGAGTTGACAGTTCCGCATACGCCCCAACAAAATGGTGTGGCAGAGCGTGCTAACCGAACAATTGTTGAGATGGCTCGTGCAATGTTACTACAGTCTGGTTTAAGTGAATCGTTGTGGGCAGAAGCTGTATCTACTGCTGTTTATATTCGAAACCGATCACCTACAAAAATTATAGGAGAAGTTACACCAATTGAAATTTTTACCGGAAAGAAACCAACAGTTAAACATTTGCGTATATTTGGTTCTGTAGCTGTAGCTTTAAATAAGACGGCACATAATAAATTCCAACCAAAAGGATTTGAGTACAAAATGGTGGGTTACTCATTAACATCTAAGGCTTATCGTTTATATGATGCTGAAAAGCGTATAGTAGTCGAAAAACGTGATGTAATGTTTATCGAACCTGTAACTGTAGATGCAAGAGACACTGTTGATATGACTGATGTTTTGGCAAACAATAAAGACATTGAAGAAAATAATAAAAATGATACAGAAGAGTGTTTAAGCGATGAAGAATTTTTTGGCTTTGATGAAGTTTCCAGTAGTGAAGAATCCCGTGATTGCAACAAAAACATCCAAATTCCTAATAAGGAGGAGAGTGTTGTGAAAGTTGGCAGACCGAAGATAGAACGTTCTGGAAGGCCTGGCCGACCTAAAAAGTTGCGCAACGTTTTAAATTCAATAAAAAACGACAATGATGTGCAGATACCCCTAACAGTTGAAGAAGCAGAAAATAGTATTTTATCGTCAAAATGGAAACAGTCAATGCAAAATGAATATGATGCATTAGTTGCAAATAATACTTGGTCATTAGTAAAACTTCCAGAAGGAAAAAGGGCGATTGGTTCGAAATGGGTGTTCAACGTGAAGCGCAATAAGAATGGTGAAATCGAGAAATTTAAATCGCGTTTGGTCGCAAAGGGTTGCAGTCAACAGCTGGGTGTAAATTATACGGAAACATTTTCACCAGTCATCAGGTATGAAACGATACGTATGATATTTGGCCTTGCAGCAGAATTAAAATTATATTTGCATCAAATGGATGTATGTACGGCATATCTTAATAGTGATCTGTCAGAAGAAGTATATATGAAGCAGCCGGAAAAGTTTGTAAGTAAAAAACATCCAGATTACGTGTTAAAGTTAAACAAGGCGATATATGGCCTAAAACAATCAGGTCGTCAATGGAACTCAAAACTTGGTGCAGTACTTCAAGATTATGGTTTCACACCATGTAAAAATGAGCCGTGTTTGTACAAGATGACATTTGAAGGAAAATTATGTTTAGTAGCTGTGTACGTCGATGACTTGATCATTGGTTGTCAAGACAAGAAGATATTGATGAACATTAAGGAATACATTTGTAACAGTTTTGATTGTATCGACAAGGGTCAGCTTAACTTCTTCCTGGGAATGCAAATTGAAAGAGATGGCGAACTTGGGACAATAACTGTGTGTCAGTCAAATTATATAAAGGAATTGTTAAAACAGCACAACATGGAAAACTGCCGTTCCGCGTCAACGCCATTAGATGCTGGTTTTCAGATTGTATGTGAAAATGAAAATTGTGTCAAAGTAGATCTCACTTCATATCAAACGTCCATTGGCGGACTAATGTATCTGGCTATGTGTTCAAGACCAGACATCTTACATTCGGTATCGAAGCTGGCGCAGCGTAATATGAATCCGCACAAGGAACATGATGCAGGTATTAAACATATTTTGCGATATTTGGCAAGTACTATAGATTTGAAGTTGGTGTATAAGCGTACTGGAAAAAGTATATCTGGCTATGTAGATGCCGATTGGGGCAGCAATGCGTTTGATCGCAAATCTTATTCTGGGTATGCATTTATACTGGGTGGTGCTGCTTTCTCGTGGTCTTCAAAAAGGCAAAACTGTGTAGCCTTGAGCAGTACGGAGGCGGAATACATTGCTTTAACAACAGCGGCAAAAGAAGCAGCGTATTTGAAAAGTTTACTTGAAGAAATCGGTGTCCATGATCAGCAACAAGCAATTGAAGTTTATGGCGATAACTTGAGCGCACAACAACTTGCTAAGAATCCTATATACCACTCCCGAAGTAAACATATAGATATTAGATATCATTTTGTCAGAGAATTGGTTTGCAAAAAAGTAATTGAATTAAAGTATATACCAACTGACCAAATGATGGCTGATGTATTAACAAAAAATTTGTCAAAATTAAAACATGAAAAATTTGTAAAAGATTTGGGTTTAATCTAAAAAAAAAAAAAAAATTTTTTTAATGTAAAAATAATCGCATTGAGGAGGAGTGTTAAAATATGAATTTGACTTAATATTAAAGTTAATAAATAATCGGTTTTACAATGCGGTTATTTGTATGAAGAAAAATTCAACTCTACATATTTTATTTTGTTGTATTGGTTGATCTTTATTATTCTTTTTTACATGTCTTTAGTCTTTAATAAACGTTCTTATAATTAACATCGGTTTCGTATAATTTATTTCAAATAAGACTCAACGGAATTAGTTTTCAACATTCAATATCATTATGCTTAATTATCATATCGGATAAAATTATTTTCTTTTCACTTGTATTGGGAATTTTAATTTCATACCCTTCATTCATTTCTTTTTGAACTGCTGTTTTTATTTTTTCTCTTTCCTCTTCATTTTCTGTTTGAATTACCAAAGGGTCCGTGATATTTAAAACATATATCTTTATTTTTGCACTCTATCGCTTTATGATTATATCCTTTACATTTGAAACATTGTATTACTTCTGTCCCATCAAAAATTCTACATTTTTCCCATCCAATATTTATTCTTTTCTCCTGCATTAGTTTATGATACGAATCATTGTCGATTTTTAGTTTTGCGTTGTATATGGTTCTATTATATTTTTTATATTCGAATATTTTTATAATGCTAAATTTTCCGCTATCAATTATTGGATTCTGTTTCCTAAGTTTTTGCAATAATTCATCTTCATTATGCTTAATTATCATATCGGATAAAATTATTTTCTTTTCACTTGTATTGGGAATTTTAATTTCATACCCTTCACTCATTTCTTTTTGAACTGCTGTTTTTATTTTTTCTCTTTCCTCTTCATTTTCTGTTTGAATTACCAAAGTTCCATTCTTTCTATTTTCAATATTTTTATTTTTAAATTCACTGGGTCAACTTTATTTTTCAATTCTTCCTTCGTTTTTTCGATATTTTGTTTCTCTCTTCGCTTTATAATTAATCGCACTTGTTTTTCTACATCTGGCTTCACTGCATTCCTTATTGTTTGGGCATACGACACTTGTTGTGCTCTTTCATTTGTTTGTTTAATAACATCTTTAATCTCATTGCACATTCTTTGGTTTTTATCAACAATTGAATTACACATTTCTTTATTATTGTTTTCAAATTCTGTGATTCTATTCTTAAGATTTATTATTTCTTTTTATTATAATGTCAAGCTTTTTTAATCTTGTTCCATATCTACTTTCTATTGCCTCCAAAAGCTGTTTAATTTCATTTTCATTTTGTTTTAACCAAGATTTTAATTCATGTTTGTACTCCTTTAACTGCTGTTTGTTTTTTTGAACACCATCTTGAATATCTCTTAGCACTTCATTAACATTATGGATGTATTGCAAACAATTATCACAAATAAATCTTATGAAATTTCGACCATTCAAAATACCAATTGAGTACTGATCAATATCGGAACATTTTGCTGCACTATGGTATATTTTTCCACATACTCCCTCACATTTAATGCCACTTTCACCTCTTATTGTTAGTTTGCACTTATTACACTCAGCCATTACTGAGTTAAAATACTTTCTAAGTTATTATATTCTAAAAAATTTATCTTTAACACCTTCACTAATCTTTATAACGTAAATAATTTCACTTTTTAGTTTTTCTTTTTTCACTATTTTATTTAAATTAGAGTTTAATTGTTCAGTTTCTTCAATAGTAAAGCTGCTACGAGGGCTGCTCTATATATTTCTGGCCTAGTAGTGAAAATGCGAATATTTATAATCAAAAATGGTTTTATTATTTTTCAAAGTATTCTCCAGCATGATTTATAAACTTTTGCATGTGCTCAAACTAATTGTCGAAGCACTATTTCCACTCCGATTGAGACACCTCTAAAACATGGTTTTTGAACACTTCAACAGCTTCTTCTGGCGACGAAAATCGTTGACCACGCATTTTTTTCTTGATGTGCGGAAACAAGAAGAAGTCATTAGGTGCTAATTCAGGGCTGTACGGTAGATGACCCATTAATTCGACGTTTTGGCCGGTCAAAAACGCTCTGGTTTGAGCCGATGTGTGAGAGCTCGCATTGTCATGGTGAACAATGATTCATCTTCTCTTGTTGGTTTTTCGAATTTCTCCGATGACTTCAGGCAAACAAATTGTAGTGTACCACTCAGAAGTGACCGTCCTACGTTGCTCAAGCGGAACAGTCGCCACATGACCAGTTTTGCCGAAGTAACAGGCGACCATTTGCTTCGAAGTGCTTCTTCCACGAACAACTTTCGTTGGATTTTGCTCGTCTTTGAAGACCCACACGGTCGATTGTTGTTTCGTTTCGGGCTCATACACATAGATCCATGAATCGTCACCTGTGACGATCTTATAAACGTCTTTAAAGCACCGCAATCGTATTTTTGAAACATTTCTTTGCACCAATCAACACGAGCCTTTTTTTGAGCGACTTTCAAATTGTGCGGGATCCAACGAGAACAAACCTTTTTTACGGCCAGGTGTTCATGCAGTATCGAATGTATGCTGGTGGAAGAAATGTCCAAGGATATCTCTATTTCGCGGTATGTCGCATGTCGATCTTGCATTATGAGTTCACGCACGGCATCAATGTTCTCTGGCACAACAGCCATTTTGGACGACCTTCACGGAATTCGTCTTTGAGCGAGCTTCGGCCACGATTAAATTCATTATACCAATTTTTCACAGTGCTATAGGATGCTGCTTCATCGCCATACAAAGATTTAAGTTTAACAATGCACTCTTGTCGTGATAATCAACGTCGAAAGTTGTAAAAAATGATGGCACGAAAATGTTCACGAGTTAATTCCATTTTTTTCTATATTAATTTTTTCAAGTCACTGTAAACAACACAAATAATGGTCGTACGTCAAAACGTTTTGAGTACGATTATGCTTAAAAATGACAAACTTACCAATGGAAATGTCAGATTGCACTTGGCAGCACTCAGTGTTGCCAGGCCAGAAATATATATAGCAGCCCTCGTATTATCCGCTTTTTTGCTGATATAATGCCTTGTAAGGAAAGATGAGGGAGGCTACCGAAAACTATTTGCTGGCAAACGTCAGCCTTTTACTTAGATGGCTGGGGAGCCAGTAGATATAAATAAAATCGCATATGTATAATTTATTTTGTTATATACATGCTTTCAAATTCTTAACTTATTGTAAGATATATAGACTAAGGATTTTGCATTCTTTTTTTTTGCGTTCCTGCAGGAAATCTATTTTGTTGGCAAGATATTGACAGATGCTAGCACTTTTTGTTTATTTTCGATTTCTAGGCCAGATAATATGGAGTGATCACATGCAAACGAAACAATCATGACATTTAAGTTAATCACAGAAACTTTGGAAAGATAAATATTGAACACAAAACTTACCCCAACAAATGATTTCCAGCCCTACGCAATCTAGCAATTGAGGTGTTGAAAAGGGTGGAGTTCTCTTTGTCATTTATCAACAATTTTTCAGCCGTTTTAAATGTTCTGGGCAAGTCCAATAGAGCTATCTGTCTGGCGATAATATTTAAAAGGGTTTTCCTAAAACCATGTAGACGTGTGAAGAGTGTTGGTTGAAGCTGCGGGCTTAAAACCTTTGGCTACGGGTGAGTTTCTTTTTGTAAAGGGTTTGTTCTAATAAGGACAAACTTCTAAATTTCTAAAGTTAACAAGTTTAATTAATTAAGAGTTCTAGAATTCGTTATATATATTAATACGCTACTCTACCAAGTTGCGTTATCTTAAGCATAGGGATGTCATCAACTCCGAGAGTCTTAGATAAATCCGATTTGGGAAAAATGCTGACCACTCAACTGAGAGAATAAAAATCTTTTTTGAATCTTTATGGTTGACGACACACAGTCTTGTGGTTAAATTGAATTTGAATGCTATGGTATCAGAAGACTGCAATTGTTCTTTTTACTAAACTAGAAAAGAGTAGCTTATTTGAAATCTCTGTAATGTATTATGACACAATCGATTAAGATTTTCAAACGCAAAAGTGACTGAAGATGACTTTTACAAATAGCTTTCCCAAAGGTTTTTTTGTTTTTGATTATAAATAACTATTTAAATTTAATTATCAATTTCTTTTCTAAAATTATTAATATTTCTTTCATTCTTAATATACATTGGTAACTGATTATAGATTTGTATATACAATGACTCCATCGCTTAATCGGACAAGCATTTTTTTGATATGTGTGTGCTCTAAACTAAATAAAAATACTAAATATATGTTTCTTTTTATCTTTTATTTATATACTATACTCTAATCTTACAAAATAATAACAAAAACAATAACAGGTTTCGTAATAACGGTAAATTTTCAAAAAAAGCAAAATTTACTTCATTTTTTGTGCTCAAAGCATAATCGGACACATAAAAACAACAAACCTTTAAATGCCGTTAGTTTACAAAATTGCTCTTCAAAAGATAATTTTTTATTTTATTTAGTAATAATTTGTATATATTGACAGACATTTCTAGTTCTTTACAAAATCTTTTTAAAATGGCTCCGATCGGAAAACAATCTTCTGTTAAAATAAGGCAATTAATAGTAAAATTGAATTTTGAAGAAAATGTGGTGTATTGTTGACCTTCTAATTTGTGATAAATAATTTATATATTTGGTTCGGCTTAAGGTCGTTGTGGATAATTAAAACACTTTATTAATGTTCTTTAATTTTAATTTTTAGTCCCAATATTTCGAATAGCTTCGCTATTCATCTTCAGGGGAAAATTTTTAAATTAAACAGAATTAAATTAAAGGTACTGATTTTATAAAGGGCGCGTACATTTTGCACAGTAGATAAGTGTTTAATTTGCATGGCTCAGATGGCAAGATGTATGTGTGGCGTAAACCAAATACAGAATTTAACTGCCAAAACAAGCATGGAGGAGGCTCTGTCATGGTTTGGGGGTGTATGTCGAGGGCTGGGGTAGGCAATTTGCATTTTATTGATGGTAAAATGGACAAATTTGGCTACCTCAACATTTTGAAGGAAAATGTAACAAAGTGCAGAGAAATTGGGCATTGCAGACGATTTTGCTTTTTATCAAGACAATCACCCCTATTCTGAGTTTCGATTCGAATCGAAATTTTCTCCGTCTGACAACTTTGGTATTCTGCGTTTCGATTCCGCTCAGTTTCTTTCGATTGTATGTATTCTGCATTACGATCGTAGCTCCGTTTTTCTCAGTTGTTTTTTTGTTAACGGAGGAGTTTTCCTTATTTGTGTTTTTTAGTTAAAAAGTTAAAAATGTAAGTAGAAAATGAGATAAAATGTTCAGAAACGGTTTAAAAAACCCTTAAAATGATTTCTAACTAATTTATTTAATTTAATTAAATTTATTTTGTTTTTAATTGTTAATTTTTGTACTTGAATCTGATGTGTTTTTTATGTATTACGGGTCAAAAACAACAACACCAGAGCAGTATGAAAAACTGGCAAATTTAATGGCATCTAAAGCAGACATTACATGTGGATACCACCAGCGATCAAAGGAAAAAGTAGCAGCGTTTTGAGAAGAAGTTGCAGGAATCCTCAATGCACTAGGTCCTGCAACAAAAATGCCAGCACAAAAATTAGTTGCCATGAATAACTAATTTTTATTTTTATCATTTTATTTAACAATTTTTTTATTAAATTTTATCAATAAATTATTTTTAAATATGTAAACATATAACTTTTTGTATTAAATTTGACATTTGTTAATGAAAATAATAACAAACTTGCTTATTTTGCTATTTCATTTCCACATTCCACAGTGATGCTATTAATTTTGTAAACATTGTTGTCTTCCTCTTTTTCTTTCGATTCCGTTTTTCTTCAGAATACCAATTTTCGATCGCAACGTAACTGAATGCGGAGACTTGATCGAAACGCAGAATAGGGGTGAATGATCCCAAGCACACCTCTGGTGTGGCAAAGCTTTGGTTAATCCATAACTGCCCAAAAATTATACCAACACCGGCACAGAGACCAGACCTCAATGTAATTGAACATCTTTGGGAGGAACTAGCTAAAGGAGTATATAAACAAAAATTTAAGTTTTTAGATCAGTTAAAAGTGGCTTTACTGGACGCATGGAACTCTATAGAACCGCAATTTTGCCTAAACTTGGTAAAATCAGTTCCAAAACGTTTACAGGCCATTTTGGAAAACAAAGGATATGCCACGAAATATTAATTGTTTGTTTTCGAGATTTAAATGTTTGATCTTGATAGATGTCCGATTATGCTTTGAGCACAAAAAATGGAGTAATTTTTGTTTTCCTTGTCAAAATTGCCATTATTGTGAAAAATGTTGTTGTTTTTGTAAGATTATAACCCAGCAAGAAATGCTTGACAGAAACTAATACTAACGCAATTTGTACACTAACACATTTGCAACAATTTTATATTGAACAGCGTTGCCGTTGTAGCGTTTTTGGTACTGAATTGGGATGAATTTTTTTTTAATAGACTAAATCTTATTTTTCGCTTGTGTTTATAGGTAAAAGTGCAGCAAACTCTAAAATACAGCTTACAAAATGTTTTGTAATAGAAATGGTGCCAAAGGTAAAAAAAAATTTTTATTAAATTTGTTGTAAAAAGTTAGCCGGTTTTAAGAAATATTTGTAAATTTTGAAAGAAAAAATAAGGAAGACAAATTTCTTGTCAGTTGCAACGTTGTTTGCACCAAACAAACAAATCATATGCAAAAGTGAAACAACTAATATATGTTATATTTCGTGACGTTAAGAAAATTGCGCATTTATCAAATAGTTATAAAAGTGATATGATAAATTTTTTAAAGCAAAATTTAAAGAAAAAATAAATAAAAAGCAAAGAAAATAAAATAAATATAATAGTTTAATGTGGAATTAGAAAGGTAAGTTGCATTTGGAATTGCAAGCAGTTGAAGTGCAGAGATTATGTCCAATGAACCTGACACTGACACAGGCATGTTGCGGGTATTTAAAACCGTCACAGCTTTTAACGAGTTAGATTCGAGTTGGAAGAACTTATGAAGCCTTTAAATCCAAAATTGTAAGTTGTTTTTTAATGTGTAAAACTTTTCCTTATTTGCTTAATTTTATGTATTTCTCTGATTTTCAGTCAATAACAGTATTTGGTAGAAACACTCAAGATATGTTGAAAAGTGATCAAAAATACAAAGGTTATTTATAACGTTTCAAAAATTATATTGGTTTAAAATATTTTTCCATTTAAGGCATTCCCCTTCCTTTTCAAGATTAGATCCAGGGTCAGAAAGAAATCTAAACCCGGCTTAGAAAACTTCGGGAAAGTATGTGAGTATAAAATAATAATTAATTGTATGTTTTAAGAAGTTTTGCAATTGGTATTGCCTAAAAGTTTTGATGGAGTGCAAGGTAGTCATCAAAAAGGTTGAGAAATCTGTCTGTCGGCAGGCTGGGGAGACTTACAACTCAAAGCTTTATGAAGTCGTCAGCATGCTCCCTTTGCACAACCTTCTAGCGGTGGAAGAGTTGGAGAGAAAGTTGGAGGAGTCGAAAGGTTTCATTGAAGCAATGGTAAAGAGCTTAAGTTCATGCTTAAAGTATTTTATTAATCTCACATTTTATATTTTTTTAAGACATCACATTTCCATATGATTAAGGGGATATCGCAGGATGTTAGTACTTTGATGCGCTCAATTTTAACTACTAGAAAGACATAATTGGGATGGAAGGTGAGATAAGCAAGCCCTCTGAAGGCTCTCTTTGGTCAATAACTCCCTGCGAGGTATGTACTACATATTAGTCAATCAAAAAAATATTTGTTTATTGCGTATTAAATTATTTATACATAAATGTATATCTTCTTTTACTTTAAGGTGTTTTCCAACAGCAAGGAGCGTTTGATTTTGAAAAAGTGTGAAGAAGTCAGTATAGCGAAGCCACCACAGACTACAACAAAACAAAATATTTAAAGAGATAAGAACTAATTATTTTATTATAAATAAAGTCATTTTTTATACTGTAAAATATTATTTAGATATTAAAAAAGAAACATGTATATATTTAGAAAATATTAAATTTTGTTTTATTAAAAAAATTTCGATTTTTCAAATGAGGGTATGTCCATTGTCATTTGATGGATCAAATGACAATCACTGATGATGGAAATATCCATCATCGCGTAGAACAAAGTTTCTATCACATTCTTAAAGGAAAAATGAAAAACTTGATGGAAACTTTTGTGTACATGTGATTTTGCATCTCCCTCTAACTAATGAATCTTTCCATTATGAAATACATATATCTGTACTGCTCACACTACTGCAGATTCATATGTAGTGATGACAGAAGTACTTATCACACTTGATGGATATACCCGTCACGATTGATGGATATACCCTCATTTAAAAAATCGAGCTTTTTTTAATAAAACAAAATTTAATATTTTCTAAATATATACATGTTTCTTTTTTAATATCTAAATAATATTTTACAGTATAAAAATTGACTTTATTTATAATAAAAAAATTAGTTCTTATCTCTTTAAATATTTTGTTTTGTTGTAGTCTGTGGTGGCTTCGCTATACTGACTTCTTCACACTTTTTCAAAATCAAACGCTCCTTGCTGTTGGAAAACACCTTAAAGTAAAAGAAGATATACATTTATGTATAAATAATTTAATACGCAATAAACAAATAACTTTTTGATTGACTAATCTGTAGCACATACCTCGCAGGAAGTTATTGACCAAAGAGAGCCTTCAGAGGGCTTGCTTATCCCACCTTCTATCCCAATTATGTTTTTCTAGTAGTAAAAATTGAGCGCATCAGAAGTCTAACATCCTGCGATATCCCCTTAATCCTATGTAAATGTGATGTCTTAAAAAAAAAATTTAAGATTATTAAAATACTTTAAGCATGAACTTAAGTTCTTTACCATTGCTTCAGTGAAACCTTTCGACTCCTCCAACTTTTTCTGCAACTATTCCACCGCTAGAAGGTTCTACAAAGGGAGAATGCTGACGACTTCATCAAGTTTTGAGTTGTAAGTCTCCCCAGCCAGCCGACAGACAGATTTCTCAACCTTTTTGATCACCACCTTGCACTCCATCAAAACTTTTAGACAATACGAATTGCAAAACTTCTTAAAACTTAAAATTAATTATAATTTTATACTCACATACTTTCCTGAAGTTTTCTAAGCCGGGTTTATTTTTTTTTCTGACCCTGGATCTAATCTTGAAAGGGAAGGGGAATGCCTTAAATGGAAAAATATTTTAAACTAATATAATTTTTGAAACGTTATAAATAACCTTTGTATTTTCGATCAGTTTTGGACGACAGTGATGTTGGGGCACACATCTTGAGTGCTTCTACCAAATACTGGTATTGACTGAAAATCAGAGAAATACATAAAATTAAGCAAATCAGGAAAAGTTTTACACATTAAAAAACAACTTACAATTTTGGATTTAAAAGCTTCATAAGTTATTTCAGCTCGAATCTAACTCTTTAAAGGCTGTGGCGGTTTTGAATACCCGCAACAACCTGTCAGTGTCAGGTTCATTGGACACAATATCTGCACTTCAACTGCTTGCAATCCCAAATGCAACTTACCTTTCTAATTCCACATTGAACTGTTATGTTTATTTTATTTTCTTTGCTTTTTATTTACATTTTCTTTAAAATTTGCTCTAAATAATTTAACATATCACTTTTATAACTATTTGATAAATGCGCAATTTTCCTAGCGTCACGAAATAAAACATTCATATATTAGTTGCTTCACTCTTGCAAATGATTTGTTTGTTTGGTGCAAACAACGTTTCAACTGACAAGAAATTTGTCTTCCTTATTTTTTCTTTCAAAATTTACATAAATTCCTTAAAACCGGCTAACTTCTTACAACAAACTTAATAAAAATTTTGTTTGGCCTTTGGCACCATTTTGATTACAAAACATTTTGTAAGATGTATTTTTGAGTTTGATGCACTTTTACCTATAAACACAAGCGAAAAATAAGATTTAGTCTATCAAAAAAAATTCATCCCAATTCAGTACCAAAAACGCTACAACGGCAACGCAGTTCAATATAAAATTGTTGCAAATGTGTTAGTGTACAAATTGCGTTAATATTAGTTTCTGTCAAGCATTTCTTGCTGGGGTAGTATAGTATACACAATCACTGATGATGGAAATATCCATCATCGCGTAGAACAAAGTTTCTATCACATTCTTAAAGGAAAAATGAAAAACTTGATGGAAACTGTAGTGTACATGTGATTTTGCATCTCACTCTAACTAATGAATCTTTCCATTATGAAATACATATATCTGCACTGCTCACACTATTGCAGTTTCCTATGTAGTGATGACAGAGGTACTTATCACACTTGATGGATATACCCGTCACGGTTGATGGATATACCCCCATTTGAAAAACCGAACTTTTTTTTAATAAAACAAATTTTAATATTTTCTAATTATATACATGTTTCTTTTTTAATATCTAAATAATATTTTACAGTATAAAAATGACTTTATTAATAATAAAATAATTAGTTCTTATCTCTTTAAATATTTTTTTTGTTGTAGTCTGTGGTGGCTTCGCTATACTGACTTCTTCACACTTTTTTCAAAATCAAACGCTCCTTGCTGTTGGAAAACACCTTAAAGTAAAAGAAGATATACATTTATGTATAAATAATTTAATAGTACATACCTCGCAGGGAGTTATTGACCAAAGAGAGCCTTCAGAGGGCTTGCTTATCCCACCTTCCATCCCAATTATGTTATTCTAGTAGTAAAAATTGAGCGCATCACAGTTCTAACATCCTGCGATGTCCCCTTAATCATATGTAAATGTGATGTCTTAAAAAAATATAAAATGTGAGATTAATAAAATACTTTAAGCATGAACTTAGCTCTTTACCATTGCTTCAATGAAACCTTTCGACTCCTCCAACTTTCTCTCCAACTCTTCCACCGCTAGAAGGTTGTGCAAAGGGAGCATGCTGACGACTTCATCAAGCTTTGAGTTGTAAGTCTCCCCAGCCTGCCGACAGACAGATTTCTCAACCTTTTTGATGACCACCTTGCACTCCATCAAAACTTTTAGGCAATACTAATTGCAAAACTTCTTAAAACATAAAATTAATTATTATTTTATACTCACATACTTTCCCGAAGTTTTCTAAGCCGGGTTTAGATTTTTTTCTGACCCTGGATCTAATCTTGAAAGGGAAGGGGAATGCCTTAAATGGAAAAATATTTTAAACCAATATAATTTTTGAAACGTTATAAATAACCTTTGTATTTTCGATCACTTTTAGACGACAGTGATGTTGGGGCACATACTGTTATTGACTGAAAATCAGAGAAATACATAAAATTAATCAAATAAGGAAAAGTTTTACACATTAAAAAACAACTTACAATTTTGGATTTAAAGGCTTCATAAGTTCTTCCAACTCGAATCTAACTCTTTAAAAGCTGTGACGGTTTTAAATACCCGCAACATGCCTGTCAGTGTCAGGTTCATTGGACACAATCTCTGCACTTCAACTGCTTGCAATTCCAAATGCAACTTACCTTTCTAATTCCACATTAAACTATTATATTTATTTTATTTTCTTTGCTTTTTATTTATTTTTTCTTTAAATTTTGCTTTAAAAAATTTAACATATCACTTTTATAACTATTTGATAAATGCGCAATTTTCTTAACGTCATGAAATATAACATATATTAGTTGTTTCACTCTTGCATATGATTTGTTTGTTTGGGGCAAACAACGTTGCAACTGACAAGAATTTCTCTTCCTTATTTTTTCTTTCAAAAATTCCTTAAAACCGGCTAACTTTTTGCAATAAATTTAATAAAAATTTTGTTTGACCTTTGGCACAATTTTAATTGCAAAACATTTTGTAAGCTGTATTTAATAGTTTGCTGCACTATTATCTATAAACTCAAGAGAAAAATAAGATTTAGTCTATTAAAAAAAATTCATCCCTATTCAGTACCAAAAACCCTACAACGGCAACGCTGTTCAATATAAAATTGTTGCAAATGTGTTAGTGTACAAATTGCGTTAGTATTAGTTTCTGTCAAGCATTTCTTGCTGGGTATAAATAAAAGATAAAAAGAAACATATATTTAGTATTTTTATTTAGTTTAGAGCACACACATATCAAAAACATGCTTGTCCGATTAAGCGAAGGAGTCACTGTATATGTATATATACATCACGTATACATACAGTATGACGTATGCAACAAACGCTTTATACTTTATGAAATATAAAGTTTTTTTTTTATTTATTATAATTATTTACACTATTTGTAAAAGTATAAAACAAAAAAAAAAAAAAACCAATTTTTACAAAAACACACACTACTCCATTTTTTTAATGTCAAGAAACTACACAAAACACATTTTCTTCCTTTTTTGCACTTACTTTACGATCAAATTTAATTAACCGTTATCTATCACGTACATTGCTATGCTTCTGTAATAGTTGATGTCAGTCGATGATAAAAACTTTCAGTGCTTGTGTCATTTTTAAAATTATTGTAAGTAAATAATGCCAGGCAAAAGATTATCGTACGACGTGATTCAACTGATTTACTACAGCCACCAATTGGGTGCAAGTGCTCAGGAACTGCCAGAGAGATTTTCGGTAGCACGAAAGACCATTTACAATGTGTTTCATCGAGCTGAAAATAAAGGTAGATTGCAGTTCAAGTGTGGAGGTGGCCCCAAACCTAAAATAAATAAACGAGCAGAGCGCCTAATTATTAGAAAACTTTTACAGAACCCTCAAATTTCTACAAGAGCACTGGCAAAGGAGATTGAAGAAGAGTGCGGAACAGTTGTTTGCATGAAACAGTTCGACAGGCTATAATCAACAACAAATACCCTTCAAGAGTTGCATGAGAAAACCATTACTCTCTTAAAAAACTGAAATTGCAAAAGCTCTGTGAAAATATTTAATATTTAAAATAAAAGTGTTGTTTAAAAATAAAAACAAACAGCCGTGTTAATACAATAAATTACGTACAATACATTGAAAAAAAGTTATATAAAATTCTAAATCGTGCTACAAAGATTTTTAAATTTTGTCTGCAATGCCTGCTGAGTGCAGTAAATGCAGAACAACAATTAGGGGTGAGACAGGCATCTAATGTGAAGGTGTATGTACAAAAAATTACCATAGTGCAGCAAAATGCTCCGGTCTTGACCAATATTCGATTGGAATTATCGGGAACAAGAATTATGGAAGATTTATTTGTGATGACTGCATACAATACATACATAATGTTGATCTTGTGTTAAAGGACATCCAATATGGAGTCGACAAAAACAAACAAAACTTATTAGAATACAAAAGTGAATTTAAAACAGCGTTAAAAGAAAATGAAATTAAAAAATTATTAGAGGCCATAGAAAAACGTTACGAAGAAAGGCTAAAAAAAAATAGATTATGCTCAGAAAATGTTTGATAAAAATCTACAAGAAGTTCAAAAATTACATGTTATGTTAACAATTTTGAAAGCAAAAACTAACAAAAATATACATAAATAGAAGAAAACAACAATAAAATGTGCAACGAAATAAAAAAAGCTATAAAAGAAACAAGTGCGCCATAAACAAAATTTTCGTACGCAGAAGCAGTAAAGCATAAAACAGTGATACCAGATGTAACAAAAAAAGTGCCATTAATAGTAAAGCCTAAATCAAAACAAGGAATTCAAAAAACAAAAGAAGAATTAAGTAAAAAAGTAGACCCTGTAAACCTAAAAATATCTAATGTTGAAAATAGAAGAAATGGAACTCTAATAATACAAACAGAAAATGATGAAGAAAGAGAAAAAATAAAAGTGGCTATAAAAAACCAAATGAGTGAAGGATATGAAATAAAGGTGCCTGACCCGATTCAAATGAGTATTATAATAACGGATATGACATATGAATATTAAAAAAAAGAGTTGATGGAAAAATTAAGAAAACAAAATCCAATTTTGCGGGATAGCGTCATTAAAATTTTTCGACTTTATAACTATAAAAAGAACAATAAAACAATTTATAATGCAAAGATATATATTGATAGTGAATCATATAAAAAGGTATTGGAAGCAGATAAATTAAATATTGGATGGGAAAAATGCAGAATTTTCAAAGGAACTGAGATAATACAATGCTTTAAATGCAGAGGTTAACCATTTTGCTAAAGAATGTAGAAAGCAAAAAGTGTGCATAAAATGTCATGGAAACCATAAACACCAAGAATGTGATCAGGAAATAATTGAAAAATGTATTAATTGCATAAGAATGAATCAAAAGCTTAACCTAGGACTAGATGAAAATCACCACACGTTAAACCGTGAGTGTCCTGTTTATCGGAATAAATTGAGCACTAAACAAAGAAATATTGGAATAAATTTTTAACAATCAATAAATATAATTCCTGGTTTTTAAACAAACGTACAAGGATTAGTTAATAATTATAATCAAGTTGAAGTTATGGCAGAAGATGAACAACCTAATTTTATAGTGCTTTAGTGGATACTTTAAAATACTGGATAAGTGCATGCACTATGAAAAATAAAAATAACTATTTTATATTAACAGCAGTTTATAGATCACCATCTTACAGTGAAGCTGAGTTTTGTGATCAATTTGAAAAAGCCATCAAAGAACTTAGTGAATATAACAGTGAACTAGTAATAACCGAAAATTTTAATAACGATTGGTCCGGAAATGGATTTTATAAACAAAAACTCGAAACCCTTTTTAACGATAATGGAATAAAACAAATAGTACATAATTACACAAGAACTATAATCGATTTCGTTATAACAAACAATAGCAAAATATCCGTTAATATTAATCACAAAATTTCGGATCATGAAACAATTAATATGAATATAGAAAGTAACATTAGAGATAGCGATCGAATATTGTACGAAGAAATAGACATTTTTAAATATAATAAATATCTGTTTTCTAGAGAAATAATCAAAATCCTAAGTATAAGTGAAAATAATAATCTAAATGTGAAGTTTTTTGATGCATGCATTGAAGGAACAATTAAAAAATTTACAAAGAAAATTAAAGTAATAAAAAATTGCAAAGCTCGTGGGTTAACCGCGAACTAAATCTTATAAAGCAAGAAAAAATCGTAAGTACTAATTAGCAAAGACAGTGAATACAAATTTAGCATGGAGTAATTATAAATCACTGAGAAACAAATACAAGAACAAAAAAATTAACGAGAAAAATAAGTACATTTGTAACAAAAAAAAAAAAAAAAAAAAAAACAGCTCAAACAATCAAAAACATGTGTGGCAAAATATTAAAGAATTAATTCTTAATACAAAACGAAATGAGATACAGTCTGACAGTTACCAAATTGATATACTATAGAAGATATGCAATATGTAAACACAGTACCTATGATAACGTTTTTAATTTCCGACTAATTACTTTACGAGAACTTTGTGATGTTTGTAAAAAGATGAAAAAGAAATCTGATTTAACCAAGGTATCAGCGAACATTATATTGGATAACTGGATAATAATTGGAAATAAATTACTTCATTTAATAAACAATTCCCTTCAGACTGGTAGTTTTCCAGAATCATGGAAGGAATCAATGGTGACTCCAATTGAAAATAAAAAAACCCAGAAAAGTGAAGAATACCGCCCAATAAATACCCTTACAACATGCGAAAAAATAATTGAACAAGTGGTTAAATTACAATTAGAAGCCTATATGGAGAGTAACAAGTAGATGGAAGGGGATAGATAAAAATAACTAAATAATGGCAATTTTCATAGATTTTAAAAAGGCTTTTGAAACAATAGACAGAAATATTCTACTGCAAAAACTGTATATGTACGGTGTAAAAAACAAAGAATTAAGATGGTTTAAATCCTATTTGTACGGAAGAAAACAAAAAAAACAAGAGTAAATAATGCGATATCAGGTACTTTGAACAAAAAATTTGGAGTGCCACAAGGATCAGTACTCGGCGCTTTATTATTTATTATATACATAAATGAAATGCCGAAGATATTAGAAAAATGTGAAATTGTACAAAATGCAGATGATACTCTGATATTCACCGAAGCAAAAACTGAGGAAGAGTGTAAAGAAAATTTAATGTTGGATTTAATGAAAATAAATGAATGGATTAAAATGAATAAATTAAAATTAAATGAGAATAAAACTAAACTAATGGAAATTAATACGAATAGTGATATGGTAATAGAAATTATTGATACAGAGATTGAAAAATTTCATAATATTAAATATCTCGGTTTTATTATCGACAAAGATTTAAAGTTTAAGAATCATATTGAATATATATTCAAAAAGGTTGGTAGAAAAATTGGATTCTTTAAACGTTTAAGAAACAAAGTTTCAATAATGACAGCAATTAATATATATATTGTAGTTATTAAACTTCATTTCGAGTTCGGCTCCACGATTTTATATACATGCTGCACAAATACTCAAATAGAACGACTCCAAAAACTACAAAATAAGGCGATGAGATCAATACTATGAAAATATTAAAATGAGAATAACTTAAAGTATTTGTAATACTACTATTAAATAAATAAATAAAATAAATAAATAAATAAATAAATAATTAAGAGAAGTGTCTTTCCTTCGCCATTACGAATAACTCGCATCCGGTAGACTATTGGGTCGATGTCATATTTTGCGACGAGACAAAAATGATGTTGTATTACACAATGGGCCTAATAGGGTATGGCAAAAGCCCCTAACATCGCTAGAAAACCGCAACATCATTCCTACAGTCAAATTTGAAAAAAAGTCTGCGATGATTTGGGGTGCGTATCCAGCAAAGGAGCGGGTGATTTGGCTTTCATAGAAACAACAATGGATGTGCGACAATATTTAAGCATTTTGTAGACCCATTTAGTTAATAGTGCTAAGATATTTGGATTTATAAGAGATAATAAGTCTGTATTTAAATTTTATCAGGATAACGATCCTAAACATAGTCACATATGGTACGGATGCGGTTGCTTTACAATTGCGGCAAAGTCATTGATACACCTGCTCAAAGTGCGGATTTAAATCCTAACGAAAATTTGTGGGCTTATTTAAAAAAAGTGCCGCTCAACACCAGCCATCTAATATGACTGCTTAAAAAAGCCATTTTAGAAGAGTGGCAAAATTTACCGTCCAACTACAACTTAAATATTTTGTGTATTCATTTGGCCACTTACAACAGAATATACACAAAACAATGAACCTGAAAGAAGATACGGACAACATAAACGCAAGCTACAGAGTGGTTTTAAGCAATAATTTAAAATAAACTGTGATATTAAATTTTTAAGATGTGTTTGTTGTTTTTTGTTTTGTTTTTTAAAAAATGTTAAAAGTCCAAATGTTTTAAATTTTGTTCAAATGTAAAATCCCACAATTTTGTAAGTAATTTGTTGTTTTCTTGAAAAAAAATTATTGTAATAATTGTTTTATTATTTAAATAGACGATCCTTTGAAAAAGTAGACAAAAACTCTACGAAACGTCGGGAAAACTGTAAATAAAAGGCATTTTTATTTTTAACAAAAAAATTCAGGTCTAAACAGCAAGAAGATGAGAAACTAAAAAAAGCTACAACTTAAATAAGTTAATCAGTTCTATGAAAAAGATATTGCAATGCGTGATGCAAACGAGGGCCATACAAAATACTAAAATTTTCTAATGTATTTCATTAAATTATTTAGTTTTAACAAAAGTGTTAACATTCGTGTAAAAAGTTTCTTGATATCAAAAAAAAAAAAAAAAATGAAATAGTGTTTGTTTTAAAGTTTTGTTATGTTTGTGTAAAAATTGAGTTTTTTTTTTGTTTTATACTTTTACAATTAGTATAAATAATTATATAAATAAAAAAAAACTTTATATTTCATAAAATAAAAAGCGTCTTTGTTGTTTGTAGCTGTTATCTAAAGTTTCTTAAGATATATGGTTGTATTTCTCCTAAAAAAATTGCATAAAATTTGTCGTACAACTCGCATTATTATCCTTTCATCCTTTTTTTTAGAAAATTTTAGCATGTACTCTATTCGAGTACAGCTGCAAAATTTTAATATTGCACACATTGCTCTGATTTGAAGCCCCGTTGTGTATTGATCCGTGCAGGATGTGAAAATTATTGTTGAACCAAATTCAAAATGTGGACTAATCAATATAAATAAATGTTTATTGCAGTAATAAGCAATATTTGATTCATCAGTTTTTTTAAAAAAGCATTATTTTTTTTTGTTGAAATTTTTACATATATAGTATATGTAATATTTAAATTTTAAATCCTTGTCTATTAAAAAACCGAGATATTTACTATTTTTAACTTTTTGATTTTTTCGCTTTTTTTAGTTTTTGTATTGCCATTCATTCATATTTCTTTAATTTTTGTAATGCTTTCGTTTAACTTTAACTTGTTTACTTTTAATCATTTGTTTACATTTTTCAAATCGTTAATTAAGTTTTCGTGACATAAAATTTCGGTTTCAGCTTCAGTAAATATTAGCGTATTATCCGCATTTAGCACAGTTTCGAATTTATCGAGAATTTCTGGTAGTTTATTTATATATATAATGAATAGCAATCGTGCTGTTTGGTACGCCGTACATTAGTTGAGGTTCATAGAACGAGCGGTTAAAAATAGAAGAAGTTTTTGACGATCAATGAAACTTGGCACATAGGCATTTTTTGTTTGAACCAAGAAAAAAAATTTTAAATACAAAATTATCTGCCCACTTTTGCGCCCACCTTCCATACAAAGTGAAAATTAGATTTTGACCTAACGCATTGTTTTATAGCACATCATTTTTAAACACTCGGAATCATTTTAATGAAATTTGAAAAACATCCGCCCACTTCCCATGCAACTTGTACTGAAAAAGTGGCATAACTCCCTTGATTTTAAATGCATCAACGCAGTTTTTACAAAAAATTAATATTATAATTGTAGAATGGGCTCCTGAAAATATGTACATGATCTGCCCACTTTTACGCCAATCTGCCATAGAAAAACATGAATAGTAATTTGAGCATAGTCTTTTAATAATTTTTAACATAACTACCGTACTCCATTTTTTTTAATTACAGCTTTGAGCGAAGTCTATTTGTAAAAAGGTCTGAAGACAATAAGATTTTTCGCGAATGATGTAATCTATAGGTTCTATAGTCTGTATTCCTCGCTTCCTGAGCTTCCTCGGACAGCATACCTGACACAAATAATCAATTAAAATGTAAAAAATAAAAATGAAATCATTACATAAGAGCCTTTAGATAGAGACATACCTATCGGCAGTATGCTTCTGTTATAATTTTGCTACCATTCACCAGAATTTTATGCACATGTACGGGCATGTAGTACCATCCATAGAGTTCAAATGACTTGGCAGTACCCATGCAATATATATGAAGTTTGTTAGTGTCGATCGATGTATTACAATTTATTGCGGCCAAAATAATTTTAAATTCTTGTATTAACTGTTATTTTATGCCAATTACGTCTGCAGTTTTGGCTGGATTTTTGAAAAACCTTCTTGCTGTATTGTCATCATGGCTGACTTCCAAAATGTTAATTGCTTTGCATTCGAACAAAGTATACTGTTTCATAAAGCCGCTGTACAAAATATTTACAATGTATACGATTTCAAAACGTCAACAATGAGTATTTTTAAGGCAGTAAAAAAGCAACCAGGCATCAGTTTTTTAGTTGAAGCTTTGTTTGGTATTCGTTTGTTTACTCATAAAAAAACAACCACAAAACGTTTTTGTTGGCAAAGAAAAAAAAACATAAACTATAAATAATGACCAACTTACAAGTTAATTTGTTTTTAATAATTAATATATATAAATAGCAAAAATTTATTTTTAACATATTGCAGCGAAAAAAATGAAATAATGAGCAAAAAAAAAAATTGCTTCTAATAACAAGGTTGCGAAATAAAACTGATTTTTGCGCAAAGCGCACCGCTTTGTGGGAAAGTCTTGAGAGAAATTAAGGATGTGGATGAGACCTTTCCCTTCTCGAGGGATGATGTCACCAGAAAGTTTTTAAAATTCTGTGGGACTTATAAAAGAATTAAAAAGCGCAACAACACTTTTGGAGAAGCAGCCACATCTTGGCATCCGGCATTTTTGCAATAACTTCTCAAAAATTAACAATTTTTTGTATTTTTCTCCACTGTGTTTTGGCTTCAGTAAAACATTCCTTTTTCTTTTAATAGATTTTATTACAGCGAGGAAATTTTGTGCAGTTTCCACTCGAATTTTCTGATAGTTTAAAAAAATTACCAAATAAAAATTTTACTCCCGACCTTTCCATTTTCGTGTTTGTCAATAATAAAAATGGTGCATTGCAACATTCCTGTTTTATAATGAAAATTTAAACAAAGCATAAAGTTGCGTTGTATCGGAACTTTGCATATAAAAAAAGTTTAAATGCCGCAGTAAAACTGTGCCCATACCTTGCTTCACTGCGTCCACATTTATGCCCAGTGTCAATTTTAATCTCTCCTGAATTTCAGTTATTATTGCTTTAGCATTTTATAGTTTTTTTTTTCGGAAAAGAGTCCGTAGGAGCAGCTAAATTTTTTTAACTTTTAGCTGAGACTTCAAGCTGTAATTTGACATCTTTCGTTAAACAGCAGTCCACTGATGTTGATGAACATTGATATTTTGATATTGTTTATATTTTGTTCTACAAAATTTTTTATATGGCACTTTTTCCAACTTTTTTTAATGCAAGTCTCATTTATGACAGTTGTCATTTACGAAAATATACAACAAAGTCAAAGTTTACTCTGATTGTACCAAAAGATTGAAGATACAGTAAATTTGAATGCCGTTTTAAACAAGCGAACATATATGAACTTCGAGCATGTCTTTCCAAACAAATAAAAAATATATCAGCCAAATATTATGGAATCATAATATTCAGATATCTGACAACAAAATACCAAGTGGAAAAATGGTATATCAAAGTGTCATTCCATTTGTAATTTCTACAATATCCATTTTCGACCCCATAAAGTATATATGTATATTCTAAGCTCTTATTCATAGTGAAGTCGATTGAGCATTTTTTTAAAATGTTATTATTTCCTGAAAGATATCTTAAAAATTTTTCAAATGATACATATACCGACAATCGAACTTTTTTATCAAAATTTAAGAAGCCCATAACTCGGTAAATATGAGCGAGCGCCAATTTTTCCACTTATGTTTTTTTTTTCTTATTACTAAATTCTCTACCGCTCTATATTTTTGTTTTTATACCCTTCACCACTAAAAGTGGAAAGAGGGTATAACTAATTTTGTCATTCCGTTTGTAATTTCTACAATATCCATTTCCGACCCCATAAGGTATGTATATTTTGACTTCTTATGCTTAGCTGATGACATTTATATGCAAAGTTATATATCGTACTTAATATTTATTTTTAATTCTCTGTCACCGCAATATTACAATAAAAATAACTATCAATTATATAATTCATTTTTGTTGGCAGCAACAAACAATCCCCATGTGATTGTATTGCATACAACCTCTATCTCCATTTGACCACAAATTCCTTCACAGAAATCACACATATGGGTCAAATTTAAGTTTCATGATTTTTTCACTATCCACAAACTCAATTTGGAAGACTAGTGAAGACTGTTCATAAGGTGGCATTGCATGCCACCTCTCCATTTGGTTACATTGGCCAAAATCCTTCACAGATATGGCTTAAATTGAACAGCTTATTTTTAAAACGTGTTAACAACATTTCCGTAGTTTTGAGTAAATCAAAGAAAACTTCCTAGCAACCTTGATATAACTTTCAAAACTAATTTTTTTCCAGTGAAAATGATTAATATTTGTAATATTTTTGATACACACAAATAATTTTTTTTTTACAATATTAACATACTTTTAAAAAATAAGGCAAATTTTGCATTGGATACGTTTTAAAACTAAACAGCCATCACCATTGTAAATTTTGTGTAAAATGTTATATTTTTATAAGAAACTTCAAAAGTAATATGGGAAATGAACTTATAAAGAGTATAATATTCTCAAAGATATATCGTCACTTAAAATGCAAAAGGGCGTAAAAAGTAAAAACCCAAAATTGATTTACTGATTTATTATACTATGCCAGTTTTAAAAAAGCGACAAGCGGTTAAAGCTAATTCTAGCCGCTTTTTTAGGTTGGGTCTAATTTTCGAGATATAGTGTTATCTCGAAAATTGTGCGTACCTTAAACACTGTTAGCATCACTAAATTAAGTATGCTAAAATTAGCTCTCTCCACAGGGTCCACTTCCTTATAAAGTTTCATAGCCCTAATCTCAAAAAGGTCTATTTTGTTACCGAAGTTGAAAACTGTACGAATTTAATTTATTTCATTTTACAAGCCTACGACAAACTCAAAGATGTAAAGAATAGTATCTAGTAACTGGGTGAAACTAATCCAACGACGAATTCAAAGATCTAATGAAAAGTTATCTAATAACTTGATGAAACTAAAATTGAACCCAGATAGAAAATATTATTTATTAAAAATTATTTATTATCATTTCATATTATTTTTATATGAATATACATTTTTTGGAGTAACTATTCGTCATTATATACTCAATATATATTGCATTCTTCTTGTTTTGTAGGCCATTGGGGCTTTAGAGCTTGCAAATCTTTTATTTTTTTCACATTTATTGGTAACTAACACATTAAAGGTAAAAAATTTAAAAGGGCCTAATATTACGTATACATATATCGTTTGCAGTTTTAACTAACCCCTCCTAAAGGATATGCTAACTCTGTAGGTAAAATAGGAGGTGAATATGTTTTTAACATAGTGGATGTTGATGACACAGATTCGTCTATAAATCGCTTCACAACTACTTTTTCGAGCAAGTTTTTATTATAACTAAACTGTCTATTAGTTAAAATTTTAAAAGTCTCATTCTTAACCTTTGGACAGGTTCTGGTAGAGTTTTCATCAGAAACTGTAATTTTTTTGTCGTTTGTCATCTTTTAAAACTAAACAAGAATTTCTCGGCATTGTTTTACCATCACGAAGGAAATTTTTTAAAATTTGTTTTCACTAAATGTTGTATCTACCGTCATAAAGCATTAATCGACCAAAAACTCGATTTTTATTCTTTTGATGTTTGATACGTTTTTAAACTAAACTGTTCAATTTAGTTTTCATTATTTCTTCACAACTCAGAAACTCACGTTTGAAAAGTGTTTAGTGAACACTTTTCATTGGGTTGTTTTGCGATGTCTCCATTTGGCCACTTTGGCCAAAATCCTTCACATAAATCACACATATGGCTTAAATTTAGCTTTTATATTTTTCACTACTTAAAAACTTAATTTGGAAAGTGTTTATATGGGGCAATAGTATCTTTTTATTACGACCAGCATTCGGGTGAAAAGGGGGATAGAAGGAGTAGTGCTTGTGGATATTTAATTTAATTTTTTCTGCACTGAAAGTGACAAAATACCTCTTCAGGGAGTTTATTCCACACACAAACTGTACGGCTAAAAAACGAATTTTCTCTGTAATTCATAGTGCAATTCACGGGCCAATTGACTACAAAGGAATGCGCTATTGACAATATTTTCAGCAACAAGTTCCCTGATTTCATAAGAGAACATTCCGTTGTAATAACAATTAAACAAGGAAACACAATCTACATAGCATCGATGCTTCAGTGAATCAATAGAGCTAGAGCTACTGTCACCGATAAGCTTCTTTGCTCTCTCCTGCACTCCAAAATAAACTGAAGCACTGGCCCATACAGTGGGATGACATAGATAGCAAGAGATCAGATGGAGTGAAGTAGTTCCTACGCCGTTTCAGAAACCTAGGCACACGAATGCTTCTTTTGCATGTCGCAAAAAAAATATGCTTCTTCTAAGAAACATCGCATTGAATTTTCAAGCTAAGAACATCGAAAGCTTCTAATTCCTTAATATATATATCTCCCATAATTAAAGATGAGGTAGCATATTCAGCCGTACGCCTGTGTGAAGGCACATAGCACTGGTTTTTACGAGCGTAAAATTCGACCCTGATCACAAGGCCCCATTCGGACATTATCAAAAGGTCGCGATTAACCCTAATCGCATAGCCCCAATTTCCGTAAGGCTTGGCCTATTGCAAAATGAAAATGAATGGCATAAGCTACTGTCATCTGCGAAAGGATAAATAGGGTCACAAGTTTGACGTAGAAGGTCGTTAAGAAAAATAAGAAATAGGGTAGGAACCTTGCGGTACCCCAAAATTAACTTTACTCGTTTAATGAGATCCTATCTATAATAACTTGTTTAGTTCGATCCTTGTGAAAGCTGGATATAAGTCGAGAGAAGCTATCAGCGACATCAGAAGCAATAAGTTTTGATATGAGTGCACCATGCCACCCTTTATCAACCGCTTTAAAAATATCTAAAGCCACCACTTTACTTTCGCCGAAATGGGAATGATTTGACATTTTTCCGAAAGGACGGCCAGTAAGTCAACCGTAGAGCGTCCCCTACGGAAGCCCTACTGCCGATCACTAAGTAAGCTGTTGGACTCCAGTTATTTCACTAGATAAAAATTAAGCATACTTTCCATTACTTTGGAAAGTGCAGAGCAAATTGCGATTGGGCGGTAATTTTCAGGGCTACTAGCCTCTCCCTTTTTGGGGATTGGCGTTACATTAGCAATGTGGTACAAAATGCTGAAAACTTTTAATAATGGACGCGTTTACGTTAAAGAGCAATGCTTCAAGACCAGTGCTGAAATTCTATCCGGACCAGGGGACTTGTTTATGTTGAGATGTGCTAGTGAACACTGTCCATAAGGTGACATTGCATGCCACCTTTCCCTTTTGCCAATTTGGTCCAAATATTTTAAAGACAACAATTTTGTGAAGAGACTTTGAATAAAAATAATTTTAATTTAGGTAGATATAATATGTATCAGACCTGGGGGATGTCAATTACAATTTGTAATTAATTACACATGCAATTACATATAATTGTAATTGATTTTAGTCCCTGATTACAATTAGTTGTAATTTGTACTTGAAAAAGTCCAATTACAAATTACATTTAATTGTAATTGAGACAAAATTGTGTAATGATTACTTTTGTAATTATTTTTAGTCAAAAATATTGTTGCGAAGATGCTTTATTTAGGTCATAAAAAGAAATAAAAATAATTGTCACCAAGAAAGTAAAACGAAATGACCTATTGTGTATGTTTACAACGCCAGAAGTTTCTACAAAAACTTCTTAATCATAAAACAAAAACAACTAACATAAAGCAATAAAAATAAACGCAACACACACACCTACATAACGATTAATAAAAAATAGACAGCATGTATAAATAAATTCAAATTAATAATGGAAGGTTCTGGAATCAAATAACAATCATCATGTGTCTCAAATGATAAATGCGTAGTTGAGAAATATTCTACCAACAGATGGAGTAAAATTCTAGTATGTTCAAGAGCCTTAACATTGGGTATATAAAAGCAACGGCCATACATGCTGGATCATTCTTAGTGAGAACGTCAACCAGTAAAGATCTTGTGGTAAACCAGAAAAACAGTGGTGAAGTTGCCATCGCGTATTTTTGTGTACTAATCGCGAATAAGTGAATAATCGTCTAATAAAAGTGTAATTTAATTAAAGTAGTAAATAAATTGTGTTTATTTATTTTGCAATAAAAGAACTCAGTAAAATAAACGTTTATAAATTTAAATAAACGTAACAATATTTAATTACAAAAATCATCAATTACATATACATAATAAACATGCAAAAAATAATAACAACCTTAAGGAAGATATAGCACATACATATGTACTATACACATAACATACTAAAAAAAGTGCAAATTAAAAAAAAATTCTTTGATTTAAATAAAACCATTTTTTTAAAACTTTCATCTGTTAAGCTTTGTCGCCTAGGTGTTAAAATTATACTAGCGAATGAAAACAACTTTTCCAACTAGCGCTGAAGATGAGAATGGAGTATGGAGATCGTAGAAAAGCCTTTAATATTGTAGGATAATTCTTGAGGCACTTAAGAGATGAATTCAGATCACGCAAGTAAAGGTTAAGTTCAAATTTTAAACTACTTTCTTCTTTACAATCGGATGTATTAATGACTATGGAATATAAAATGATAAAATATTTAAACAAAATCAAAGTTTTTAATTTTTCGTAAGCGATTATTACCTTCATTAACATCCTCATCGTAATATTCTTCTGAGCTTTAATATAAATTTTAATAAACTTGCTGAAATTATCCGAAACGTTTTAGAACTTCATTTTTAGAAATTTTAGTTACACTTAATGTTTTTAGAGATGTAATTGAATTTTGTTTAAGTACAAGTAATGAATATTGCCTATTTACAATTACATGTAATTTGTAATTGGATATTTTCAATTACAAATTACAAGTAATTGCAATTGAAATTTTTTCAATTACAACTACATATAATTGTAATTGACTTTCGTCCCTGATCTCTATTACAATTACTTGTAATTTGTAATTGCAAATATTTAATACTTTCGTAAATTGCTAAGATTTCTCTGTCGTATGCACTGTATTCACATTGAGAATCAGAAAGTTTCTTAGAAAAGAATGCTAACAGGTTTTGAAACTGTTTATTTTAGATTTTTTGTTGTAAAATAGCCCCAATAGCTAAATTTGAAGCGTCGACGTAAAGATATAATTTGTCTTCTGGTGAAGGATGTGATAATAGCGTTGCATTAGAAAGAGCTTTCTTTAAATTATCAAAAGCAATGTATTGATCTTCTTACTGTACTAAGATTTGTTTCTTTTTAGGATTTCCTTTTTGGAATTCAATTAATGGAGCTTGAAGTGTGGCTACAGAAGGAATCGAAGAACAATAATAATTAAACATACCGAAATATCTTCTTAGCACTGTTATATTTTTAGGCTTTGGGAAAATAATTATAGCATCTACTTTTTCACGTAAAGGTTTAATGCCATTACTAAATTCAATTTTTTTTTAGATTCAAAACTACTCCGAACTCATATAATCCAGAAAAGAGTAGTCGAAGGTGTTTCTTATGTTCTTTCTCGTTTGGCGAGGCAATCAAAAAATCGTCAGTGTATAGAAAAACAAACTCCATGCCCTCAACCATTTAGAGAACAAATCGCTGACAAGTTTGAACTGCATTAGTAAGACCAAATGGCATTTGCAAATATGTATTCGAAAAGGCCAAATGGATTATAACTTCATTTCGATATCCTCATGCGCCACTGCAATTTGATGGAATGATTTTACTAAATCAATTTTGGAAACAAAAATCTTGCTCCATAAAGAATTTATTGAAAATCTGTCAATGTCTGGCACATTATGATTATTTACATATCTATATTCTTCACATCGTCTCCAGGATCCGTTAGGTTTCTTTTACCATATGTAAAGCGTTTGCCCAGGGACTTTTTGATCGTCGAACAATACCGAGCTCTAGAAGTTGCTCCAATTCCGAACCTTGCAATGTATTGGAAGGCAATTAGAAATTATCTGATGTTTATAAATTGATTTATTATTAGGAAATTCAGCTAAATTGTTGTGATTGTCTGCTACACTAAAGGTTTTGGTTGTATGCGAATCAAAATACTTTACAACGCCTTTAGTGTTAGCTTTTGAATGCGGATCAATAAGTAAATTATTTTTAATATCAATTACCAGCCCATAATGATCCAAAAAATGTATTGCTAGGATTGAGTCATCTACATCAGCCAAAATGAATATATCCATACAAAATGTTAAATTACTGATAACTTCAAGTCCTCCTTTTTAATAGCTAAAATATTAAATTTAGAAAATTTTAACTAGCCAACAGCAATTTCTAGTAATTTAGATAACGGTGTTGTTTTATTTAAGCCGCGTAAATTTTGTTCACATTCTTTAAGAAGTTTTTAACCAAAACTAAAAGGATATTATCATCCGATATTTTATTGCAAGCCAAGTTCCTAATTTCTTGAAAAAGTTGACTTGGTTTTTGATCGCCTAAACATACTTCTTTTAAGATTCGAATAAGCTCTTTTTTAAGCGTTAAGTATCTATTTTCTTGAGGCGGGTTTCGTGTAAGATTTGGTATTTTGTTAATAATGGATACCTCCAAAGATTCAATTCTTAAAAGAATTTTACATTGTTCGAAGTAATATAAAAAGTTGAAATTTTTGAGCTGCAGTTAAAAACCAAAGTTCTGCATTTTGGGTTTAACAAGGTGGAAGAGGGATTTTGAAAAATATTTTACCTTGTTTGTTTGATGAGTCTTCTTCAACTACCGGAACCGAGGTTTGTGAGTTCCTCTTCGAAATCCTCGAATCGCCCTTCCATACTTTGCATATGCTGCCAAATAACTTGCAAGTCACTGTTTGAACCAGATGACACGTTTTCTGATTCCAATAACTCGACTTCAAAATCATAATTAGAAATTGTCTGAAGCCCTTGTAAGTGCGTTTCCAAACGTAAGATCTTCTCAGCTTTTCGCCCACTAACAGGCAAGTTCCATTTCCTAAGCAAAATCTCTTCCGGGGTTAAATTTGCTATTGGGCATTTAGGTATTTTCCTTGGGTCACCAACAGATTGTCTAAATACAGTATGTCAATAATATCTTACACACATAAACAATTTTAGTTTTTTTATATTTTGTAGGATAAGAAAATTAAAGTTTTTTTTTATTTATTTTAGTTTTTTACACTATTTGTAAAAGTATAAAACAAAAAAACGCAATTTTTACAAAAATATAACAAAAATTTAAAACAAAAACAAACGTTACTCCATTTTTATGATGTCAAGAAACTCTTTACACAAAACACATTTTCTTTCTTATTTGCACTTCTTTTACGATCAACTTTATTTAACCGTTATCTATTACGTACGTTGTTATATTTCTGTAATACTTGATGCCAGTTTATGATAAAAGTTTTCAGTGCTCGTGTCATTTTTAAAATTATTGTGAGTAAAGAATGCCAGGCAAAATATTATAGTACGACTTGATTCAACTGATTTACTACAATCACCAATTGGGTGCAAGTGCTCAGGAACTGTCAGAGAGATTTTCGGTAGCACGAAAGACCATTTACAATGTGGAGGTGGCCCTAAGCCTATAATAAATAAACGAGCAGAGAGCCTAATTATTAGAAATCTTGTACAGAACCCTCAAATTTCTACAAGAGCACTTGATTTTTTCAAAGTTAATTTTCTCAAATCCCAAAATTATTTCAGATATTGGACTAATAGTGCTTTATTAAGGACCCTTCAGACTAACATATGTATATGGTGTAGTATGTGTGCTATTCCATATTTGTCCAAAAGTGTCATTTATCTTCTCAAGAAATTTCACTGACAAAGCATTTTTTTCAAAGTTAATTTTCTCATATCCCAACCCTATCAGTCCAACGTCTGAAATAATTTTGGTATTTCGGAAAATTAAATTTGAAAAAATGCTTTTTCAGTGAAATTTCTTGAGAAGAAGAGACCATTTTGGACAAATACGGAATAGCACACATACTACACCATATACACATGTTAGTCTGAAGGGTCCTTGATAAGTACCTATCAGTCCAATATCGGAAATAATTTTGGGATTTGGGAAAATTAACTTTGAAAAAAATGCTTTCTCAGTGAAATTTCTTGAGAAGATAAATGACCATTTTGGACAAATATGGAATAGAACACATACTACACCATATACACATGTTAGTCTGAAGGGTCCTTAATAAAGCATTATTAGTCCAATATCTGAAATAATTTTGGGATTTGAGAAAATTAACTTTGAAAAAAATGCTTTCTCAGTGAAATTTCTTGAGAAGATAAATGACCATTTTGGACAAATATGGAATAGAACACATACTACACCATATACACATGTTAGTCTGAAGGGTCCTTAATAAAGCACTATTAGTCCAATATCTGAAATAATTTTGGGATTTGAGAAAATTAACTTTAAAAAAAATTATTTTTCAGTGAAATTTCTTGAGAAGATAAATGACCATTTTGGACAAATATGGAATAGCACACATACTACACCATATACACATGTTAGTCTGAAGGGTCCTTAATAAGACCCTATCAGTCCTGTAGTAGGTTAGTTTTATTTGACATAATAATATTCTTACGTTGAATAATTTTCTCTGTCTTCAATAAATATTCATACAGAAAACATCGGAATTATTTTATTTAAAATACTTTAAATTGTTTTGTTTAAAAGGTTATGGGCCCAGAACGCTTTCACTGCGCCCAATAGAAAAACGAATGAACGTGTGAATTTATAAATAAATGAGTGAAAATTTAGAAAAAGAAAAACAAACAAATTGTGTAAGAGAATGAGTTTTAACAGTGTTCGAATTGACCCACTCGAAAAAATTACTTCGACACATGGAAGATACAAGTCCAGGCATTGCTTGTGAAGACCAAAACTTGGAAATATGTTTTCAGAGCTTTGCCTAAACCTGAAGCGCCCGCAGAAGAAATTGCAAAATGGGAATTAGAAGACGCACAAGCCAAATCAAGCCAATTTTCCAGCCGAACTGAGACAGATTAAGAACTGTGAGACATCAAGGGACATCTGGAAGAAACTACACGAAATATATCAATCAACTGGACCAGCGCGAAAGGCAAGTGTTCTAAAATCGCTTATTTTATTAAAAATGAAAAACAGAGAAGACATGCGAAATCATATACAAAATTTGTTTAATATTGTGGACAAAATAAACGAGATGGATATGAAGGTAATGGATGATTTGCTCACAATTCTTCTTCCTTACAGTATTCCCGAAGAATACGATTTTTTTCGAATTGCAATATAATCTCAAGAAAAATTGAGTTCTCCTGACGCTTTGAAAATAAAATTGCTAGAAGAATTCGAATCCCGAAGAAGGTATGGAGATGATACCACAACTGAAGCAATGTTTGTTAAAGGAAATACTAATAAGAGTAAGTTTAAAAACAACAAGGAAATAGAAATAGAAAGGGAAGGACATCATTCGTGCTCATCACGTGGTCAAACTCAAGAAGCAGTTCACCACAAAGTATAAGGAATCCTATCGACATGCTGAAATTTGTTTGCAATCGGTAGACAAGTCTGAACGATGGTGTTTGGATTTAGGGGCTTCATCTCATATGTGTGCAAATTATAAATGATTTGAAAATCTTAAGCCAGCGAAGACAACTGTTCTAAATTTAGCTAATAACGATAGTACTAAGATTGAGGGAAGCGGCATTGTCAAGATAAACACGAAAGGCGGATATACAGTTTGTCAACTAATTCTTTGCCTACCAAAAAAAAATTCGTAAATTTTCAAATAAAAATGGATTTCTGATTTAATTATACAAAGTTTTAATTTTATTTCAAGTAGTTTATACATATACATGTCATATTAGTTGAATACATAAAAAAAATTAATTACATTAACATGTTTTATATTAGAAAAAGGAAAACAATTCAATTTAAGTACTGTGAAATAAATGTTTGCGCAATATGTAAAAAGTTTATTTAAAGTTAAATTTTATAATTTTTGCTATCTGATATTTTGTGTGACCTCCTTGGGAATCAAGTACTGCTTGCAAACGTCTTCTCATTGAACTAATAAGTTTTGAAATATCATATGTTAACGGTATTTTGTCCCATTCTTCTCTGATAAACCTTATTAATTGGTTTTTGTTTGTTGGCGATCTTTTTCCAACCATTTTTTTTAAATGTACCCACAAATTTTCTATGGGGTTAATATCAGGGCTTTGGGCAGGGGTATCGATAACTTTAGTGCAATTGTATAGCAACCAAGTCCTACATAAATAAGATTTGTGTTTTGGATCATTATCTTGATAATATTTGTATTTGCACTTATTTGGATTCGACGGGTCAATAAAGCTGAATTTGCGAACACTGGCGACCAGTTCTTTTTTCAAAATATCAAGATAAACTTCTTCTGTCATAATTTCATCCAAAATCCTCAATTCTCCCAGTTCTCCAGTTTTTGTTTTCTAATGCTGTAAGTGGCTTTCGCCAAACTTTTTGGGGTCCATCATGATAGTACAACATCATTTTCGTCTCGTCAGAGAAAACAACGTCATCCCAATACTCTGGAGGCAGTGATACGTGCTCTATAGCAAACTTCAAGCGCTTTTCAATATTTTGTATTGAAAGCAGTGGTTTTTTCCTAGCCACTCTTGAAGAATATTTGTGTTTTATCAACACTTTTCGAATGGTTTCATGAAATAAACTTAGCCCACAATCATTCTTCACCTGAAGAGCTAAGCCTCTAGTGCTGGAGCTCGGCTTTTCATAGACAGCTTTAATAATTTTACTTTCAACTCGTCTGGACACTTTTTTTGGTCTTCCTGTTGATGATTTTAATTCTAGTCTGCCTTCGTTTTCCGCACGAGATATAATGTTATTTACAGTTCTAACCTTAAGCGAAAACATATCAGCGATTTCCCTAGCGGATTTCCCTTTATAATGATTAAAATACGCTAATTGTATAATGCCTTTTGAAGTTCGTTTTCCTGGCATTTTTAAATAATATATTAATATATACCAACGCACGCAATAAAATTTTTTACTACTAAATTCTTAACTACTTCATTTGCATTGGATAACACTCAAAAAACATTTAAAAATAAAAAGGTAACGGTAAACAAGTACATTTGCACTCTTCGCGCAAACATTTACTTGACACATTTTATACTAAGCAAAAATCTTTTTTTATTGTTGTTGTTGTAATGTTTGTATCTATTTAAGACTTGTTGGTGTGTTGTTGTTATAAACAGTTATATATATGGTATAAGTAAAAGAAAACAAACAGATTTAAGTGATTTGTTGTTAAATTTCTTAAATTAAAATAAAGTTTAAAATAATTTTTTACTAGGCAAAGAATTAGTTGACAAACTGTACTTTCAAATTAGAGAATACACTTTTTGTTCCAGATCTTCGATCAAATCTGTTGTCCGTAGCAAAAATTACTCAGGCTGGCTTTAAAGTAATTTTCACCAACAAAGCAGCTGTGGTAATAAATCCAAAATCAGGGGAAAAAAATTTAACTGCTTATCAAAGTAAAGATCTCTATCATGTAAATCCGCTCAGGTATCATCATTTACGGAGTGGCACGAACGTTTTGGACACTTAAACGAAAGAGACCTAAGAAACATCCTAAAAAATGGAAAAGTAAAAGGTGTAAAATTGTCAAATTTCAAAAACTTACCGGTATGTGAAGTATGCATCAAGGGAAAGCAAGCTCAAAAACCTTTTTCAAACTCAACAACGAAATCCGCTCACCTGCTAGAGCTAGTTCATACAGACGTATGTGGGCCAATGCGCGTTAATTCTGTAGGTGGCTCCCGCTACTTTGTAACGTTTATTGATGACAAGTCAAGGTGTTTCTTAAAACATAGAAGCGAAGTCCCAGCAAAATTTAAAGAATACAAAAATTTGGTGGAAAAGAAAACTGGCCGAAAAATGAAATGCTTAAGGTCAGACAACGAAAAAGAATACACCAGCAACAATTTTAAAAGGTTCCTGAAAGATAAAGGGATTAGACACGAACTTACGGTAGAGTACACTCCACAGCAGAACGGGACAGCTGAAAGAAAAAACCGAACACTTATAGAAATGGCTCGATGTATGATGATTCAATCTGATCTATCTGCAAGTTTTTGGACTGAAGCAGTTTTTACGGCGAATTATATATGAAACAGATGCCCGTCTCAAAGTCTATCCGGTGAAACCCTATTTAAGTTATGGATGAAAAGGACCCCAATAGTCAGCCATTTTCGAAAGTTTGGCACAATAGCATATATGCTAAATAAGAAAAAAGGAAGTGGAAAGTTCGAACCTAAATCTGCTAGGTGTATTTTTATAGGATATTTATTCCAATCCAAAGCATATCGTTTGTCGGATCCTGTCAGAAAGCAAGTACTTCGCAGCAGAGATGTAACTTTTACAAACTCGTATCAGTCTGAAGAATGTTTCACAGAATTTACCAATAAAGAAAACCGAAAAAGTCAGCAAAATAATATTGAAAATTATAAGAAGTTAAAAACACTGAACGAGAATTCAAACGAAGAATTAAATGAAGAAACTCCCCCACTTCAGTCTCAAGAACCAGTCACAATCGAACACTTAGAAACTGAAAATGAGAAAGACGATATATTTTCTACACCAACCTTTTTGAAAAAGGGGCGAGGAAGACCTAAACGACTTCTAACTGGAAAAGCTGGAAAGCCAAAGAAACTGTTTCAATTGCAACAAAAAGAAGCTGAAAGAAGGGAAGATAACAAAAATTTTGGTGGATTAGTACAAGAAGATGACCCTCGAACACCAACTGAGGCATTTCAAACACCCGAAGCCAGCGAATGGAAAAAGGCCATGCGAAATGAATATGATGCCCTAATCCACAATAATACCTGGGAAGTCGTTGATCGTCCAAGCGGTCACAAATTAATCGAATCAAAATGGGTGTTACGAACTAAATACATAGCAGATGGATCAATCGAAAAACGTAAGGCACGGTTAGTAGCGAAAGGTTTCACACAAATTCCGGGTATAGATTTCAGCGAAACTTTTGCTCCTGTAGCAAGGATAGGATCTATTCGTCTTGTAATGGCACTTGCAGTGGAAATGGGGCTCGAAGTACATCAACTGGATTTTGTAAGTGCATATTTAAATGGCCATATTGAAGAAGAAATTTTTATGCGAATCCCAAACGAATTGAAAAAGAATTGAAAAAATATAAGGGAAATAAGGTTCTTTTAGTAAAGAAGACTCTCTACGGATTAAAACAATCTGGAAGGTAGTGGTATAAAAAATTAGATGAGAGACTTAAACAACTTGGGCTTAAACCGTTGATAGCAGATCTCTGCATTTATATGAAAAAAGAAGGAGAAAAAATAATTATTCTAACAATATACGTCGACGATATAATTGTGGCATCCAATGACTGAAAATTGTTACATGCAATAAAAATGGATTTGTCGAAATTTTTTGAAATGAAGGATCTTGGACAACTTAACTTTTGTCTCGGAATAGAGTTCAAGCAAGATATAAAAAACAATAAAATTACCATGTCACAAAGGAAGTACATTCAGCAAATCCTGAAGCGGGAGTCCTGCAAACCAGTTTCAACCCCATTAGATTGCAGTACAAAATTGTCGAAAGAAATGTGTCCTAAAACCGAAGAAGAGCAAAAAGAAGACGAAAAACTACCAGAATTTAATTGGATCCCTAATGTATTTGGCTGTTTCGACAAGCCCGGATATAGCGCACGCTGTTAATTTTCTAAGCCAGTTCAATTCAAATTATGGAAAACAACATTGGATAGCAGCTAAAAGAATTCTAAGGTATTTAAAAGGTAAGCAACACTTAGGACTAGTATACAAAAGAACAGAAAGGCAACTCACCGGTTATGTTGATGCCGACTGGGCATCTAGCTTAGATGATAGAAGATCCTACACAGGATACGTTTTTGTTTTAGCGAATGCAGCTATAAACTGGGAATCGCGAAAACAAAGGACTGTGGCCATGTCCAGTACCGAAGCGGAATATATGCCAATTTCCGAGGCAACAAAAGAAGCTATACACCTAAGACGTTTTTTATCAAAAATTTTGGTTCCACAAAGGAAAACATTAATTTTTAATGACAACCAGGGTGCAGGACTTCTCAGCAGAAATCCCATGTTTCATAGCAGAACAAAGCATATACAGTGGCTCAAACGTATAATTGGACACAAGGTATGAGAATATTTAAATGTCATTTTTTTCACTTCAGCGAAATTAATTCCAAAAGCATTGATGCTGAGTTGTAGATCATTTAATAACCTTTAAAACAATGTGTAATTCTTAGCATATTTTATTGAAAACCATTTTTAAAATAAAGAAACAAAATAAAACTAACAAATTTTAAGTCAAATACATAATTGGACACTTATTGAAAACGGTTCTTTGTACCGTTATTTTTCTGCTTAGTGAGTTTATGTTTGTTTTAATGCAAATGATGAATCATTATGCAAGTGTAGTGTCAAAAGTGCAGATGAAAATTGTAATGGAGCAAAGAAACAAGCAAACAACTTTGGAAACACGGCATTTGATTATAAGATTACATGGTGAGGGCAAATCAGTGCGTAAAATCGGTGAAATTGCCGATCGATGCCCGTCCACAGTTCACGCTATTATTCAAAGATATGAAAAAAAATTTCAAGTGGAAAATAAAAGTCGTATTGGCCAAGGAAAGAAATTAAATGATTATGATGAGCGGCAAATGAATTGAAAAACCGAAACCATTCGAAACGTATTAAGGAAAAAACGATTTTCATGGGCGAATAGCCAGAAAAAAGCCCTATATTAGTAAAAAAAATAAAATTGCACGGGTGAAATTTTGTAAGGAATACTTGTTAAAATATTCCGAGTTTTGGAACACGGTAATTTTGCAAAAACTTTTTAATTTGAATATTTTAAACCTTGTCACTTATTTTGTAGGTACTTTTTACTGATGAAAGTAAGTTTAACCTCCATGGGTCAGATGGAAAGCAGTACGTTTGGCGTAAGCCAAATACTGAGTTTTTGCCTAATAATACTAGGGCTACTGTGAAGCATGGGGGAGGGTCAGTGATGGTGTGGGGATGTGTGTCCAGTGCAGGAGTAGGGAACATTCATTTTATAGAGGGTAAAATGAATCGATTCCAATATTTGGACATTTTAAAACAAAACGTGAAGCAAAGTGCCGATAAATTAAACATATTGGACACATTTGCTTTCTATCAGGACAACGATCCAAAGCACACTTCACACGTTGCGAAGATGTGGCTGATTCATAATTGTCCAAAATTACTGCAAACATCGGCACAGTCTCCAGATTTAAACATTATTGAGCATATTTGGGAAGAACTTGCTCGTAAGCTCTATAAATCCACTTTCAACACAGTGGAACAGTTGAAGCAGGGAATAATACGTGAGTGGAACAATATAACTCCGGAATTTTGCGCAAATCTAGTGCAGTCGATGCCATGACGTTTGGAAGCAGTGATAAAAGCAAAAGGTTTTGCTTCCAAGTACTAAACCCGTATTTTAAATTCGACTGTCCAATTATGTGTTTGACATGAAATTTGTTACTTTTGTTTTGTTTCTTTATTTTAAAAATAATTTTCAATAATATATGCTAAGAATTACACATTGTTTTAAAGGTTATTAAATAATCTACAACTCCGCATCAATGTTTTTTTTGAATTAATTTCACTAAAGTGAAGAAATCGGCATTTAAGTAATCTCATACTTTGTGTCCAATTATACGTTTGAGCCACTGTAGATATACGGCATCATTTCTTAAGAGAGTCTGTAGAAAGAGGTGATATCGAAATTAAGTACTTATCAACACAAAAAATGCCTACTGATTTTTTGACGAAAGGGGTACCAGCAATTAAGCTTAATAATTGTTGAGGTAATATTGGCTTAGAAGATATAGGTTATATGAATTAAATGTACTATTTTATATTAAAAAGTGTGAGTCTTAGCTTGAGGGGAAGTGTTGGAAATATTCAATTTAACAACTCTCACTAAAATTCACTTGTTGCTATTTATTTATAGAAACATAAATAGGCTAGTTTTATTTGACATAACAATATTCTTACTTTGAATAATTTTCTCTGTCTTCAATAAATATTCATACAGAAAACATCGGAACTATTTTATTTAAAATACTTTGAAATAATTGTTTTCTTTAAAAAGTCCAATATCTGAAATAATTTTGGGATTTGAGAAAATTAACTTTGAAAAAAAAAAAAATGCTTTTTAAGCAAATTTAGACAAATATGGAATAGAACACATACTACACCATATACACATGTTAGTCTGAAGGGTCCTTAATAAAGCACCATTAGTCCAATATCAAATAATTTTGGGATTTGAGAATATTAACTTTGAAAAAAATGCTTTTTCAGTGAAATTTCTTGAGAAGATAAATGACCATTTTGGACAAATATGGAATAGCACACATACTATAGCATATACACATTTTAGTCTGAAGGGTCCTTAATAAGACCCTGTCAGTCCAACATCTGCAATAATTTTGGGGTTTGGGAAAATTAACTTTGAAAAAATGCTTTTTCAGTGAAGTTTCTTGAGAAGATAAATGACCATTTTGGACAAATATGAAATAGCACATTTACTACACCATATACACATGTTAGTATAAAAGTTCCTTAATAAGAACCTATCAGTCCAATATCTGAAATTGTTTTGGGGTTTGAGAAAATTAACTTTGAAAAAATGCTTTTTCAGTTAAGTTTCTTGAGAAGATAAATGACCATTTTGGACAAATATGAAATAGCACATTTACTACACCATATACACATGTTAGTATAAAGGTTCCTTAATAAGAACCTATCAGTCCAATATCTGAAATAGTTTTGGGGTTTGAGAAAATTAACTTTGAATAAATGCTTTTTCAGTGAAGTTTCTTGAGAAGATAAATGACCATTTTGGACAAATATGGAATAGCACACATACTACACCATATACAAATGTTAGTTTGAAAAGGGTCCTTAATAAAGCACTATTAGTCCAATATCTGAAATAATTTTGGGATTTGAGAAAATTAACTTTGAAAAAAATACTTTTTCAGTGATATTTCTTGAGAATATAAATGACCATTTTGGACAAATATGGAATAGCACACATACTACACCATATACAGATGTTTGTCTGAAGGGTCCTTAATAAGATCCTTTCAGGCCAATATCTGAAATAATTTTGTGATTTGAGAAGATAAATGACCATTTTGGACAAATATTGAATAGCATACATACTACACCATATACAGATGTTAGTTTGAAGGGTCCTTAATAAGATCCTATCAGTCCAATATCTGAAATAATTTTGGGATTTAAGAAAATTAACTTTGAGAAAAATGATTTTTCACTGAAATTTCTTCAGAAGATAAATAACCATTTTAAACAAATATGGAATAGCACACATACTACACCATATGCATATGTTAGTCTAAAGGGTCCTTAATAAAGCACTTTTAGTCCAATTTATGAAATAATTTTGGGATTTGAGAAAATTAACTTTGAAAAAAATGCTTTTTCGGTGAAATTTTGGACAAATATGGAATAGCACACATACTGCACCATATACACATGTTAGTCTAAAGGGCCCTTAATAAAGCACTATTAGTCCAATATCTGAAATAATTTTGGGATTTGAGAAAATTAACTTTGAAAAAAATGCTTTTTCAGTGAAATTTCTTGAGAAGATAAATGATCATTTTGGACAAATATGGAATAGCACACATACTACACCATATACACATGTTAGTCTAAAGGGTCCTTAATAAGACCCTATCAGTCCAATATCTGAAATAATTTTGGGATTTGAGAAAATTAACTTTGAAAATAACACACATAATACACCATATACACATGTTTGTCTGAAGGGTCCTTAATAAAGCACTATTAGTCCAATATCTGAAACAATTTTGGGATTTGAGAAAATTAACTTTGAAAAAAAAAAATGCTTTTTCAGTGAAATTTCTTGAGAAGATAAATGACCATTTTGGACAAATATGGAATAGCACGCATACTACACCATACACACATGTTAGTCTGAAGGGTTCTTTATAAAGCACTATTAGTCCAATATCTGAAATAATTTTGGGATTTGAGAAAATTAACTTTGAAAAAAATGCCTTTTCAGTGAAATTTTTTGAGAAGATAAATGACCATTTTGGACAAATACTAAACCATATACACATGTTAGTCTGAGGGGTCCTTAGTAAAGCACTATTTTTCCAATATCTAAAATAATTTTGGGATTTGAGAAAATTAACTTTGAAAAAAATGTTTTTTCAGTGAAATTTCTTGAGAAGATAAATGACCATTTTGGACAAATATGGAATAGCACACATACTACACCATATACACATGTTAATCTAAAGGGTCCTTAATAAGACCCTTTCAGTCCAATATCTGAAATAATTTTGGGATTTGAGAAAATTAACTTTGAAAAAAATGCTTTTTCAGTGAAATTTCTTGAGAAGATAAATGTGTTGGAATTCTTGTTTGTCCATATAATATGTGTATAGTCAAAGACAAATAGATTTTAGATTTTTGTTACAAAAAACGTATTTAATTCAACGAAATATTTTGAGCGAGTGAGTAAACATATTAATTTATACATTTGACATAACAATAAAAAGCAAGGCTATATTGATAAAAAAATAAATTCTTATACAAAGTATTTGCATTGCAAAATACAATTTATAAACAATTCAACACTCCTCCTCAATACAAAATACTTAAAATAAAATATAAAATATTTAGTATAATCCCATTAAATTAATACAATTGTTATGTTTAATTTTCCTTAAATTTCTAGTTAAAGCATCGGCAACCATTTATTAGTTGAAACATATTTAATGACAATATCATTGTTTTTGTAAGCATTACGAACAAAATGATATTTAATATCAATATGTTTGCTTCGCGCATGATATACTGCGTTCTTGATTAGTTGCTGTGTACTTAAATTGTCACCATATATAACAATTGCTTCTTGGATATTATTTAAACCAAGCTTTAAACATAATTTTTTCAAATGAACGTCTTCTTTAGTGACGGCACAAAAAGCAATGTACTCTGTCTCGGTGCAGCTGAGAGCTACAGTTTCCTGCTTCTTTGACTCCCATGAAAAAACACATCCATACCCTGTATGACTTGCGTTCTATTGGATCACCTCCCCAGTCTGCATCTACGAAACCTTCGATCGGCTTACTAGTTTTTTGGTAGTGCAGCCTAAAATCTTGAGTTTTATATTAATATCGAAGAATGTGTTTTGCTGCTGCCATATCTTCATTGCGCGGATTTTTATTTTTTTGTGAAAGTTTATTTACTGAATGCAAAATATCCGGTCTAGTTGTAAGAGCAAGGTAGATAAGTGTCCCTATTAAGGATTGATATTCCGTTTCATTTACCTTCTCACTATGATTTGGAACATTTCAATTGAAATCCTTTATTCAAAGGTGTAGACATGGGTTTACATATATTCATTTGGTATTCATTTAAAAGTTCGTTTAAGTAATTTTTTTGGCATATGGTAATCGATCCCGTTTCTCCATCCCTCTCGATTTCCATCACCAAAAAACAGCTTTATAGGTCCTTTAGCTACAATTTTTAATTTGTTTGATATTTGCTTCCTAATATTCATTAATTTATTTTTATCTGAACATGCTAAGATAATATCATCAACGTATACTGCAATAATTCATGGTTCGCTTGTACAGGCAACAAATCCGATATCCTTTAAAACATTATCCAGCTTCAAGTTCCACTCACGGCCTGACTGTTTAAGTTCATATAAAGATTTCTTAAGTTTTAATACTGCATTAGGATCTTTTTCATTTTAAAAATATTCAGGAATTTTCATATATACGTCGTCTTGAAGTTCTCCATTGAGATACGCTGTTGTTACATCCATTTGATGCATATGAAGTTCATGCTCGACAGCTATTGCAATACGAAGTCTAATACTTGCATATCGAATAACCGGCGAATACGTTTCTTTATAGTTGCCGCCGTACTTTTGGCTACATCCCTTCGCAACTAATCTATCTTTAAATTTTTCTATTTTATTATTTTTGTCTTTCTTTAAGGAAAAAATCCACTTGCAACCAATAGCCTTCTGGTTCTTAGGTAATTGAACAACGGACCATGTATCATTCTCAAGACTTATATTCATTTCTCATGGCTTGTATCCATTTGGCTGCATGTTGTCCGCATAATGCATCCTTCACAGTTTGAGGAGTAGTTATTTCTTCTTCATTCAGCACATTAATTGAATGGTTCTTTTTGCGGCCTTCCAGGCTTACCTGTTCTTATTAGTTTAGGTCTTCCTCTTTGATTTTTAAAATCAACCAACCTATCTATTTTTTTAATATCTGGCAATGTTTTCTTGTGATGCAGTAAAGTCGTCATTTAAAACTTCATTCTTATTTTCTACAAAGGGTTTAATTTCAATAAAAACATTATTTTAATCATAGTTTTTCTTTTTTAAAAATTCTGTCTTAATAAAAATGACATCTCTTTTATTTCTACTTTATTTTTGGAATATCTAACTCTTTGCCTTTCGGATGAAACTTTTTCTTAACAGTTTTATCTAGTGCTACTGCTGTTGAACCAAAAAACTTAGTGTGCTACAGTTGGCTTCTTTCCTGACCAAGTTTCTTGAGGAGTTTTATATTCATTTAATTTTGTAAGGGATCTGTTTCAAATATAAGCTGCTGACGATATTGCTTCCGCCCAAAAACAATCTTTCTATTAAAGTACGGTTAGCCCTTTCAGCTACGCCATTTTGCTGAGGTGTGTGAGGTACGGTTAACTGTTGCTTTATACCACTTTCTTTCACAAAATTATGGAATTGATTGCTCTATATACTCCACCATTATCGGAGCGAAGAATTTTTATCTTTTTATTTAATTTATTTTCTACCATGGCCTTGAAATTCTTAAATGTTTGAAATACTTCACTTTTCTCTTTTAAAAAATAAACGAGTATCTTTCTTGACATGTGATCAATGAAAGTTACAAAATATCTTGATCCGCCAATCGATTTCTTATTCATTGGTCCACATACATCACTATGTATAATTTCCAATTGCTTGATACGGTTTCAGAATGTGAAAAAGGTTTAAAAAAATTTTGCTTTTAATACATGTTTTGCAAACTAAGTCGGACGGAATGTTTGGAACATTAAGGCCGTAAACTGAGGTATTTCTCGAAATATCTTTTAAATGACCGTACCTTTGATGCAATATTTCTAAAGATTCTTTTTTTGAATTTGAATAAAAACTTAAACTTTCTTTAATTTTTACTATAAAAAGGTTATTTTCTTTTGTACCTTTTAAAATAACTGTTCCGTCTTTTTGCACAAAAAGAACCTTTTTAGGATAAAATTCTACATTAAATCCATTTTCTTCAGCTTGAGTTACAGATATGAAATTACATTGCATATTTGGAACAGTTTTGAAGTTTAATGATAAAACGACTGCTTCGGAAGGATATTTCTCCTCTACCTTTAGATTCTATGGTGTGCTCACCAATTAATCTTATGACTTCATCGAATTCTTTAAAAGATGTAAACAAATTACGATTACAACACATATGTGATGTTGCGCCACTGTCAATGCACCACATATTCTCGTTGAATGAATTTGTTCCGAATAAAAAACTTGCTAACGCTTTATGCTCTGACTTACCGACTTGATCTTTACTTTGAACACGACACTGTGCAGCAAAATGTCCCTGACGAGCACATTTAAAGCATTAACTTTTTTTCCTAAATTTTGTTTCTTGATTCGGCTTCTTTCTTGATGCAGAAAAAGCTTGTTGATCTATACGTTTGTTTTCTGATATACGCCGCTCACCCTCTTCTAATAACTTGACTTTAAGCATACTTAACGTGAGTAATATATCACGAGTTTCTACAGCTACCACAAAGGATTCAAAGGATTTATGAAGACTTGATAATAAAATAATTACAAGTAGTTCCTCAACAATTGTCACTTTTATTTCTGCTAGTTTTTCAACCGTTCTAGAGAACGTATCCAAAAATTGTGGAACATTGTCACCATCTTCCATTCGAAGTTGCATTAATTGCTTAAAAAGCGTAAAATTTCTTGCTGGACCACTGGGAAGGAATATTTCTCTTAATTTTGACCATGCTTAAAATGATGTGTTGAAATTTTTGATGTGATTTAATTGAGACGGTTTCACACACAGCATAATAGTTGCTAAAGCTTTTTCGTATTTTAAAGACCATTGTCCTACTTCATTGGAATCTTGCGATTTTAAACATTCGTCACTTGCAAACTTCTAAAATTCCGCATGCACCAACAAACTCTTCATTTGTAGACACCAAGATTCATAATTATTGAATCCAATTTCTCTATTTGAAATCCGGAACTCATTTTGATTTTTTATTTTTCTTTCAATTTTTCCACACTTTTTTGACTATTATATACACTGACTCATAGGCCCACAACCTGTTGGAATTCTTGTTTTTCCATATAATATGTGTATAGTGAAAGACAAATAGGTTTTTAGATTTTTATTACAAAAAACGTATTTAATTCAACAAAAGGTTTTGAGCGAGTTAGTAAACATATTAATTTATACATTTGACATAACAATAAAAGGCTATATTAATAAAAAAAATAAATTCTTATACAAAGTATTTGTATTGCAAAGTACAATTTCTAAACAATTCAACAAAATTACCTTTTTGGACAAATATGGAATAGCACACGTACTACACCATATACAAATGTTAGTTTGAAGGGTCCTTAATAAAGCACTATTAGTCCAATATCTGAAATAATTTTGGGATTTGAGAAAATTAACTTTGAAAAAAAAAATGCTTTTTCAGTGAAATTTCTTGAGAAGTTAAATGACCATTTTGGACAAATATGGAATAGCACACATACTACACTATATACACATGTTAGTCTGAAGGGTCCTTAATAAGACCCTATCAGTCCAATATCTGAAATAATTTTGGGATTTGAGAAAATTAACTTTGAAAAAATGCTTTTTCAGTGAAATTTCTTGAGAAGATAAATAACCATTATGGACAAATATGGAATAGCACACATAAGGATCCTTAATAAAGCACTATTAGTCCAATATCTTAAATAATTTTGGGATTTGAGAAAATTTACTTTGAAAAAAATGCCTTTTCAGTGAAATTTTTTGAGAAGATAAATTACCATTTTGGGCAAATATGGAATAGTACACATACTACACCATATACACATGCTAGTCTAAAGGGTCCTTAATAAGACCCTATCAGTCCAATATCTGAAATAATTTTGGGATTTGAGAAAATTAACTTTGAAAAAAATGGTTTTTCAGTGAAATTTCTTGAGAAGATAAATGACTATTTTGGACAAATATGGAATAGCATACATACTACACCATATACACATGTTAGTCTGAAGGGTACTTAATAAGACCCTATCAGTCCAATATCTGAAATAATTTTGGGATTTGAGTTAATTAACTTTGAAAAAATGCTTTTTTAGTGAAATTTCTTGAGAAGATAAATGACCATTTTGGACAAATATGGAGTAGCACACATAGTAGACCATATACACATGTTAGTTTTAACGGTTCTTAATAAAGCACTATTTGTCCAATATCTGAAATAATTTCGGGATTTGAGAAAATTAACTTTGAAAAAAATGCTTTTTCAGTGAAATTTCTTGAGAAGATAAATGACCATTTTGGACAAATATGGAATAGTACACATACTACACCATATACACATGTTAGTCTAAAGGGTCCTTAATAAGATTCTATCAGTCGAATATCTGAAATAAGTTTGGGATTTGAGAAAATTAACTTTGAAAAAAATGCTTGTTTGTTGATGTACTGCACATCTTTTGTACTTGTCTTAATACTTTATATAAAAAGATCGTTTAACTGGATAGCAATTTGGTAATTTATTTTATATTTTATTTGGTCAAAAATCTCTATACACGGTTCTTATTAAACTTCGAATCATTTTACATGTGCTATAATTTAAAACATCTAATGTGAGCGACTTTTTCTTCTGCTTGGAAACAAACTAAAAGAGAAAAATATATACTTAGAACATTTACTACAGTTTTTAAATTGTAGATGATGCAATCACGGTAAATTAAAAAATACGCATTTTGTTATTGACGTTTCTTCAATTTATCAGGATTTACCAAAGCTACATGATGTAAAAGATCTACAATAGCCAAACGTTAATTTTGCTAATGTAATAGTTTTTCAGTAACTACTTTAAATGCTTTATTACTACTTATATTTGATACTTAATGTATAATCATTCTTATGGTATAAACACAACTAGGGCGAAGGATGAATTTTGCTCAGCGTTACGAATTTAAAAAAAAATTATTTATAAAGTAGTTTGAAAATATATTTGTGTTTACATATGTCACTTGACCATGTATTTGAAAAAATAAACAAAAAATTTTTCTATTGTCTTTTAGTTGATCTACTAATTATAAAGGTATTATTACTTTTTCAATTTTGGCATAGCTTATATAAAAATATAAAATTATGATAGTATAGAATAGTTCCTGCTAGTGTAGGTAATTATTTCGCTGTCAATTAACACTTATGATAAACTAGCAATGTATTTTGTAATCGAAAGAGTAATTTCGGAGATAACATATCAGATCCAATCTAAAGATACTATGACTAAAGGCACGCAAATACAGCATTGGATTGGACTTGCACGTTAAAAAATAGCATCACGCATTTTTCAAGGAAATACTTAGTTGATTGCGTCATCTGTTTACATATGTAAACAAATTATCAATATCTTCATAGAAAATAAAAGCAGCTACATTTAAATTTGTAGCTGCTTTTGATTAGAATCAATAGATCATTATAAATGGTCCTCGGCATCTGTTTGAAAATATCAAGACCATATTTCACTATGAGGACAAATATCTAATCTTGTTTCTAATTTCTTTAAAATGGGTTCAGTCGTTTAGCCTTAATTAATTTTGAACAATCAAACTAACAATGAGATTTATAAAATAGGCTTTGTAAAATATATTATAACCTGTTTACTTAAATTATTTAAAGTAGAAATTTCGCAAATACAGAATTTGATTGTATTGAGCGTTTAAAAATAGTATGTTCTCTAATTTGTTTATAAAATTGTAAGTTGATTTTTATTATTATTATATTTTTGTTCCGCCATTAATTTTATATATATTTCTCCATTAAAAGTTTTTCACCCTGGAATTTGTATTGCTTGGCTATTTTATTTTAACTAATTTTTTAAGAAATTTTATTCTGTAACTCCACATACCAATATGACCTTATCATAAACAATTTAGTAATTCACACAATTTACTGCCGCCCACCTAAATAATATTTCAGAAAAGCATTTAACAGTTGTCAGGTGTTGTATAAACGCAGGTCATACATAATATTTAATACATTTTAGAATTACTATTGTGTTTGTTGACCATATATAATTAAGTTTCCGGTAACAAAGTACTGAATGTTCTATTACGTGATACAATAATGTCATATTTTAATTGCTGTCTGAGTTATATAACACGAATGTGACTTTTCCCTCTATAGGAAAAAAGCAGATTTTTAAACATAGCTTTAAAATAACTCCGAGAAATGAGTTATTTATTAATTTTATTAATAAATAACTTATGGTTTAGACACCAAACCAATGTCTTGATTTTAACAATGAAAATTTCTGCAACAAGTTTTGCCTAAATTATTTTACTTTAATAGTTCACACTAACAACTTCATGCCTCCATTACCAGTTCAGTGTTTTTGATGCTAAATTCTAATTTTACAACATAGTCTTTTTTAAAGTTTTAATAAGCAATTCTTGGTTTAAATATCAAAACGATTTACCATGAAATGATTAAAATCAATTGTACGGACTTTCTGTTAGCATTTTTAATGTAAGCTCGAATAGAGGCGCTATTTATAAAGTTATTAAACGATTATTCTGTAGCGTATTTAATGTAAGGGCAAACTGAAGCGCTACCTGTTTGTCTTTAGATATCAATCAATTCAGATTATCAATCACTTTAAATTTTCAATCACGTCACGGAAATTAAAAGCAGCTTAAAATTTGAACTCAATCAGAATAATATTATTACTGTTAATGGCCCTGGTCCGATATTGAAAATACAAATACCCTATTTTACCACGGAGACAAATTTTTACCTGTGTTTAAAATTTTATTAAAATCGGCTTAGTCGTTTATCCTAGATTATCGCACGAACAAACAAACTAACAATGATATTTATAAAATATAAATAACAAATCCTTAGAGAATCGAATATAAAGGTATTAATTTTTTTTTCTATTTCATTTCTACTAAATAATAATTTCATAGACACATTGGTTGTGCGTATTTTCATGTACGCAAATTTACTTTGATTTTTTTGACGAATATTCGCAAGGAAAAACTCGTCGTTCGTCCCAAGATCGTATTCACTTACTCGAAAAACTTGCAAGGACAGAGTAAGAATGTAAGAGAGAAAAAATTTGTTGCAAGTGTTGGCTAGTAAAATTTTTACTTGCAAGAATTAGTCTAACAGCTGTATTTTACTTCTGCTTTAAAATGTCTGATAAAAAAAATTTTGTAACATTAAAGAAAATACAAGTATTTGGCACTTAAATGAATATAAAAGTAGTATTATTTTGTTGTTTTGTTATTTTTCTTTAAGTTAGCTAAGAAACTATACAGCAAAGAATTTTAAAACAACAAATATTTGGTTTAAAAACTTTTTCTTCGCAAGTGTTTTTGTTTTTTAAGAATTAAAAGTAAACAAGCCAGTGATGAAACATTTAATGCATTGTACTTTTTCGGTACAAAAATAAAAATTTTAAAATTGTAAACTTTATTTATAAACAGTGAAGCTTAGGACTATGAAGTTAAGATTATTATTGATGTAAAGGTTTTTATATTAAATCACAATACAAATGTTTATTAAAACTAACTTAAAAAAATTATATATATGATGCACTATGATGCTTATCATAACCGCTTTTAAAAATTACCAAATTAAAAGAAAATGTAATACATATTTTGCACGTATTTTTCTTATTTGGTATTTTAGAGTATTATTTAAAATTTTCCTTGTGGTTATCAGTTTGCTGACTTAAAGTGGTCTATTCTTTTATATATTTTTGCACTCAGGTACATTTATTTTGAAAATGGTGCTATATAGAATGGTCATACCGTACGGTTTTTAAGTCTTACATATCATTTCCAGCGCCGCAACATTTTTCTTTGCTAATTTTTGCTAGTAAAGCGTTCATTTTTTTTTTATAAAGAAAAGTAGCACTTCAGGCAATAATGCCTATTTAGTTATTTTCGTAACCGTGCTACATTCTTTAAGGAAAGGGATAGATGAGAGATAAGACAGATGGTGAAAAGAGAAAGATAGATATAGCCATTTTATTAGTTATTTTTCTTCGCCGGCGAATATGCTATTAAGAAGTACCGACGAAGGAGGCTGCATGTTTAATGTTAATTCTGAATATGTATTTATACCATTAAACAGAAAAAAACATTTTTTATTTTTGGTTGCCGAAGGGGTTGAACCCTGGTCAACCAGGTTTGTAGCCAACGTGTTTACCACTTCGACTACAGCAGCCTCATTTTATACAGCAGCCTTCTTTCCATTTGGGATATTAATTCTGAGAATTTCTGCTTTACTCTCTCCTTGCTAGATTTTGCTAGTAAAGTTGCTGAAAAGACCTATTATTATACTGTCTTATTATGTTTTTTATAAGTGAATTTTGTTTAGCAAACAAGCTGGCTTTATGTTGAAGCAAATTAAATCAAATTCTTGATATTCTTCAGGTGCAACATACTTTTGGGAGATTCCAAAATTTTCGCAGAATGTTCCAAATTCAACGCTTGTGAAAATGGCTGCATTGTCCGATACCATAACGTTTGGAAACCCATTCCTGGAAAAAATTTACTGTAGTACACTAATTGTTGAGAATGAAGATGGACCTTGATTGCATACCCCCACTTCTGCTCTTTTCGATTTTGCATCAACCAGGGCGAGAAAATAACAGTCCTGGAATGGCCCGCCAAAGTCTATATGGACTCGTTGTCAATTATACTCTAGTTAATCCCAGGGGTGTATATTAGATTTCTTGGAGAGCTACGAGTGGCTGCACGTGCTTCACAGGATTGTACTAATTTTTCAATATCTTTGTCTGTAGACTCCCAATAAACGTAGCGGCGTGCTAACTGTTTCATTTTAGTAATTACGAGATGTGTATAATAAAGTTCCTGTAAGACGTAGGGTTTAAGTGAATTTGGCACCACAACTCTTTCGCCCCAAAATAAAATACCATTGTCGATTGTGTATTCTTTCATCTCGCCCTTGCCAACGTGATAACTTCTATTCTAAAGCTTTTGCATATTTAGTACTTATTGATCATCTTTGTTTGAAGTATTTTAAAATTTATGTTTGAACCGCTAATCTGGTTTATATTTGTACTACATATGAGATGCACCTCTCTATCAATCGAAACCTCGACAAGTTCCTTAAGGATTGACGCTCTCGAAATGCAATCTGCGTTGCATTTTTACTACCTTTCTTACATTTCAACTCACAGTCGAAACCAGATAAGTATGCTGCATAACGTTGAAAAATGCGCATTATCGGTTGATTGTCGGATATAAGTGTGAAATGGCGACCAAAAATGTACTCATAAAAATGCTTTACGGCAAAAATAATTGTTAGGGCCTCTCTATCGAGCTGTGAGTAGTTCCGTTCAGCGGCTGTCAACGCTCTAGATGCATACGCGATTGGACGTTCTTGTCCATCGATTATGTGTGACAATACCCCCGCAATGCCTGTTGGGCTTGCGTCACATGCCAATTCAATGGATAAGTCTGGATTATATGGCGTTAAGACCTTATCACTGGCCAAATCGTTTATTTTATAATTGAAAAGCACTCACAATTCTTGGACGAGTTAAATTTTGAGCCCTTGTTTGAAAGTTCCCCCAAGGGATCAGTTTTTGTCGAAATATTTGGGATAAATCTTTTCAAATATGTAGTCATGCCTAGAAAACGCCTGACGCGACTGATTTCTGTTTAGGCATGTCCAAAATTGCTTCAACCTTCGATTTACTTTTCCCGATTTTATTGTGCTGAATTATATGGCCTAAATATTCTGTTCAAGCTATTGAACACTTAAATTATAAACTTGGAGAAACTTTTATAATTTTTATATTATTTAAAAATTAATATAAGACACTAACATATATTTTATTTGTTTAAGTGTAAAAACTAGCATAACATTGAAATTTAGTACGTCGAATTGTTTGCTTTAAGAAAACCAAAATGAAGTCTTTTAAACAAAATGTATTGAAATAGCGTCACTTACTTTTCAACCATCAGTTGAATTACTACGTGGAATTATATGTCTAAAATTAAACTATATTTTATATTGATTATATCTACATACTTACCTAAACTAATATATTTAACATTGCAAATAAATACATACTTACTATTGGTGAATTGCTGAAAGACAATATTATGTTTAATTATTGTACTTTAAAAGAAAGAATATCAACCATAATCACACATAATTTGGCAACCCAAAACTTATACAACGAGAGAAACAATTATATTCAAATTCAATTCCTTCTTTAAAAATGAGCACTTTGATCGGTTAAGGTGTAAATCAAACTTCCGTACTTGCATTAAAGAAATTTTCCAATTGGATATGTATTCCCCTAGCTCGGAACCTCTCGTAGTATTTGATCTATTGAATTCTGCCGGAGCAGTTTTGATATCAAACGATATGTGCCTCGATGGGTTGAAATGGTCTGTATTATACTAGGCTGTTCGTAGTTTGGTATATGCATGTACGCTTTGTACAAATCTGGTCTGCAAAAAATTTGGAGTCTCGTAGACTGTTGAAGATATAATTTATCTTCCTAATTGGGTAATGGGAATGAACTAGCCGTCTGTTTACGTCGATCTCATAATCAACACAGAGTCTTACCACACCATCTGATTTAGGTATGACTACCAAGGGCGAACCTCAGTAACTCTTTAATGCCTGCTGACCTAATTCCTTTTCAACGCGGTCTGTTAAGGAATATGGCATTTGTCTTTTCTGTTGTAGACTGGTTTGGCATTCTCACGTAAATAAAGAGATACTTTATACTGTGATGTTCATCCGATTTCCTCTTTAAAAACTTCGTTAATTTGTTCAAAAATATCATTGACAATGCTTACCTGATTGATGCCAGTGGTGCTTGTTTTGCTATCTTTATTGTCAATGTCCTCTAAATTAATTTTTAATATCCGTGTCCAAATCAACCAAGTAATGCGGAGAAAGAGTTGGGAACTTTGTACATTTCGTGTGTTATAGTATTAGCGTTGTATTTGAAACGAACCTTAACCTTTCCATATGGATAACACTTCGTTTCGGTGCAAGACGAAAAACTAATTTTGTTGCATCTAAACGCGTCTTTTGGTTAAATTTTCAAATGTGCTTAAGGTGTGTTTACATTATGTGTACAAGTCATATGGAATGTCAGATCGCTCCTTAATTGCAACATAGTCATATCTCAAAAAAACTTGAACTTGGCAAAATGCGATTTAAGTTTTCAAGGCATAAGTCCTATGATCTAATTGCCGCAAACATATTTAAGTTGACATAATTTTCTTATATAAAGTCTTTTCTAACAGTAAAAAATATTAATTTAAGAAGATAACGTTTTTTTAATGTTTTTGATGATATAAAATAAAAATGGTTTTGCGATGTGAAAGTAAACCAAGAAATAACTTAAATGTTATTTGTTGTAAGTCAAAATATGTCGTTGTGACAAATTAAACAATTGTTTTGAGTTGCGTATTTTTGTGATTATGTCATAACTCAAAAATTCAAAAATCTTAAACTACCGAATTAAATAAGAAAACCAATTTTATAAAAATTAGAAGCAATGCTCTTTTTATATATCATTTTATTAATTCACTTAAAACATTGCTATTAAATACAACTTTGAACAAAAATTAAATAAAACAATATATAGTATTTGTAACACAACTGCCTACAGTTGTTCAAAAAATGGTTTATAAAATGATGGTATCAAATTTTTGTTGAGTAAATCCCAACTTTGATGGATATGAGCGCTCTAGTTGAAAGCTATCAGGAAAATTTCTTTTATTCATTATTTTGGCCTCTTGAAAGATATTTTCTGCTGTCTGCTGTGACTTTTAAGATCTTAACATCGGAAAGTTTGAACTGTTTAAAGGCTGTAAGCTGCAAAACGGATGCAATAGATTTTATTTCCAAAAAATCTTCATAGCATAATTCAATCACATGATATGGATCACCTTAATTCTCTGCTGATCTGACAATTGAGACAAAACTTTCTGGAGTATATATGGGGCCACTTTTAAGCATTCGCTTTACTTCTCTTTCAATCAACAAATGTGCACAATCGCTTTCATTTTGAGTGTGGCCTTTAATAAGATATTTACGAGTGATCGAATTAAGTCCATAATACTAAATAGCATAGATATAACAAGCAAGCATATTTTTTTTTTTTTTTTTTGTTGTCCGGTGCAATTGTCTGAATAAAAAATAACATCTGAGCCTTCCGGATAACCTTTAAGGTATCGAAGTATGCATTTTATGTAACACCTCGATTACTACTAGACTCGTCCCAGATGAAACAAGTACATTTATTGGTTTTCAAATCATATATAGTGAAATTGTAGACATTTAATTTAGATTTGTAGAAGAATGCTGACGTATTACCTTTTGGTAATGGTATAACTGCCTGTAGATCGTATACATTAAATTAACCTTCAAAATTATTCTTATCGTTATGCTTTTCTTTTCTGCTCATCTCTTTCGTTTTGGTGTTGGTCAAAACGCGTCTAAACTTGTTCATCATTGCTGTTTTGATATTCAGTACAAAGTTCACATATATCTTTCTTAGGCGAAAAAAATGAAATATTGATATCTTCTGTGAAAATTTTGTAGAAACTGTGATAAAATGCAAATGGTTAATTTTTCTCTTTACAAGACTGAGCGTAATATTTGTATATGCTTGAAATAGTAGCACCTCCTTCAATACATCGTTTGGTAGATTTTTTGCTCGCGTGTAATGGCTCTCCACGTGAGGTATATTGTCAATAAATGATTTTATACATTGCTTCATTGCAGAACTTAATGATGAATGGTTACAGTGTTTTCCACATTTATCAGGTTGCATTATAGCACCGGCTAATCTATTACATTTTTTAGCTACTGTGCGAACCACTCGATCGTTGATGCCTTAAGTATTAACGAAAAATACTTTACAAACACGAATATCCTCATTATTTTTATTGAAATAAAAGGCGTTATTGAGTTTTCTTGATGGTCTGGTACCACCAATACGAAGGTAACGATATTTCGGTTCAACGGCTAAAATTGAATGCGAAATAAATTCCCTCTGTTTTTCTAGACTCGCCAACTCCCAATATAAAGAAAATAGTTGCTTTCTTTCTGCCTCGGAAAAATTTTAAGTACACTTCAGCTTACAAGTTTCTTTACATGTTGGTTACATTTCTCTTTTTGGACGTATTCTTCCTGTACGAGTACGATATTCTTGACCACTATTTCTTGCTCTTTTCATTCTTGCACGGTTCCAGTTGTCAACATTTCTTTTAGGTTTTAGTATTCGCTTGGGACTTTCTAAAAGTTCAGCTGGAAAGGTGTTATTTGTGTCAATACTTTGTGGAAGTGATGTTATTTTTGTCGTAATTGTGCTACCCGCATCATTAGCCATTTCAGTCAGAAAGTTTTCTGTTTCAATATTTATTAATTTAGAATTGTCTTTCATATTTCATAAAATTACGTACTAACACTTCAAAAAACTAAGTTTTTATTAGTAAAAGCTTTAAATTTTGAAAAAAAAATTTTGTTTTTAATACCTTTTACAAAAAAAAAAAAAAAAAAAAAAAAAAAAAAATTGGTAATATTACGCTTATTAAAAGAAAATACAACAGATAAAATATTTGTCAAAGCGATTTAAATCAAAATAAAACGTACGAATTTGCTCTTCGACTAAAATGTTTGTAATAAAAATGTCACAGTCTCATTTGGTACACATATTAAAGAAGCGATGTAACTGTTTTTTAAACTGCTACAAAGCCTCAAGTAAAGAAAAAACAAAGAGATATCGTTCTCTATATAGTTATATAGTTTTACACAGTCATATTTATAATAACAACACAAAACAAAAACAATATTTCTGTATCACAACCGACAGAAAAGCAATTGATGCTTTTAAGAAAGAAAAAATTGTAGTTTTTATTGCTTTTTCTTTTTGCAAAGACAACGTCTGTAAACAAAATGATGCACCGTTACCTTAAAGCAGTAATGTTTTTATAAAAAGTATAATGACATACAATACTTATGACTTTATGACAATTAAATAACGTCTAATATACGAAAGGCCATATCGACACTTTGCTATAACTTCGGTTCAGCTTGGGATATAAAACTGATTTTTTTCAACATATACGGAAGGTCTAAAAGAGCAGTTTTGCTTAAGTAACTACAAATTTTAAATTTTTTCAGATACGACTATGTTGCAATAAAGGAGCGATATGTTATTTTCCTATGTGTTATAATATATGTTAGTTTTTTATTTAGAGCACGCCCTATTTGATATGTAAAACCTTCTGACATTAGCTGTTTTCAGTGATGCTAACTTTTACTTTTAAAATTTCCACTCAAAATACTAAGGCGATAAAAGCTAGATTTCTAAAAAAAATATTTTTTCAACTTTTGTTGTTATAAGGTCTGTTCAATGTTTTACTTGTTTAAAATTATTAGGTAATTTTCAAACGCGTTTATGATGTTTAAGCGCATCATGAATATAACTTTTTCTGCTCAAGTTCTAAAAAACATTCTTATTGTGATTTAGATGTAAAAATATTTATATTAAAAATAATAATAATAAGTTCATACATTTGTATAACTAATTGATAATTATACAAAATAAAATGTAATACTCTTTTTTAAATTGTACCGAAAAAAAGTACGTTGCATTGAATGTTTCATCACTGGCTTGTTTACTCTTAATTCTAAAAACAATACAAAAACTTGCAAAGCTCAAGGATTCTAAACCTAATTTCTGTTTTTTACACTTCTTTGCTGTGTACTTCCATAGCTAAATTAAAGCAAAATAACAAAAATAATATTTTTTATATTCTTTTAATTGTCAAATTGTCATTTGTTCTTTTATTAATTCTCCATCTTATGAATTGTGTGAATATATTACAATAATATTAAAAAAGATTACGGAGAACTCTAAATATAATGTTAGGAATTCAATAGAATTTAAAGAAATGATAAAGAACCAATATATTCAGAATGAGGAAAAATTAGTTTCATTTGATGTAGTATCATTATTTCCGAGTATACCTGTCGACTTAGCGATAAATATAATAGAAGAAAAATGGGATGTGATACAGGGATATACAAGAATGGATAAAAGTTTATTTTTACGGATTTTACAATTTTGTTTAGAAGATAACGGATATTTTCAATATAAGGAAAAAATATTTTTGCAACAAAAAGGACTTCCAATGGGATCCCCAGCTTCTACAATTGTGGCGGATATTGTTATGGAGAAGCTATTAGACGTTTGCATTGAAGAACTAAGTATTAAGCAAAGATTAATGACCAAATATGTTAATGATTTGTTCTGTATTATTTCTGAATCTGGAATTGAGAAAAGTTTGGAAACATTTAATAAATTTAATAGTTGTATAAAATTTACAATAGAAATAGAATGTGATTTTAAACCCCCTAATTTAGATACTTTAGTAATTAGAAGAGGTATAAATTAAAAATGGATTGGTATCAAAAGCCGACAGCTTCCGAAAGGATTATTAATTTTTATTCCAAACATAACAAGAGAATAATTATTAATACGGGCAGAAATTTAATAGAAAAAGTATTTAATATAAGTGATAAGGAGTTTCACATAAGAAATAAGGATAAAGTTATGAAGATATTAAGCGATAATAATTTTCCAATGAAAGTAATAAACAGGTTATTTAAACAATTTAGGTACGGAAGAGCAATTAACACAAGAAATGTGGATAAAGAAGAATTAAGGATAAAGTTATAAAAATATTAAGCGATAATAATTTTCCAATGAAAGTAATAAACAGGTTATTTAAACAATTTAGGTACTTAAAAGCAAGTAACACAAGAAATGTGACAGGAACAAAAGTTTACAAGTCTTTAATTTATGTACCAGAAATAGCAGGGGGCTTACTCTGTATTTCGATAAGAGAGAAAAGACGTTCGAAACACAGTGTATAAGACATACAAATTCGAATGATTTTCTTTTCGAATCGAAATACGGAGTAACCCCCTAGAAAGGATAGAAAAATCAAAAATTTTTGATTCTGAAAAATATAAAATGGCATACAAAACTTATAATACTTTAAATAGATTGTTTAGTAAAACAAAAGATAGAATACAAAAATGGGACATGTCAAATGTAGTATACAAAATACATTGTAATGGCAATGATAGTGAAGATTGTAATAATGTGTATGTAGGTTCAACTAAAAACAAAACAAAACAAAACTAGAATAGCTGGACATAAATCTGATCAAAGATATAGAGACGTTAATAATCCACAAAAAACTGCATTATCTTCCCATTGTGCCAGATTAAATCATCTTCCTAATTTTAAAAATGCATCAGTTTTAAATATGGAAAATAATTATAAACGTCGGTATATGTTAGAGATGTTACAAATAATTAAAGTGCCAACAACAAAAAAAATAAACTTAAGGCTGACGCTGATAATGTTGCGCAGTGTTACAGACATTTAGTGCATAAAAAATAGTGAACATTAGAATGTATCTTAACTTAGTTGTTTGTAACATTTTCATTAAGAAAATTTATGTGTTTGTATTTGTATAATGTTTTATGTATTTTTTATTTTATTTTTTTATTTTTGAAATTTAAAATTTGAATGTTTGTTTTTTTGAGTATTGAAAGTTAATGAGTATGTATATTTTAAAAAGTTTGAATTTCTTGTCTTTGCTTTTTGAAAATTTTTTGAGTTAATTTGACCAATTTGTTCAATTGAATTAATTTTTGTTTTTGAAAAACATATAATTTTTTAATAATTTTATTTCCTGTTTCCTGAAGATGCCACCCAACGATGGGGCGAAATATTGGAAGAAAAAATAAAAACTAATAAACAATATTTTTATTTTAAAACTGACCTAGTGCTTGATTAATTATAAAATAAAATTAATTATAAAAAAAGGTCAAAAAAACATTAACATTTAACAAAAATTTTCTTTTACCAGACTTTTTTAAAGTCATTTATTTTGTAACCAAAGTAAGAAACAGCTGTTTAGCTAATTCTTGCTAGTAAAACTTGTACTAGCCAAAACTTGAAACAATTTTTTTCTCTCACACATCATTACGCTCTTTTTTTCTCTCTCTATTTGCAAGCGTTTTGAGTACGTGAACACGTTCTAGTAACAATTAGCAACCATTAGTAACAATTTTTATATACTGAACAGACCTATAATGCGCTAACCAGTAATATATAGGCATTTCCACGAATACGACAAACTCTGAGTAGAGACCTGAATTATTGCCCTTATTAACTCCTCTTTGGTATTATTTTTTAGTGGAAGTGATCCCTTTTTTTGGTGCGACGAGTATTTAACAATTATTTTTAAGTATTTATATGTATGTAAAGAAAAAAAATAATAATTTTAAATTTTACATGTAAATATTAAAAAAAAAAACTTCAGAAAACATCAAAAAAATGAAATTGTTTACAAGAATTCTTTTTTCAATGGAAATTTTTTTTACAACTTATCAATAACACTTGCATACTTATTAATGAACAATGAGCAAGAATTGTACATATGTTAATTGCTTTATTAAGGCAATTAACAATTTCAAATGTGAAAATACATTGGTAAGATGTACTTTATACGAATTACGCTAAGTACCTGAGAACATATAGTTTTGAGCTCGTGTTTTTCAAAACGGACATAGCCAAGTACCTAAGTGCAGACCTCTAATTTATATTATAGAAATTTTTATAAGGAAAGACTTAAATTGTAAAGTTCTAAAAAGTTATCGCAAAAAAGATTTATTAGTTGATATCACTGTTTTAAGTATTTATGTTTTCTTTTCGGCGACAAGAGGTTATGTCATATGTGCATAACATATGCAAGTTTGAACATGAAAATTATAACCGTACGTTAAACACTGATTTTGACATACACACGAAATTACATATGGATAGCAATTTTGACATTCCATATGACTTGTACACATAATGTAAACACACCTTTATTTGCAAAAATGTGTATCCCGAGTCGGAAACTACTTCAAAATTGACGGACATGCCCTCAATTTCTATATTTGCAAAGTATTTTTCGGTATCTCTTGAATTACTGTTATATACGTTAACTACTTTATAAACGCGTTCAATTTACTCTATTTTATTTATTATTTCTGGTTTATGCGCTTGTCTCTCCGTTGCTGGCTTACTGGTTAACGTCGTGATACATAACTTAGAAACATGACCCTTCTTATTACACCGTGTGTAGGCATAACACTTCAATATCCAGACTTTTGTAATTTACTTTGTATTGCTTTGTATGCTGCAATAAATTCTTATTACGATCACATACCTTATTTATTACTGGTGTTGTAGTTTTCAGTGCCATTTGTTTTGCGACTGCTTTTGCTGATTCGAGTGCTAAGGCCTTTGAGACCACTTCAGTAAAATTTAATGTGTTTGATTGCAGCAGCTTTTCTCGCACAGTATTATCAAAAAGTCCACGAAAATACTGTGCACGCAAGAACAAATCTGCTACTGACGTATAGCATTGACAGGGAGACTCGAATTCACAATCTGTTATTTCAGCACGAAGTGAGGTTACAAATTCTTCTATGCTCTGGTCTTCCTTTTGATATTTTAATAAAAATTGGTGTTGCGCCAGTAACACAGTTTTCATTGGAGCTGATTGATGAAGTGTGATTTTAAAAATTGTAGCAACTCATTATTCTTCTAACTTCACCAAGTTAGGCGCTGCCAGTCAGGAGCTTTGCATAGTACTCTTGTTATTTGAAATGTTTTTCATTTCGATGAAGTTTCCAAAACGCTGAATGTAGTTTTTGAAGCTTTCCTTAGTATGATCAGACGTTTCGAAATTTGGCAGAAGAGCAGAATTGAATTTAGTATTTTGCACTGTACTACTTTCTCTATCCACCATTTGCTGCATTAATTACGCCATCATATTTTGTTGTACTTGCATAAACTGCTTATATTGTTCAGCATCCATTTTATATGTGCCTTCACCCCGTCGCCAATTTGCAGTGGCTCTTGCACCACAAATTGGCGACGCTCTTGCTTATAACAAAATATTAAATTTATTAACTATTATGACAATGATGAAAAAAAAAAATTATGTGCATACGTGCGAATAATTTCTATATACGTATTATCTGTATATCAAAACAGTTGAATAATAAAAAATAAAGGATTACTAATTCAAATAATTGTTGTGATTGCCAAGTATTGATACGACAGTACTCTCACACGCTAATTATTCATATGTCATCTTACTTTAGTTAGATGTTCTCGAGCCAATTAATATTAATTTTCTTTGAGTATATTTTTTAGCTTAGGTTTTCCGCGCCAAGCGATTAAGCATCGATTTTAGTTTTTTTCCCCTATATTTAAATACTTTTATTCCTATTTTCGGTAATGTTATTGGAATATTATGTTTTATTTAATTTAATTTGTCTTGCTTTTTAAAACTACCTTTAACTATCGTTGCATTTAACTTTAATGATGTCGTCATTAGGGTAATATTAAGAAAATATCTTTCCGATGTTTGTATAAATTTAAAATGCTAATTTAATGTAATATTTTGAATCACATTTCATATCCACAAAGCACAGCAAATTCTGGAATTCAATACTATTATCTTTTATGATAAATTTTTCTACCATGTTTTACAACGTTTGCTCACGTGAGATATGACAGAAGCAGACTGTAAGCATTAGATAATTAAATAATTGGGACTGTCTGGAACGCTTCCTTGACCCAAACTGTTTTATATTCTCTGGTTTCTTGATTCTTCGGTGAGTTTATGATCCCTCATAGTTTCATTAGAGGTAGCATATTGTTTTCTATATTATTATTTTGTTATCTTTTCATTATACCCCAATGTTTACTGTATTTATTTTTAACAGACTTTAAAAAAGGAGGCTATCAAATCGTTTGAATGTTGCTTTTTTATGTTTGTGTCCGTAAATTGACCTATATGGGTCTATCTCTTAAACCGTTATAGACAAACGCTTGAAAATTGTACAGAATATCGGTTACTATGAGCGTTATAACAATAAGTTTAAATATTCAAAATTAAATATATTAAAGAGTTCCCCAGTATTTCATTTATTTCAATATATACTTGTGATCATATAATTAAGTTAGTCCAAAAACTTAGTACTCAAATTTGTTTAAAACTATAATTTTTATTAAAATCAACAAAACTATTTTCTACAAAATTAAATAAGATTAAATCCGATAATATTAACAGCTAATTTCTTATTTATATTTAGTTACAACAAAAATTTACATGATTCTTTTTTAAATATTTTGTGCTCATATAAATAAGTCATCTGCAAAAAAAGATTGGTTTTAAAAGAATATGGCGAACTTAATAAGTTCTATCTTATATTCAGCTAAAATTTGGTTGAAAAGCCTCTGTTTCTTAACACTTCAGCACATCTTTTTAGCATTGTGTGAACCAAGAAGCGCATTCATCCTGAATTATTTGCCATTAAACATGTTTATGATCCCTCATAGATTTGTTATGGGGCTTAAATCGGGACTTTGTGCCGACCAATCTAGAACTTTAATATTGCTTGATGAAATCCAATTCTTGACTACGCGTGAGCAGTGCTTGGAGTCATTATTGTGCTGAAATGTCCATGGTAAGGGTAAAGAATCGGTGTAATCACTATCCAAGTTCTTTTCCAGTATACTCTCGTACTTTAGGTTATTTTCTTGCCGTGGAGGACGTCTGACATATGGTTACCATCACTGCCAAACACGTTAAATTTGGACTCGTGGCTCCAATTCACCAATTCCCAAAATTTTACGTTTTTTTACAAATGCTTTTTAGCAAACGTCATTCTTCGCTTGATATTTTTTTTCGATACTTACGGTTATTTTCTAGCTATTCGTCCGTTTAAATAATTTTCTTGCAAACGGCGATGTACGGTATTGGCAGATCTTTTAATGTCATCTTTCTAATTGCCCCCTAATTTCACTGGAGGTAAGGAAAGGATCAGATTTGATTGATCTCACCCCGCGTCTATCCTCTGTAGGGGTAGTTGTTTTGCCTTCTTATGTGAACAACTTTCAAATGTGTTTTATTTGTATGGTGTTGGATAGCACTGGTGACTTTACAATGAGAAAAGTCCAAAATGTGTGAAACTCCCGCAATATTTCCATATTTTTTATATGCCTCCCAAACGATTTTTCTCTCAACTGAAGTGATGATGTGTTTTTTCCCATTGTGATACCGACCACAAATGTTCTTAAAATTAACTTAAATTTATTGAATTTATATATGGGTCGATATCGCGAAGTGCGAAAATGGATTTACAAAATAATTTTTCTGTTAGTACTGTTTTATAAGACATTTTAATAAGCAATGGGTCATGTTTATTTAAGAATTTTTGCATCCCATGAGTTTGACAATAGTTACACGGAAATAATATTTATGCCGCACGGTAATGACTGAGCAACATCTATTGTAGCAAAATAAAACACAGCAATGTATAGAAACACGCTTAATAAAATTAATACGTTATATTCATTCTTTGGATTACATAAACTTAGAAAAATAAAGGTTAATAAAAAATATTCGCTTTTCTAAAGCTTATAATCTAATTGATACTCGTTTTGAGCTTTCAGCCTCTTTCGTTTACATCAATTTTCCCAGGAAACTTATAGTACACCCTATTGCCCTGCAAAACAATGTTTGGTGTAGGTAGTATTGATTTTATTTGCTCAAAGTTGATGTATGAAACATCGCTCTCATTTAATTTAAATAATTGGTTTTTGATGTGCTAGCACAACTTTTGAAAAACAAAACTTTGACATCATTATCCTCAAGGTTTTATTGGCAAATAGCTACATATGTGTTATGACGACTGGTTGTAAATTTCTTGGTGTTTTGTCCTGTTAGCGTGACTAGTATGTACGTACCAGCTTTTAACGAAAATTTTTTCGTTTCTCGCCACAAATGTTTCATGCGTAATAATACATACTTGCAATCAGAAAGATATTGTGGCACATTCGATCGCACATTTTTAAAATATCCCTTAAGTTTATTAAAGAAATTAATTGAACTTTCTTCTGACTCGGTAACCAGAATTTCCCCTAGTTATTTTATTAAACCATTTCAGATGGAGATGATTTAAATTCTTTTTTAAAAATAGATCTGAGTACGAACAAAGCTACCGGAAAAATGTGTACCAATTTTCTAAATTTTCACTTGCCGGGATGAAACTTTTTTTCATCTTATTAGGCTTTGGATGGCACGGTGAAGTCGTTATTTTGTGACAGGCCAACGTGTAAATCACTCAAATCAACTTTTCGGTATGCCAATCTCCAATATTGGAGATTTTGTGTGTCGATTTATCTCAGCTTTTTGGCAGCTCGGACACTGCCTAGACCACAGATTTAGTTCCTTATTAATTCTTGTTTAAAAATACTGATGAGAAATATGCCGGCGAATTGCACTCACACCTGGATACGATATTGTACGCAGCCTTCCGAATATCGTTGTACGCAAAGTTTTCAGTTCAAAAGATCTATACAAATGGGAAATTTCGCACCATAAACTAATATCGGATAACAGCAGTCGCAGCAGCGCACAATTAAGATGCTGATCTTTGTCTTGTAGAATTTCTTTGAGTTCACTGTCTTTCTGTTGCTCCTTAAAGCCTTACATTTATTTCTGAATGTTGAAACTGATTTACGTCAAAAGCTCACGATCGAAAAAACTGTACTTTGCTTCAGACAAGGATAATTTTCTTGAAAAAAAGCTAAAGGTGTATTTTTCAAAAACTCGTTTTAATACGCCTCCAATTGCGATGTTTGACGCGTCAACGGTGACATTAAGTTCTAGAGTTGAGTAGTTCGTGAACGACAGAGTTTAATTGAAATATTATCCCAATTGATTTGGAAGAACGCTTTACCCTTTACTGAACTCTTTAAGCTCAACAACTGAGCGCCTTTGCTAGTTCATCGTTATTCATAACCCCACGTCTACAATAGCCATCAAATTGAACAAGGCATGCACAGAACAACGGTGTTTATTTGTTCATGCTCTTGTATGTGGCGAAAACGTTTCGATGTTCATGTTCTGTTTGAGCATAATTTTCTGTTTGTCGTCAGGGTTGTTTCATTGTTTTTAATATGAAAGAGAGTGTTCGCATTGTTGATCAATAGATGGCGTTAATTTGAAATAGATAATCATATTAAAAGTCATATTTTATGTCGAACATCATTGCTCAGACAAATGTTCGGACAACGATGGTTGCACATGAACGAAACATGGACATTGGGTGTCTTCATTAGCCGAATTCATGTGCGACATGATGCTTACACTGAGTTGATGGCTCGTGGAGACGTAGGGTTATAAATCTTGCGAAGATGCTTTATTTAGGTCATAAAAAGAATTAAAAATAATTGTCAACGAAAAAGTAAAACGAAATGACCTATTGTGTATGTTTACAACGCCAGAAGATTCTACAAAAACTTCTTAATCACAAAACAAAAACAACTATAAAGTAATAAAAATAAACGCAACACACAACTACACAAACACCTACATTGCATACCAACTAACAAAAGTATACAGCATGTATAGTAAATTCAAAATAATAATGGAAGGTTCTAGAATTAAACAACAATCCTCATGTGTCTAAAATGATAAATGCGTAGTAAAGAAATATTCTACTAACAGATGGAGGAAGTTCTAGCATTATCAAGAACCGCCTTAACATTGGGTGTATAAAAGCAGCGGCCATACATTCTGATTCATTTTTAGTGTAAACGTCAACAAGTAAAGATCTTGCGGTAAACAGTAGTAAGTTGCCATCGCATATATATGTATATATAAGTATATATATGAGCAATTTGAAAACAATTTAAAGATTAAGTATGCAATTTTATCTGACGTTATTTTTGTAAGCCGTCAAAATTAGCAATATCCCCTAAAAATCCTAAACTAATAACATACACTAAAAATCCTAAACAAATAATCAACACTTAATATTAAGAACTCTTAAACTATCAACCATAACCAAAACTAATAACCAACGCTTAATTATAAAAAGAAATCTTAAACTAATGATAAGGAAAAACCCAACACTAATAATCAACACTTAATGATACGAAAACACATCATACACTGCACCACACATAGTTCATAGGATTAGGGTGCATGCAATAGGGAAAAACGATAAACCTAGACTAGTTTTTTAATTCTCATAGTCAGTACATAAGAAAAATGTTAAGAATAAGTAAACATTTGATAAAGAAAACTCAACATACAAACTCGTTTGTGTTTTTATGGCGCAGTGGGTAGGATCTCTGAAAAGGATCATGTTAAACGAACCTTAAATATAAAATCAAAACTCTAAATCCTGCAAATCCTAAGAGACACCCCAGAGTTATAAAAATAATAATAAATAACATAAAAAAGTGAGCCCACTCCCTATAGTCAGAGTGAATTTTTTTTATCGAGTTCTGTGTTCGCTAGGAATGTTTTCTTCAAACGAGGGCGTTGAAGAAAAGTGCAGTCTACTCATTTCATGGAGGAAGTTATTCGAAACTTAGAAAACTTATCATTTGGTTTCCACAAAAATAATAAAAACAACATGAGCACCGACAATAACAATAACAACAACATGAGCATCAACGACAGTAACAACCGAGAGAAGAAAATAAATTTTATAATCTAGAACCTTAAAATGGTCCAACCCTTTCAGGTCAACTAAAATACCTAAGTATGAATGTCAACAATATTGAAGCCATAGTACCAAATATCACCCATATGCCGATAGATGACAGAAAAATTTTTTACAATTGCATCATAAGGACGCTCCAAGCAGAAGCCTTGAATCTGTTTAGAAGGGAGCAGCCTGAAGACTGGCTAGCATTAAAAACATATCGTATTTAATCTTAACTTAAGATAACTTTATGTATAAGAACATTGTAAAAAACACTTTTAGAAGATTTAACCTTCAAACTTGTAGAATAAATTTAAGCAACGAAAGAGTTACAGAAAATTATTTTTTAAAAATGAAGACGACTTACAAAGTTTAAAGATATTAAAAAGTGAGCTGCCAAACCACCTAGTTGCATTATTAAACGCAGCAATGACAAAAGAAACATTTTACCTTATTTGTTAATATTTTTTAATCAAAATAAGATTTAAACATCTTTTTCCCAAAACTAAGATTTTATTGATTTAATTGTTTGACACGTTATATTATATCCTCTTGTTAAAATGTATTTAACATATTTACCTATCTGAAACAATTTTATTGTAAATTAATACTCTAAAACAAAAATTGTACAAAATTTAGATGACGAATTTATAAAACTCCGCCACATGAATTTAATAAATATTTCAAGAATTTAAAAAATGTTACAGTGGAAGAGTTTTGGCTCACAATGTCAAATAGATCTAGAGCGGATAGTGAGTTCATGTTTACAACTTTAATGAAGTTATCAATAATTTCATAATAATACTTAATGTTGTTCATCTGCAAACGTTGAGCAGATATTTTTAAAAGCAAAAAGAATAATAAATTTTGAAGATTTTTTATCATAAATTAAATTAAGATTTTTCTATGAAAATTTCGGGCACCACTGATTAAACGCAAACTAAGTTTCAAACAGTAATATGACAACCCCAAATAAATATACTCAGCACAAAATGGACTATCCCCCACAAAATTTCTATTCTCAACATTATAGCCAAAAATTTAACTCACGAAACAATTATTATCAGAATAGAAACCAAAGTAACCACCACCAAAATTCTTACGAGATTAACAACTGTCATCAACAAAACAATTATTCCCAAAGTTTTGCTAGAATTGGTAACAATTATAATCGTAATAAAAGGTTGCGAGAAAATGATTCAAATCAATCCAGGATCAGAAGGTACGTCGTTCCAACACCAACGGCAGTGGAAAATTTTCTCCTCAAAGCCTCAACAAACTACCCTCTATCTATTTGAAAATTCATTACTTATTTTATAAGTTCTTGTTAGACACAGGGTCATCTAAAAGTCAAATAAAATCCAATACCTTACCAATGAAAACTGAAGAGACCGACCTAGTTATTTTTAAAACAATTAGAGAATATGTAAAGTTAGAAAGAATACAAGAATTAATCAGTAGCCAAACCAGTAGTAGTTTGATTTTCTTTGCCCATTATTTCTGTCAAAAATATGATGGATTATTAGGGTACGAGAATTTAAAAACCTGAAAGCTGTAAACATTACTGAAAAATTCGTCATGTTGAACAACATTAAGTATTACTTCCTGGATGAAAACCTAAAAGAAATTAACGTAAGAGGATTGTTGAACTTAAAAGAAATAGATATTAGGAATAAATGAAGAGGAAAAAATTAAAACATTACTAGGAAAAATAAAAATATTCTTCACAAAGACAACGAAAATCTCAATTTCACACATAAAGTAAAGCACAAGATAAATATGACTCAGTAAGACCCAATTTATGTGAAGTCCTATAGATACTTAGAGGTAATAAAGAAAAGGCTGATAGGCACATAAAGCAGATGTTAGAGCAAAACATCATCTGCCATAATAAATCACCTATTTCAGCATCTATGTATCTGGGTAGTAAAAAAAAAAAAAAAAAAACAGATCTTCTGCAGTACAGAAATAGAGAATTTTAGTAGATTACCGAAAATTAAATAATATTACAATAGACGATAGATGTCCGATTTCACTGATGGTCGAAGTTCTGGATAAGTTAGGAAGATCAATTTACTTTACCACGCTTGATCTTACAAAAGAGTTTTACCAGATAGAAGTAGAACCCAAAGACAGGCACAAAACTGCATTTTCAACACGAAATGAACATTACGAATTCTTACGAATGCCTTTCGGTTTAAAAAATGCACCAGCTACCTTTCAAAGACTGATGAATACAGTATTACAAGAGTATTACGATTACGAAAGACAGTTTACTTCGCACTAGGTAAAGTGCTTAGTCAGAATTATCATCCTATTTGTTTTGCGAGCCGAACATTTAATACTCATGAAACTAACTATTCGGCAACAGAAAAGGAATTATTAGCTATAGTATAGGCTACTAAATATTTCGGTCCCCATTGTTTGGATGCAAATTTATAATTAATAGCGATCATCGCGTATTTTATAGTTGCATAATTTAAAAGAACTCAGCGTTGCAAAATAAAGCTTAACGAGTTTGATTTCGAAATGAAATATACACCAGGAAAAGAAAACCACGTCGCAGATGCACTTTCACGCATATAAAATGGATATTGTTTTTTAAATAATTTACAAATCAAAGAATCCAAAGACATACTAAATCAGAAAAACATTGCAAGATTCCAAAGAAACATAATGCAAACGACGAAATATCATCAGTTGCCGAAACCTGTCACTCAGCGGGTGAAGATAACAAGAATTGTTTACCTGAGAAACCCCTAAACATTTTTAACACGTTGGCTGCCATGCGACCCACCGGAGGGTCACATTTTTTTTATATAAATCCATGTGTACTACCGGTGGTGCACAAGTATACTTTATTTGTTCATCATATAAAACTTGTCATAATAGTGATACATAAGAGTGTTTTGCCTTGGCACATATGTAAAAGTACACTTGTGCTCATATAATTAATTTATAAGTATGTATTTTTGGGTATTCTTTAAAGAAATCTAATGTTCATTTTTATCAACTGTGATATTTTTACTAGGAAGTACCGTTTATTTAGCATTTGCATTTATAATTTATTTGTTAAAAAGAACTTTCTTACCGCGATTATAGTTGATAATATTTGAAAAGGTCATTGTACGTGTGCTCACACAATTAAGTCACTTTATTTCTGCAAGGTATATTTACGTTTTATTACAGAAAATATCGTAGGTATATATAAATTCAATAAATTGAAGTTACATCGCAATGGGAAAAAAGAAATCAACAACTTCAGTTAAGAAAAAAATCATTGGGGAAACATATAAAAAATATGGAAATACTGTGAGAGTTTCACACATTTTGAACTTTTCTCGTGATAAAGTCACCAATGCTGTCCAAAAATATAAAAAAATTACACATTTGAAATTTTGCACGTAAGAAGGCAAGAAAAACTACCCGTACAAAAGATAGACGCTTAGTGAGATTAAGCAAATCTGATCCTTTCCTTACCCCCAGCAAAATTAGGGCGCAATTAGAAAGATACAATGGCATTAAAATATCTGCCCAAACCGTACGTCGCTGAATGTATAAAAAAAAAATAACAAGCGAAGAATTATGTTTGCTAAAGAGCATTTGTGGATAAAATTAAAAAAAAAATTAAAATTTTGGGAATTCGTGGTTTGAAGCGACGAGTCCAAATTTAATGCGTTTGACAGTGATGGTAAACCAGACGTTCTCCACGGCAAGAAAATAACCCAAAGTACACAAAAAACCGTTAAGCATGGTGGCTCATCTCTAATGGTGTGGGTGTTGGTCCAATTTGTAAAATTGATGACAAAATGGCGGGCTATAGGTACAAGAATATATTGGAAAATAATTTGGATAGTGATTACACCCCATAAAATCTATGAGGGACCATAAAGAGGGCTGTAGCAGCACGAAAACCAAACAACAAATGTGTTTAATGACAAAATAATTTAAGATGAGTGGAATAAAATAAGCTCCCCGCCGAATGTGCTGCTTTGGTTTACAGAATGCCAAAGATATGTGCTGAAATGTTAAGAAACAGAGATTTTTCAACCAAACAATAGCTGAATATAAGGTACAACCCATTAAGTTTGCCATATTCTTTTAAAAACAATCTTTTTTGCAGATGACTTAATTATATGAGTGCAAAATATTTAAATAAGAACCATGTAAAAACTAAAAATTTTGTTATAACTAAATATAAATAAGAAATAAGCTGTTAATATAATGGAATTTAAGCTTAGTTAATTTTGGTGGAAAATTGTTTTGTTGATTTTAATAAAAATTATAGTTTTTAACAAATTTTATTGCTTAGTTTTTGGAGTAAATTATATGAGCACAAGTGTATATTCTATTCATTACATATATTTTTTAGGGTTCTGCTCATATGTCGAAATTTTAACATTGATTTTAGTTCGTTTTTTTTTCATTTTATTTATTATTTTTAATTCATTTTTATATATTCTAATTCATTTTGAACTTAAAACTTAATACATAAAAGAGTAGCAATATATCTAATAAACAAAAGCCAAAATATAATAAGAAAATTAATGATTTTTATTGAAACACTTCAGGCATAAGACAGATTCACCATTGCATTGCCCACAACATGTTGAAACTTTTTTACCCTTTTTTACTACTGCTCTTCTTTCTTACACTTTACTTTTGCCCGTATGGTGGCTATTTATGCCACCATAAATAGCGCTGGTATATGTATATCCTGTTGGATCGCAAAGCTTGTATACCTGACCCCATATTTATAAAACTTTCCTGGATTATACTGCCGAAACTGTAGTATTCCACGCCATGGAATCATGCTTTCATCAACAACTAAGATTTGTCCAGGATTTCTAGCATTTACATAGTTATTTTCTAGGGTTTGTAGTAAATTGGTCACTTTTCCCAAATGGCTGGCTCCGATTAAAGAGTTGTTAGCAAAGTGAATAAATTTTAGCAGTTATTGAAATCGATTACGTGACATAATTCGGGGGACAAATCAATTTTCATAAAATGCGTCTATACTCCAGTACGAAGAGATCGATGGATACTTAATTACTCCCATGTACATTACTACTCCTAGAAACTTTTTTATCTCGACTACATTTGTATTAGTCCATCTCTTTACTCGGGATCCTCGACTTATAGTCGAATTGGCTACGAATTGTTAGGCATTCAAATTCGTTTGATATACTATTAACTCGTACATCTCATTCATTACCATCATATGAAAAAATCAATTGGTTTTATTTTATTTATTTTTATTTTCATTCATTACCATCATATGAAAAAATTAATTGGTTTTATGTTCTGCTATTCATTTCGTCTCAGATTGGGTCAGATTGATGGTGTAGAAAATTAGATATTTTGAATGTCCGTCCAGTTACATGAGTTCATTTACTGGTGGGAGTATGGATATCAACATCTAGCTCAATATCCCCATCATCTGACGATTCGTAATCAATATTACTAGAATCAGAACTTAATTCTTTATACTCACTAGAGCTTGATGCCTCCTCATCAGAATCTTGATTCTTTTTTTCGTAAAATACATTGAACGAAATATGTAAATTATTTTTCAACATTTTTTAAAACAATCTCTGAAACAAATATCAAAAACAAGTAGAAATAAGTACAACAATGAAACTAAACACCTTAATAAATGTGTGACCATCGGTGGTGCACTGGCATTACTTTAAAACCCGTATTCACAATGTGCCATGTGAACTACCGGTGGTCACAGGCTAAAAGCACTTACAAATCGTCCATAAATTCTAAATACACAAAATAAAACAATAACAATCACCGTTAAACTGTAATTACAAAACTTTTTTTTGCGATAACTTTTTTTTGTACGTGGGCAGCCAACGTGTTAAAAATCAAATAATTTTCACCAATAAAATAATCACAATAACGTATAAAGATTTTAATGAAAACATAATAAAAGATATAATAAAAATACATTTTATATATAAAAACATTACCTAACAAAACAACAAAAACAAGCCTAACGATAAAGATTTTATCACACTACAAAATTACTATGCTGCATTAGTCCGCAATAATTCTTGTAAAGCCCTAAGAGCCACCAAAGCCTTAGAAAATATAATAGATTATCCTGATTTTAAAACAAAAATTCTCGAGATCTATAAATCTAGTCTACATCAAGGAATTAAAAACAAAGTCAAAGTATTTAAAATTAAATATTGCTATCCTAATTATGTAATTTTAAAAATAATTAACGAATGCGAGCTATGTAATAATTGTAAAAATGACCACACTAGTAATAAATTACCATTTAAAATTACACCCCCTGTGTACGTAACAAGGGAAAATATGTCATAGACTTTTGGCAGTGGAATAAAGAATACTGCCTAACCTGTATCGGCTTATAGTCCAAATTTTCAACGGCAGAACCAGTAAAATCCTTAAACTGGATCGAAACGAAGAAAGCCCTTTTGAAAATGTTTAATACTATGGGATCATAGATCAAGACCAAGTAATTAACAATATTAACATTAAAACATGGTGTGAAGAATTGAAAATCAAACTGGAGATTACTACAGACAAAACAGAAATAGGCGATACAGAAAGATTACATAAAACATTAAACGAAAAACTACAGATCATAAATAGTTCGAAAGGTAAAGAATTAATTTATTTACAAGTCGAACAAACACTCTTTACATATAATCAATACAAAACTTACTCCACTACAGGAGAGAGGTTACAGTTGTAGTAACAGAAGATGACAATGAGCATTACGTCGTAAAATGTAAAACAGAAACGTTAGAAAATATAAAGCACAATTGGCAATCACACTAATAATAATCCTATTAAGCACATCTGTTAGTAGCCAAAAAATTAAAATAAATAACTAAAATGATTACTATTTTACTATCATTGAACAAAGAATTTTGCAAGAGCCATTACAATTCAAATATCATATACTATCTATTAACAAAACCAATATCGATATAACTTATAATTCACTCCTGAAGCAATTTGAATCAATAAAGTTTTATCAAAATAATAAATAAAAATACCTGAATTTAGCTTTTAAAGGAAAAAAATATTTTTTAATAGACATAAAAAAGGACTAGCAAATTTTGTCGGCATCAGTTTGAAATTTCTATTTGGAACAATAAACCACCAAGATAGGGTAAACATCGAAAAAATGATTTCAGATGTTAGGTCAAATATTATTACTATTAACGAATTCAATGAACTAATTGATCATATTAATAAGGAGGCTGAATACTGCAAACATTTCAAAAAGAAACCTCAAGAGTACAGAATAAACTTACAGAAAAAGTTTAAGCGGACATGTTTTTAGATGTTATTAAATTATATATAAAACATATTCAAGATATTCAAATGGCAACACAATTAGCTAGACTAGGGATTGTTTATACGAAAAAATAGACTAACAGACTATGATAAGTTTAAATACTTTAGAATTTTAAAATATAAAATCCTCAGTTTGGTTTAAAAAATAGTAATCATATCTATGCCTATGAATCTCTGTGAATACATAAAGAATTATGAATCCAGATTAATGAAATATTTAAAAAGGAAGTCTTTAATAAAATACGTGAATGCACATGCTTATTATGACATTCTTTCGAATGTAAGTTTTATTATCACGTAGGTAAGGAAAAAACATGTGCGCACACACTGCATGGGATGATCTGTACCTGATTATTCTTAGTCCCTGTTTATTTTGCTGAAAAAAGAAAGGAAAAAGAACAAATTCAATAAAGATATATTCAGCTTGGCCTTATAATCGACCAACCTAAATAAGGAGAAAGAAATTCGAATGATAAAAGTACTGTAGGAAGATTTTTTCCGATCAAAAAACTGCAGCATTTATCACAGGTGTAGATTATAAGTTAATAAGACGATTCAAAATCATATTATAAGTCTTAGCATGCAGAAGAAAGATAAGTGTAAAAAAATTTCTGATTACGCCAATAAAACAGCTGCACTTTACAATTAAAAATACTCTTGGACACATATGTCTTCAATGGTTCATAAAATTTTGTATATTGGGGAACAAATCATTCAACATAATTTCCTACCAATAGGAGAAGCGCAAGAAAAAAGGAATAAAGACTACAGATTTTTTCGCGAACATAGCATAAGAAAAATGTCTAGATGATTTACTAATGAAGACCTTATCACCATTTTGTTGTGTACTTCAGATCCATATGTATCCAACATTGGACAAAAAATGGAAAACAACTCCAGTCGAATTCGAAGAGGAGGCTAAACAACTATTAGAAGATGAAAATCAATGTTATTTAGAACAAATATTAACTAAAATTGCTTAATGTATAGCGGCTCTTTGATTTGAAAGTATACGTATTTATGTTAATATTTATTTTATAAATTGTTATAGAAATATTAAAAAACAAAATAAAATTTGAACTAAAATAAATTTTTTTAAGAAAGTTTTAACTTTTTAAAATTTTAAACTTTTTTCAAAAGGATGTTAAAAAAACCCACCTTTGACCCTTATTGCTTTTAAGCTTAAAAATATTACGGGCGCCAAAATTTGGTGTTTCCTGACAAGATTTAGTTTACAATACTGTTAATAACTATAATTTGTAACAATAAGAATAGGACATATGTATATAAAAAAATTTGTTTTAATGTTTAAACACTTGTCTTTTATACTCAAATTCAATTAATAATGGTAACGAATATCAAACAATTCGTAACTTTTTTCTTGTTGGTCGACCTTTATGCTTTTGATCAAAAATTAAGGTTTAAAATTCCACCTACCAAACAGAAAAAACCGCATATCAATAATTCCGATCCAATCAAAAGTTACGGATTTTTGACCGCCATCTCGCCAAATGTGCCACTGTGCGACGATAAATGCAATAAACAAATGCAGCCATTATTTTTTAGACTTTATTTTCACTAATTTTCATTGCAAAAACTTTTAAATAGCACAAACAATTTTTTTCTTTCTTTTTAGTTATAATTGTATGTAAATAAACAAATTATATTTTCACCTAAACATATGTTTTAATTCTATTACAATGTTAAGAAATCCTGTGCATTTTATAAAAATTTCGATACGTGAACAATCGAATGCAATAATCCATCCATTACGTGACACAATCTTATCCGATACGAAAGCTCATTCGATCACGTATGCTGTAATTCGGCCCCAGAACTAAAAAAACACATAGATAATTGTTGGCATTTTGTACGTTATTATCAATGCCTTTACCAATTCTCCTGAATCTGGATTTCAGATGACCAAAAGCATTCTCTACAACTCTGAGTTATTTTGAGAGATTATAATTGAATTTTTTTTTTTGCTTTCTGATGCTAAAGTGTTACAGGAGGGATAAGCCTTCATTAAAAATTTGAATAGTCTAAATGCCGAATCTCCAATTAAAAATGGGCAAATATTTTGTTCATTTATTTGCTTTAGATGTGGTCTTAAATGCCTTCGCTTTAAAACAGATTTTTCGAAAATTGAGGAGTCATTACAGCGGCCTGGGCTGCCAACATTTTTATAAATAAATTTGTACCTGAAAAACTATCTATCTATTTTTGTATGTAAATAATCAACGAAGTTATAACACCTGGAATCTACAACCGCCAGTAAGACAGTAGAATACCACCCCTTATAATTGTAGTAGTCTCATGCTTCCTCTTTGGGAACTTCTATATGGAAACCATCTTACGCATAAATTTAATTATGAACATATTTTAATCTGCAAATTAACTACTCATATGTACTTATTTGTGGGTAATTAACTATTGCACCAAAGCATTATGGAATTCCCAACTATTCAAATCCGTAAATAGACCTGGTGATCATTAAGTTGGTAAACATATTTGATGTCATATACATTAAGCGCATCCCTCGCCAAATTAAATTACAAAAGTCATTTAAAATATAACATATCGTCGAATTTCCCACACCAAACAGTTGGCTGATGGTTAAATACTCTGATGACGATTTAAGTGCAAATAAAGCAATCGCAATACGTTTTGGCAAAGGTATGCATTTTTGGAAGTTACTATCTTCCTTTGCGAAGTCTCTCAACCCTTTACAAAGGCTCCTTAAACATTTCTTCAGTAAAAATAGAAACGTTTTTTTTCCCAAAAAGAGCTTTCCCTAGGCTGATGGAAATAAGAATACACGTATGTACATACATTTATATGTGCAAAAATATATGTACATATGTTAACATTTATAGTGGATTACAAAATTTGCAAGACCTTACATATTTATAAAAAGTTCTTCCGCTTAGAAGCGCCAGAAACAATTCTTTTAATTCTGACGTCTTTTTCCAATTGCAGCCGCTACAGAATTAATTTATTTTTTGATATTTTATTATTTATAGCTTCCAATTTGATTAATAATAACTGTTTTTTTTTTCTTTTTTTCCATTTTGTACAAAATTGTTATACAACAGAATAAATTTATACAATATAAATAAAAACGAACATCTGTTTTTTGAAATTAATTTAACTACCAAATAACTCAGTATAAACACTTTAGATTTCGTTTGTAATTTCAACTTGAAATTATTTAATTTCGTGGCAGCCCTAACGGGCTATAACCAGATAAAGTCAAAGAAAAAAAATTTGTACATTTGGCATTTGTTTAATTTTCGTTTGATTTTAAAAACTTTACATGGTCTTAAAGGTCTAGTGGTCCCATAATGGATGTAAATTTTCTCATAATTAACGTAATGGCCCTATATTTTAAATGGTTACACACAAACATTTAAAAATTATACAGAATGCCCACTATTTTGTTTGTAGTAGTAAAATTAAGCCCTGTAGGAGATCGAACTAGTATCAAACTAGTGTGGCACTAGTACAAAAATTACCAGTACTAGTTCCCAACTGTAAACTTTCCTTTACCATCTTAATGCTCAAAATAACATTGAGTGTGTTAGGAGAATTACTAGTACTATTGGTACTAGATGGATACTAGGCGAATACTAGTACTATTAGTACTAGTTCAGTACTAGTATGAATAATTCAAGGGGGATACTATTACGATTAGTTCTACATGAAGAACTAGTACTATTGGTACTAGGTAAGAACTATTACAATAGATTCTAGGTGGATGCTAGTGCTATTTCGTCTAGTCGGATACATGTACAATAGTTCCGCATTAAGAAAAAAAAAAAGAAAGGAAAAAAAAACCCTCAAATTGTTGGTTTTATTAAACCCAATGAAATTCGTTAAGACTTTGTCTTCACAACCAATTTTCGGTTCATCAATTCTTAGTTTACAAAAGGAAATGGAAAATATATGATTTTTAAGCATTTCAATTTGAAGTTTGAAAAAAGGAGAGAAATATAATAAAAATATAAATTTTTAAACGTGTGTGATAAAAAATGCAATATATAAAATAGAATTCAAGCAAATAGCTTGAGCAAAAGTTTCCGGTCTAGATTAGGACTAATAAAAACATTAATTTTTCATATGATTTTTAATTATCAAAGCTTAATTTACCTTTAGTAATAACATAAATAAATATGTATTTTTGTTATTAAAGTAAAACCTCATTTCTCCTAGGCTGATAAGACCTTTAAAAATAAGAATCTATGTACCTATAAATGTATGTTTATAAGTTTTTTAATATTGTTATAAAAGACTTAATATTCTATCTATTATTATTTTTTTGTAATCTTTCACTTCTCCAGTTTTTGCACCTACAATAATAATAACAAAACTACCAACTACTCTGTAATTTTATTTATTATTGTCGTGGTAGTTTCAATAACCACTATAAGCCTGATATGAAAAACGTCAATGAGGACATTAAAGTATCTAAGGGTGGGAGGAGTGAAATACACACTAGCAATACCCCATAAAATTCCTAAACTAATAACCAACACTTAATGATAAGAACTCTTAAACTAATGATGAGGAAAAACCTAAAACTAAAAATCAACACTTAATAAGAAATCTTAAATTAATGATAGGAAAAAACCCAACACTAATAATCAACACTTAATGATAAGAAAATACATCATAAACTGCACCAGACATAGTTCATAGGATAAGGGTGCAAATTAAGTTTTTCCTTTCGAATAAAAAAAATTGTTGGTAGAAGAAAATACTTTCTCTTTAATGTTCATTTTACTTAAAAATTTAGTGTTTTGTAAATGTAGTTCTTTGATTCTTTGAAGTAATAGTATTTCTTCTGTTTCGTTTGAGTTTGATAAAAGTTGCAGTACCGCTGGAAAAGGTACAAAAGTTAAAACTTATTCTGCTGTGTAGTTTCTTTCATTAATTATTATAGTTTCATTATGAAACTTAATTGGAATTGTTCCATTAATTTGATTTAATAATATTTTTTCCGGTGATGTTTCATATATTTTTGAAATGTGTTCATTATTTGTAATTGGTCATTGATGGTCATTGCTAGCTAACAATTTTGGTATACTATTAATATTACTTATATCATTAATTTAATTTTGATTACAAATACAAAGATCGTTACATATATTCTTTACAGGTTTTTACAATTTCAAATATATATTCTATTTCTTACATTTAATTATGTTTTCATTAGATATTTTTTGAAATTGGATTGTGCCGTTTAATTGGCTTAACTAATAGTTTTTCACAAGATACTTGTTCTATTATTGGTAAACCTAAAATATATATTATAGTAGAATTTTTTATGGCAATTTTAATATTAGCAAATTCAAGGGCTTATTCAATGTTTCCATTAGGGAAATTTACAAAATTTATTGACATTTTTATTTCTCTCAACTTATCTTCAGATAAGATATTCAATATTAACAACTTCATCTTTAATTTCATTAAGCCTTAAGGAAATGCTCTGTTCTATTTCTAGTTTGTTATTTCATTATATTTTGCTAGTTTAAATATTGTGTTTGCTACATTTGTTAATTGGTTAATCTTAATAATAGATTTCCTATTGATATATTGTTTGTCACTGTTTTATGGTCGTCATGGTCAAGCGTTCCAGCTATCCTTTCCAAGTTATTCCTAAGAAGTTTAATGATCTTCTAGTACGTAGTTTTATTCTAGTAATTATTGCTTGAAGCTTTCTAAATTGGTGTATTAAGAAAGGAATAGTAGGATTGTTTGATGTAAGTCTTTGTTTTATTTCGTCTTCTATTTTAGCCAAAGCTTTTTCATAAATCTGTGAATTTATAATATGTATTATCCTAAAAATTCCGTTTTGAATTCGAACATCTCCTGTCCATATTGAAATTAACTGCGAATTAGTACAGTCCAGTATCCGTATGTCTGCCTTACAATTCGTCAAAGTCATCACAATTAGTATTATTATAATTTTAATTTCTTTAAAATTTTCTGGCAGCGTTGTTGTAGATGATTCGTCCTCATACACCCATTTGTTCCTGCAGCCAACACTATTATAATTGTACTTGCTGTACTCCTTTAGCTATATTGTAGTTGATTTTAAAACTTTTTTATTCAGGAAATTCTTATACTTTTTTCTCAAGCGGTAAATTTTTTTCAAGAGTCATTTTTAAGTTTTTAAATTATTTCTTTATATATATATAATATATATATATATATATATATATATATATATATATATATATATATATATATATATATATATATATATATGTATATATCGACTCGCTCAATTGTCGTTTTAACTCACTGAGCTTTTGAACTTCATGAGCGAACAAGTTCGATGTTACGAGCTGAGCTAAAAAGGGCTCTCACTTTAAAGAGCTGATAAACCCAACTCTATAAAAGATTCTATAGTTTTTTTTAGTGTTCTCTCCTTTTACATGATATCATAAATTGTACTTTAATGTAACTATTGCTCTTAAATCTAAAAAATTTTATTTTACTATTTAATTTTATTGCAAAGTCTTAAGGTGGATTCATCCATTTTGTCCGGACAAAATTTTTGTTGAGACAAAATTTTTTTCTATTATTTTTCTGCAGCCGGATTCACCCATTTAAAAAAATTTTACAGCGTGTTTTCTTGGTGTTAAATTTTATATATTTTCTTATTTTGGCATTTTGGTTTTTAAAACATTAATAATCAAATAAAACTGCTTTTATTATTGGCTGTTGAAATACAAAAAGCTCTTTTACTTGCCAAATTTATTTTGAAAGGAAAATGCAAAAGTGATATACTGTAATAAAATATTGAAGCAAGGAATATCAATGGGCTATTTTCACGCATTTCTGAGATACGCTTAATTGATGTGGAATAACTTTTGTAGTTAATAGAATATTAAGGACATAAGCTTTATTTTTAATGCCCTTTTTATTGACAGCTACTTTTCTTCCAAGGTCAAAAAGAATAGATCCCTCTTTTTAGTTGAGGCCTTAAGATCTATTTCAGCTAAATTATTGAGATCTTTTATAGTCTCCTTGTATTCGTTTTCAGCGTCCTTAAATTCGTTTTTTTTTTATTATGAACACAAGCAAAACAAATGTCACAATTTTATTTTATTAATGTGAGAATTCAATAAAAAAAAAAATAAGAAAAAATTGAAAAAAATATTTTTAGTGGCAACTCAGTTTAATTTTGTCCGGAAAAAAATTAAAATTAAACCAAATCAAGCTGAGAGTTGTCTGAACAAAATCAATTTCATCACTCACTGAGAGAAATGCCAAACTACATATAAAAAAGTGTTTGAACAAAAAGTTTGTCCGGACAAATGGGTGAATCCACCTTTAAGTTCAAAGAAGGGGTAACAAAATTTTCCTTAACTTACAATCCTTAAACTACCAATATTAGAATGCCGTTCTAAAAATGCTGAAAACTTAAATGATGTTCATGTATTGAATTTATCATTATGTAGTAATGTACAAGTGATCAAGGAATGCAATGGCAATTATGTGGATGATCCCCAGAAATTGAATTTGGAACAAGTAAGTTATAGCAAAATTAATTAAAACTTAACCTAAAAAGAAACATAAATAAAACAATGCTATTGTTAAAAATATATGTTAAGACATCATACATTTTTTGTTTATATGTTTGCTTATTTTTAGTTGAAACTACGATTACGCAAAACAGTGCAACATCGACAAACGTATCTTAAGTCGAAAAATGCTGATGTTAGTCCAGAGGCTCAAGAATTATACAGAGTAATTGCTAAGCAGTTTAAGGTTTGTTTAATTATTTCGCACACAAAAGAGACTGCGCTGCTTAAATAAAATATTTGTTATTGGTTTTGGTTTGTTTTTTTTTCACGTAAACTGTTTTAAATATTAGTTAAAAAAAATTTATTTGCACTGGTTTTGTCCGCGCTAAGAAGGCCAATATTCTGCATAGACAACTCCCAGAAATTTAATTTTGTTGCGAAGTACGTTTCATTTAGTCTTGAACACAAACCAGTTTTCTTTTTCTATTTTGCTTAATATTGGTGATCTATTAAATCTCTAACTTGTCTTGGCAACTTCACATTTAAAAAGAGTGACAAAAAAATACTAATGAGTGTGTAAGGCTTTCCACAACAAGTTATATTACATAACACCTTTCACTAATATCGCTTTGAAAAATGCTTTTCAATTTAACTTTCAAAAAAATTTTGTTAATCCTTTATCTTCAATTTTGGTTCGTTATAGTAACTCGCCATTGCTTATGTTTGCCATTATAATGAGGTACAATGCGGGTATTTGAATAGTTGTGAAGTTATATTTTCTCTAAGCAATTTATTTTTGTCTATTAACAGAGTTCCATAGTTCCTATGTAAAAGATATTTTTCACAAAAAAAAAGGTTTTTGTTTCTCCTTTAAGCTCGATAATTAAGTCCACTGTATTTCTCAAGCCTATCAAAATAGGCGTTTGTTTCAATAAATTCTAATAATCGTTATAACTACAATCCGCGTCTTATAAAAAAATTCTCAAATTTAATTTGAATAAACTGTGATTACAGTTTAATAGCTCTATATGTGCCCTTGATTTCCTAAAAGACTTGATTCGCGGAGATCGAAGGGTTTGGCCACAGTAAGAAAATCCCTCACAGAACTCATTTAATATGACAAAATTGCACTAAGTCAATTTTCCGCGTCTTATAACAAAATTCTCAAATACAATTTGAATAAACCGTGATTACAGTTTTATAGCTCTATAGTGGCCTTGATTTCCCAAAAGATATGATTCGCCGAGATCGAAGGATTTGCCCACAGTAACAAAATCCCCCACAGAACTCATTGTATATGAGAAAATTGCACTAAGTTAATTTTCCGCGTCTTATAAAAAAAATCTTAAATACAATTTGAATAAACCGTGATCACACTTTTATAGCTCTATATGTGGCCTTGATTTCCAAAAAGATTTGATTCGCCGAGATCGAAGGGTTTGGCCACAGTAACAAAATCCCTCACAGAACTCAATGTATATGAGAAAATTGCACTAAGTCAATTTTCCGCGTCTTATAAAAATATTCTCAAATACAATTTGAATAAACCGTGATTACAGTTTAATAGCTCTATTTGTGCCCTTGATTTTCCAAAAGATTTGATTCGCCGAGATCGAAGGGTTTGGCCACAGTAACAAAATTCCTCACAGAACTCATTTAATATGACAAAATTGCACTAAGTCAATTTTCCGCGTCTTATAAAAAAATTCTCAAATACAATTTGAATAAACTGTGATTACAATTTAATAGCTCTATTTGTGCCCTTGATTTCCCAAAAGATTTGATTCGCCGAGATCGAAGGGTTTGGCCACAGTAACAAAATCCCTCACAGAACTCAATGTATATAAGAAAATTGCACTAAGTCGATTTTCCGCGTCTTATAAAAAAATTCTCAAATACAATTTGAATAAACCGTGATTACAGTTTTATAGCTCTATATGTGGCCTTGATTTCCCAAAAGATGTGATTCGCCGAGATCGAAGGGTTTGGCCACAGTAAGAAAATCCCTCACAGAACTCATTTAATATGACAAAATTGCACTAAGTCGATTTTCCGCGTCTTATAAAAAATTCTCAAATGCAATTTGAATAAACTGTGATTACAGTTTAATAGCTCTATTTGTGCCCTTGATTTCCCAAAAGATTTGATTCGCCGAGATCGAAGGGTTTGGCCACAGTAACAAAATCCCTCACAGAACTCAGTGTATATAAGAAAATTGCACTAAGTCAATTTTCCGCGTCTTATAAAAAATTCTCAAATACAATTTGAATAAACTGTGATTACAATTTAATAGCTCTATTTGTGCCCTTGATTTCCCAAAAGATTTGATTCGCCGAGATCGAAGGGTTTGGCCACAGTAACAAAATCCCTCACAGAACTCAATGTATATAAGAAAATTGCACTAAGTCGATTTTCCGCGTCTTATAAAAAAATTCTCAAATACAATTTGAATAAACCGTGATTACAGTTTTATAGCTCTATTTGTGCCCTTGATTTTCCAAAAGATTTGATTCGCCGAGATCGAAGGGTTTGGCCACAGTAATAAAATTCGTCACAGAACTCATTTAATATGACAAAATTGCACTAAGTCAATTTTCCGCGTCTTATAAAAAAAATTCTCAAATACAATTTGAATAAACTGTGATTACAATTTAATAGCTCTATTTGTGCCCTTGATTTCCCAAAAGATTTGATTCGCCGAGATCGAAGGGTTTGGCCACAGTAACAAAATCCCTCACAGAACTCAATGTATATAAGAAAATTGCACTAAGTCGATTTTCCGCGTCTTATAAAAAATTCTCAAATACAATTTGAATAAACTATGATTACAGTTTAATAGCTCTATATGTGCCCTTGATTTCCCAAAACATTTGATTCGCCAAGATCGAAGGGTTGGGCCACAGTAACAAAATCCCTCACAGAACTCAATATATATGAGAAAATTGCACTAAGTCAATTTTCCGCGTCTTATAAAAAATCTCAAATACAATTTGAATAAACCGTGATTACAGTTTTAAAGCTCTATATGTGGCCTTGATTTCCAAAAAGATTTGATTCGCCGAGATCGAAGGGTTTGGCCACAGTAACAAAATCCCTCACAGAACTCAATGTATATGAGAAAATTGCACTAAGTCAATTTTCCGCGTCTTATAAAAAAATTCTCAAATACAATTTGAATAAACCGTGATTACAGTTTTATAGCTCTATATGTAGCCTTGATTTCCCAAAAGATATGATTCGCCGAGATCGAAGGGTTTGGCCACAGTAACAAAATCCCTCACAGAACTCAATGTATATGAGAAAATTGCACTAAGTCAATTTTCCGCGTCTCATAAAAAAATTCTCAAATACAATTTGAATAAACCGTGATTACAATTTTATAGCTCTATATGTGGCCTTGATTTCCCAAAAGATATGATTCGCCGAGATCGAAGGGTTTGGCCACAGTAACAAAATCCCCCACAGAACTCATTGTATATGAGAAAATTGCACTAAGTTAATTTTCCGCGTCTTATAAAAAAATTCTCAAATACAATTTGAATAAACTGTGATTACAGTTTAATAGCTCTATTTGTGCCCTTGATTTTCCAAAAGATTTGATTCGCCGAGATCGAAGGGGTTGGCCACAGTAACAAAATTCCTCACAGAACTCATTTAATATGACAAAATTGCACTAAGTCAATTTTCCGCGTCTTATAAAAAACTTCTCAAATACAATTTAAATAAACTGTGATTACAGTTTAATAGCTTTATATTTGGCCTTGATTTCACAAAACATTTGATTCGCTGAGATCGAAGGGTTTGGCCACAGTAACAAAAGCCCTCACAGAACTCAATGTATATGAGAAAATTGCACTAAGTCAATTTTCCGCGTCTTATAAAAAAATTCTCAAAAACAATTTGAATAAACTGTGATTACAGTTTAATAGCTTTATATGTGCCCTTGATTTCCCAAAAGATTTGATTCGCCGAGATCGAAGGGTTTGGCCACAGTAACAAAATCCCTCACAGAACTCAATGTATATAAGAAAATTGCACTAAGTCGATTTTCCGCGTCTTATAAAAAATTCTCAAATACAATTTGAATAAACTGTGATTACAATATAATAGCTCTATTTGTTCCCTTGATTTCCCAAAAGATTTGATTCGCCGAGATCGAAGGGTTTGGTCACAGTAACAAAATCCCTCACAGAACTCAATGTATATAAGAAAATTGCACTAAGTCGATTTTCCGCGTCTTATAAAAAAATTCTCAAATACAATTTGAATAAACAGTGATTACAGTTTTATAGCTCTATATGTGGCCTTGATTTCCCAAAAGATGTGATTCGCCGAGATCGAAGGGTTTGGCCACAGTAAGAAAATCCCTCACAGAACTCATTTAATATGACAAAATTGCACTAAGTCGATTTTCCGCGTCTTATAAAAAAATTCTCAAATGCAATTTGAATAAACTGTGATTACAGTTTAATAGCTCTATTTGTGCCATTGATTTCCCAAATGATTTGATTCGCCGAGATCGAAGGGTTTGGCCACAGTAACAAAATCCCTCACAGAACTCAATGTTTATAAGAAAATTGCACTAAGTCGATTTTCCGCGTCTTTTAAAAAAATTCTCAACTACAATTTGAATAAACTATGATTACAGTTTAATAGCTCTTTATGTGCCCTTGATTTCCCAAAACATTTGATTCGCCAAGATCGAAGGGTTGGGCCACAGTAACAAAATCCCTCACAGAACTCAATGTATATGAGAAAATTGCACTAAGTCAATTTTCCGCGTCTTATAAAAAAATTCTCAAATACAATTTGAATAAACCGTGATTACAGTTTTATAGCCCTATATGTGGCCTTGATTTCCCAAAAGATATGATTCGCCGAGATCGAAGGGTTTGGCCACAGTAACAAAATCCATCACAGAACTCAATGTATATGAGAAAATTGCACTAAGTCAATTTTCCGCGTCTTATAAAAAAATTCTCAAATACTTGAATAAACTATGATTACAGTTTAATAGCCCTATATGTGCCCTTGATTTCCCAAAACATTTGATTCGCCAAGATCGAAGGGTTGGGCCACAGTAACAAAATCCCTCACAGAACTCATTGTATATGAGAAAATTGCACTATGTCAATTTTCCGCGTCTTATAAAAAAATTCTCAAATACAATTTGAACAAACCGTGATTACAGTTTTATAGCTCTATATGTGGCCTTGATTTCCAAAAAGATTGGATTCGCCGAGATCGAAGGGTTTGGCCACAGTAATAAAATCGCTCACAGAACTCAATGTATATGAGAAATGTGCACTAAGTCAATTTTCCGCGTCTTATAAAAAAAAATCTCAAATACAATTTGAATAAACCGTGATTACAGTTTTAAAGCTCTATATGTGGCCTTGATTTCCAAAAAGATTTGATTCGCCGAGATCTAAGGGTTTGGCCACAGTAACAAAATCCCTCACAGAACTCAATGTATATGAGAAAATTGCACTAAGTCAATTTTCCGCGTCTTATAAAAAAATTCTCAAATACAATTTGAATAAACCGTGATTACAGTTTTATAGCTCTATATGTGGCCTTGATTTCCCAAAAGATATGATTCGCCGAGATCGAAGGGTTTGGCCACAGTAAGAAAATCCCTCACAGAACTCATTTAATATGACAAAATTGCACTAAGTCAATTTTCCGCGTCTTATAACAAAATTCTCAAATACAATTTAAATAAACCGTGATTACAGTTTTATAGCTCTATATGTGGCCTTGATTTCCCAAAAGATATGATTCGCCGAGATCGAAGGGTTTGCCCACAGTAACAAAATCCCCCACAGAACTCATTGTATATGAGAAAATTGCACTAAGTTAATTTTCCGCGTCTTATAAAAAAAATCTCAAATACAATTTGAATAAACCGTGATCACAGTTTTATAGCTCTATATGTGGCCTTGATTTCCAAAAAGATTTGATTCGCCGAGATCTAAGGGTTTGGCCACAGTAACAAAATCCCTCACAGAACTCAATGTATATGAGAAAATTGCACTAAGTCAATTTTCCGCGTCTTATAAAAAAATTCTCAAATACAATTTGAATAAACCGTGATTACAATTTTATAGCTCTATATGTGGCCTTGATTTCCCAAAAGATATGATTCGCCGAGATCGAAGGGTTTGGCCACAGTAACAAAATCCATCACAGAACTCAATGTATATGAGAAAATTGCACTAAGTCAATTTTCCGCGTCTTATAAAAAAATTCTCAAATACTTGAATAAACTATGATTACAGTTTAATAGCCCTATATGTGCCCTTGATTTCCCAAAACATTTGATTCGCCAAGATCGAAGGGTTGGGTCACAGTAACAAAATCCCTCACAGAACTCATTGTATATGAGAAAATTGCACTATGTCAATTTTCCGCGTCTTATAAAAAAATTCTCAAATACAATTTGAACAAACCGTGATTACAGTTTTATAGCTCTATATGTGGCCTTGATTTCCAAAAAGATTGGATTCGCCGAGATCGAAGGGTTTGGCCACAGTAACAAAATCGCTCACAGAACTCAATGTATATGAGAAATGTGCACTAAGTCAATTTTCCGCGTCTTATAAAAAAAAATCTCAAATACAATTTGAATAAACCGTGATTACAGTTTTAAAGCTCTATATGTGGCCTTGATTTCCAAAAAGATTTGATTCGCCGAGATCTAAGGGTTTGGCCACAGTAACAAAATCCCTCACAGAACTCAATGTATATGAGAAAATTGCACTAAGTCAATTTTCCGCTTCTTATAAAAAAATTCTCAAATACAATTTGAATAAACTGTGATTACAATTTAATAGCTCTATTTTTGCCCTTGATTTCCCAAAAGATTTGATTCGTCGAGATCGAAGGGTTTGGCCACAGTAACAAAATCCCTCACAGAACTCAATGTATATAAGAAAATTGCACTAAGTCGATTTTCCGCGTCTTATAAAAAAATTCTCAAATACAATTTGAATAAACCGTGATTACAGTTTTATAGCTCTATATGTGGCCTTGATTTCCCAAAAGATGTGATTCGCCGAGATCGAAGGGTTTGGCCACAGTAAGAAAATCCCTCACAGAACTCATTTAATATGACAAAATTGCAGTAAGTCGATTTTCCGCGTCTTATAAAAAAATTCTCAAATGCAATTTGAATAAACTGTGATTACAGTTTAATAGCTCTATTTGTGCCCTTGATTTCCCAAAAGATTTGATTCGCCGAGATCGAAGGGTTTGGCCACAGTAACAAAATCCCTCACAGAACTCAATGTATATAAGAAAATTGCACTAAGTCGATTTTCCGCGTCTTTTAAAAAAATTCTCAAATACAATTTGAATAACCTATGATTACAGTTTAATAGCTCTATATGTGCCCTTGATTTCCCAAAACATTTGATTCGCCAAGATCGAAGGGTTGGGCCACAGTAACAAAATCCATCACAGAACTCAATGTATATGAGAAAATTGCACTAAGTCAATTTTCCGCGTCTTATAAAAAAATTCTCAAATACAATTTGAACAAACCGTGATTACAGTTTTATAGCTCTATATGTGGCCTTGATTTCCCAAAACATTTGATTCGCCAAGATCTAAGGGTTGGGCCACAGTAACAAAATCCCTCACAGAACTCATTGTATATGAGAAAATTGCACTAAGTCAATTTTCCGCGTCTTATAAAAAAATTCTCAAATACAATTTGAACAAACCGTGATTACAGTTTTATAGCTCTATATGTGGCCTTGATTTCCAAAAAGATTTGATTCGTCGAGATCGAAGAGTTTGGCCACAGTAACAAAATTCCTCACAGAACTCATTTAATATGACAAAATTGCACTAAGTCAATTTTCCGCGTCTTATAAAAAAATTCTTAAATACAATTTGAATAAACTGTGATTACAATTTAATAGCTCTATTTGTGCCCTTGATTTCCCAAAAGATTTGATTCGCTGAGATCGAAGGGTTTGGCCACAGTAACAAAAGCCCTCACAGAACTCAATGTATATGAGAAAATTGCACTAAGTCAATTTTCCGCGTCTTATAAAAAAATTCTCAAAAACAATTTGAATAAACTGTGATTACAGTTTAATAGCTTTATATGTGCCCTTGATTTCCCAAAAGATTTGATTCGCCGAGATCGAAGGGTTTGGCCACAGTAACAAAATCCCTCACAGAACTCAATGTATATAAGAAAATTGCACTAAGTCGATTTTCCGCGTCTTATAAAAAATTCTCAAATACAATTTGAATAAACTGTGATTACAATATAATAGCTCTATTTGTTCCCTTGATTTCCCAAAAGATTTGATTCGCCGAGATCGAAGGGTTTGGTCACAGTAACAAAATCCCTCACAGAACTCAATGTATATAAGAAAATTGCACTAAGTCGATTTTCCGCGTCTTATAAAAAAATTCTCAAATACAATTTGAATAAACAGTGATTACAGTTTTATAGCTCTATATGTGGCCTTGATTTCCCAAAAGATGTGATTCGCCGAGATCGAAGGGTTTGGCCACAGTAAGAAAATCCCTCACAGAACTCATTTAATATGACAAAATTGCACTAAGTCGATTTTCCGCGTCTTATAAAAAAATTCTCAAATGCAATTTGAATAAACTGTGATTACAGTTTAATAGCTCTATTTGTGCCATTGATTTCCCAAATGATTTGATTCGCCGAGATCGAAGGGTTTGGCCACAGTAACAAAATCCCTCACAGAACTCAATGTTTATAAGAAAATTGCACTAAGTCGATTTTCCGCGTCTTTTAAAAAAATTCTCAACTACAATTTGAATAAACTATGATTACAGTTTAATAGCTCTTTATGTGCCCTTGATTTCCCAAAACATTTGATTCGCCAAGATCGAAGGGTTGGGCCACAGTAACAAAATCCCTCACAGAACTCAATGTATATGAGAAAATTGCACTAAGTCAATTTTCCGCGTCTTATAAAAAAATTCTCAAATACAATTTGAATAAACCGTGATTACAGTTTTATAGCCCTATATGTGGCCTTGATTTCCCAAAAGATATGATTCGCCGAGATCGAAGGGTTTGGCCACAGTAACAAAATCCATCACAGAACTCAATATATATGAGAAAATTGCACTAAGTCAATTTTCCGCGTCTTATAAAAAAATTCTCAAATACTTGAATAAACTATGATTACAGTTTAATAGCCCTATATGTGCCCTTGATTTCCCAAAACATTTGATTCGCCAAGATCGAAGGGTTGGGCCACAGTAACAAAATCCCTCACAGAACTCATTGTATATGAGAAAATTGCACTATGTCAATTTTCCGCGTCTTATAAAAAAATTCTCAAATACAATTTGAACAAACCGTGATTACAGTTTTATAGCTCTATATGTGGCCTTGATTTCCAAAAAGATTGGATTCGCCGAGATCGAAGGGTTTGGCCACAGTAATAAAATCGCTCACAGAACTCAATGTATATGAGAAATGTGCACTAAGTCAATTTTCCGCGTCTTATAAAAAAAAATCTCAAATACAATTTGAATAAACCGTGATTACAGTTTTAAAGCTCTATATGTGGCCTTGATTTCCAAAAAGATTTGATTCGCCGAGATCTAAGGGTTTGGCCACAGTAACAAAATCCCTCACAGAACTCAATGTATATGAGAAAATTGCACTAAGTCAATTTTCCGCGTCTTATAAAAAAATTCTCAAATACAATTTGAATAAACCGTGATTACAGTTTTATAGCTCTATATGTGGCCTTGATTTCCCAAAAGATATGATTCGCCGAGATCGAAGGGTTTGGCCACAGTAAGAAAATCCCTCACAGAACTCATTTAATATGACAAAATTGCACTAAGTCAATTTTCCGCGTCTTATAACAAAATTCTCAAATACAATTTGAATAAACCGTGATTACAGTTTTATAGCTCTATATGTGGCCTTGATTTCCCAAAAGATATGATTCGCCGAGATCGAAGGGTTTGCCCACAGTAACAAAATCCCCCACAGAACTCATTGTATATGAGAAAATTGCACTAAGTTAATTTTCCGCGTCTTATAAAATAAATCTCAAATACAATTTGAATAAACCGTGATCACAGTTTTATAGCTCTATATGTGGCCTTGATTTCCAAAAAGATTTGATTCGCCGAGATCTAAGGGTTTGGCCACAGTAACAAAATCCCTCACAGAACTCAATGTATATGAGAAAATTGCACTAAGTCAATTTTCCGCGTCTTATAAAAAAATTCTCAAATACAATTTGAATAAACCGTGATTACAATTTTATAGCTCTATATGTGGCCTTGATTTCCCAAAAGATATGATTCGCCGAGATCGAAGGGTTTGGCCACAGTAACAAAATCCATCACAGAACTCAATGTATATGAGAAAATTGCACTAAGTCAATTTTCCGCGTCTTATAAAAAAATTCTCAAATACTTGAATAAACTATGATTACAGTTTAATAGCCCTATATGTGCCCTTGATTTCCCAAAACATTTGATTCGCCAAGATCGAAGGGTTGGGTCACAGTAACAAAATCCCTCACAGAACTCATTGTATATGAGAAAATTGCACTATGTCAATTTTCCGCGTCTTATAAAAAAATTCTCAAATACAATTTGAACAAACCGTGATTACAGTTTTATAGCTCTATATGTGGCCTTGATTTCCAAAAAGATTGGATTCGCCGAGATCGAAGGGTTTGGCCACAGTAACAAAATCGCTCACAGAACTCAATGTATATGAGAAATGTGCACTAAGTCAATTTTCCGCGTCTTATAAAAAAAAAATCTCAAATACAATTTGAATAAACCGTGATTACAGTTTTAAAGCTCTATATGTGGCCTTGATTTCCAAAAAGATTTGATTCGCCGAGATCTAAGGGTTTGGCCACAGTAACAAAATCCCTCACAGAACTCAATGTATATGAGAAAATTGCACTAAGTCAATTTTCCGCTTCTTATAAAAAAATTCTCAAATACAATTTGAATAAACTGTGATTACAATTTAATAGCTCTATTTTTGCCCTTGATTTCCCAAAAGATTTGATTCGTCGAGATCGAAGGGTTTGGCCACAGTAACAAAATCCCTCACAGAACTCAATGTATATAAGAAAATTGCACTAAGTCGATTTTCCGCGTCTTATAAAAAAATTCTCAAATACAATTTGAATAAACCGTGATTACAGTTTTATAGCTCTATATGTGGCCTTGATTTCCCAAAAGATGTGATTCGCCGAGATCGAAGGGTTTGGCCACAGTAAGAAAATCCCTCACAGAACTCATTTAATATGACAAAATTGCAGTAAGTCGATTTTCCGCGTCTTATAAAAAAATTCTCAAATGCAATTTGAATAAACTGTGATTACAGTTTAATAGCTCTATTTGTGCCCTTGATTTCCCAAAAGATTTGATTCGCCGAGATCGAAGGGTTTGGCCACAGTAACAAAATCCCTCACAGAACTCAATGTATATAAGAAAATTGCACTAAGTCGATTTTCCGCGTCTTTTAAAAAAATTCTCAAATACAATTTGAATAACCTATGATTACAGTTTAATAGCTCTATATGTGCCCTTGATTTCCCAAAACATTTGATTCGCCAAGATCGAAGGGTTGGGCCACAGTAACAAAATCCATCACAGAACTCAATGTATATGAGAAAATTGCACTAAGTCAATTTTCCGCGTCTTATAAAAAAATTCTCAAATACAATTTGAACAAACCGTGATTACAGTTTTATAGCTCTATATGTGGCCTTGATTTCCAAAAAGATTTGATTCGCCGAGATCGAAGAGTTTGGCCACAGTAACAAAATTCCTCACAGAACTCATTTAATATGACAAAATTGCACTAAGTCAATTTTCCGCGTCTTATAAAAAAATTCTTAAATACAATTTGAATAAACTGTGATTACAATTTAATAGCTCTATTTGTGCCCTTGATTTCCCAAAAGATTTGATTCGCCGAGATCGAAGGGTTTGGCCACAGTAACAAAATCCCTCACAGAACTCAATGTATATAAGAAAATTGCACTAAGTCGATTTTCCGCGTCTTATAAAAAAATTCTCAAATGCAATTTGAATAAACTGTGATTACAGTTTAATAGCTCTATTTGTGCCCTTGATTTCCCAAAAGATTTGATTCGCCGAGATCGAAGAGTTTGGCCACAGTAACAAAATCCCTCACAGAACTCAATGTATATAAGAAAATTGCACTAAGTCGATTTTCCGCGTCTTTTAAAAAAATTCTCAAATACAATTTGAATAACCTATGATTACAGTTTAATAGCTCTATATGTGCCCTTGATTTCCCAAAACATTTGATTCGCCAAGATCGAAGGGTTGGGCCACAGTAACAAAATCCCTCACAGAACTCAATGTATATGAGAAAATTGCACTAAGTCAATTTTCCGCGTCTTATAAAAAAATTCTCAAATACAATTTGAATAAACCGTGATTACAGTTTTATAGCTCTATATGTGGCCTTGATTTCCCAAAAGATATGATTCGCCGAGATCGAAGGGTTTGGCCACAGTAACAAAATCCCTCACAGAACTCAATGTATATGAGAAAATTGCACTAAGTCAATTTTCCGCGTCTTATAAAAAAATTCTCAAATACAATTTGAATAAACTATGATTACAGTTTAATAGCTCTTTATGTGCCCTTGATTTCCCAAAACATTTGATTCGCCAAGATCGAAGGGTTGGGCCACAGTAACAAAATCCCTCACAGAACTCATTGTATATGAGAAAATTGCACTAAGTCAATTTTCCGCGTCTTATAAAAAAATTCTCAAATACTATTTGAGCAAACCGTGATTACAGTTTTATAGCTCTATAGTTGGCCTTGATTTCCAAAAAGATTTGATTCGCCGAGATCGAAGAGTTTGGCCACAGTAACAAAATCCCCCACGGAACTCATTGTATATGAGAAAATTGCACTAAATTTATTTTCCGCGTCTTATAAAAAAATTCTCAAATACAATTTGAATAAACTGTGATTACAATTTAATAGCTCTATTTGTGCCCTTGACTTTCCAAAAGATTTGATTCGCCGAGATCGAAGGGTTTGGCCACAGTAACAAAATTCCTCACAGAACTCATTTTATATGACAAAATTGCACTAAGTCAATTTTCCGCGTCTTATAAAAAAATTCTCAAATACAATTTGAATAAACTGTGATTACAATTTAATAGCTCTATTTGTGCCCTTGATTTCCCAAAAGATTTGATTCGCCGAGATCGAAGGGTTTGGCCACAGTAACAAAATCCCTCACAGAACTCAATGTATATAAGAAAATTGCACTAAGTCGATTTTCCGCGTCTTATAAAAAAATTCTCAAATACAATTTGAATAAACCGTGATTACAGTTTTATAGCTCTATATGTGGCCTTGATTTCCCAAAAGATGTGATTCGCCGAGATCGAAGGGTTCGGCCACAGTAAGAAAATCCCTCACAGAACTCATTTAATATGACAAAATTGCACTAAGTCGATTTTCCGCGTCTTATAAAAAAATTCTCAAATGCAATTTGAATAAACTGTGATTACAGTTTAATAGCTCTATTTGTGCCCTTGATTTCCCAAAAGATTTGATTCGCCGAGATCGAAGGGTTTGGCCACAGTAACAAAATCCCTCACAGAACTCAATGTATATAAGAAAATTGCACTAAGTCGATTTTCCGCGTCTTTTAAAAAAATTCTCAAATACAATTTGAATAAACTATGATTACAGTTTAATAGCTCTATATGTGCCCTTGATTTCCCAAAACATTTGATTCGCCAAGATCGAAGGGTTGGGCCACAGTAACAAAATCCCTCACAGAACTCAATGTATATGAGAAAATTGCACTAAGTCAATTTTCCGCGTCTTATAAAAAAAATCTCAAATACAATTTGAATAAACCGTGATTACAGTTTTAAAGCTCTATATGTGGCCTTGATTTCCAAAAAGATTTGATTCGCCGAGATCGAAGGGTTTGGCCACAGTAACAAAATCCCTCACAGAACTCAATGTATATGAGAAAATTGCACTAAGTCAATTTTCCGCGTCTTATAAAAAAATTCTCAAATACAATTTGAATAAACCGTGATTACAGTTTTATAGCTCTATATGTGGCCTTGATTTCCCAAAAGATATGATTCGCCGAGATCGAAGGGTTTGGCCACAGTAACAAAATCCCCCACAGAACTCATTGTATATGAGAAAATTGCACTAAGTTAATTTTCCGCGTCTTATAAAAAAATTCTCAAATACAATTTGAATAAACTGTGATTACAGTTTAATAGCTCTATTTGTGCCCTTGATTTCCCAAAAGATTTGATTCGCCGAGATCGAAGGGTTTGGCCACAGTAACAAAATCCCTCACAGAACTCAATGTATATAAGAAAATTGCACTAAGTCGATTTTCCTCGTCTTATAAAAAAATTCTCAAATGCAATTTGAATAAACTGTGATTACAGTTTAATAGCTCTATTTGTGCCCTTGATTTCCCAAAAGATTTGATTCGCCGAGATCGAAGAGTTTGGCCACAGTAACAAAATCCCTCACAGAACTCAATGTATATAAGAAAATTGCACTAAGTCGATTTTCCGCGTCTTTTAAAAAAATTCTCAAATACAATTTGAATAACCTATGATTACAGTTTAATAGCTCTATATGTGCCCTTGATTTCCCAAAACATTTGATTCGCCAAGATCGAAGGGTTGGGCCACAGTAACAAAATCCCTCACAGAACTCAATGTATATGAGAAAATTGCACTAAGTCAATTTTCCGCGTCTTATAAAAAAATTCTCAAATACAATTTGAATAAACCGTGATTACAGTTTTATAGCTCTATATGTGGCCTTGACTTTCCAAAAGATTTGATTCGCCGAGATCGAAGGGTTTGGCCACAGTAACAAAATTCCTCACAGAACTCATTTTATATGACAAAATTGCACTAAGTCAATTTTCCGCGTCTTATAAAAAAATTCTCAAATACAATTTGAATAAACTGTGATTACAATTTAATAGCTCTATTTGTGCCCTTGATTTCCCAAAAGATTTGATTCGCCGAGATCGAAGGGTTTGGCCACAGTAACAAAATCCCTCACAGAACTCAATGTATATAAGAAAATTGCACTAAGTCGATTTTCCGCGTCTTATAAAAAAATTCTCAAATACAATTTGAATAAACCGTGATTACAGTTTTATAGCTCTATATGTGCCCTTGATTTCCCAAAACATTTGATTCGCCAAGATCGAAGGGTTGGGCCACAGTAACAAAATCCCTCACAGAACTCAATGTATATGAGAAAATTGCACTAAGTCGATTTTCCGCGTCTTATAAAAAAATTCTCAAATTCAATTTAAATAAACCGTGATTACAGTTTTATAGCTCTATATGTGGCCTTGATTTCCCAAAAGATGTGATTCGCCGAGATCGAAGGGTTCGGCCACAGTAAGAAAATCCCTCACAGAACTCATTTAATATGACAAAATTGCACTAAGTCGATTTTCCGCGTCTTATAAAAAAATTCTCAAATGCAATTTGAATAAACTGTGATTACAGTTTAATAGCTCTATTTGTGCCCTTGATTTCCCAAAAGATTTGATTCGCCGAGATCGAAGGGTTTGGCCACAGTAACAAAATCCCTCACAGAACTCAATGTATATAAGAAAATTGCACTAAGTCGATTTTCCGCGTCTTTTAAAAAAATTCTCAAATACAATTTGAATAAACTATGATTACAGTTTAATAGCTCTATATGTGCCCTTGATTTCCCAAAACATTTGATTCGCCAAGATCGAAGGGTTGGGCCACAGTAACAAAATCCCTCACAGAACTCAATGTATATGAGAAAATTGCACTAAGTCAATTTTCCGCGTCTTATAAAAAAAATCTCAAATACAATTTGAATAAACCGTGATTACAGTTTAAAAGCTCTATATGTGGCCTTGATTTCCAAAAAGATTTGATTCGCCGAGATCGAAGGGTTTGGCCACAGTAACAAAATCCCTCACAGAACTCAATGTATATGAGAAAATTGCACTAAGTCAATTTTCCGCGTCTTATAAAAAAATTCTCAAATACAATTTGAATAAACCGTGATTACAGTTTTATAGCTCTATATGTGGCCTTGATTTCCCAAAAGATATGATTCGCCGAGATCGAAGGGTTTGGCCACAATAACAAAATCCCTCACAGAACTCAATGTATATGAAAAAATTGCACTAAGTCAAGTTTCCGCATCTTATAAAAAAATTCTCAAATACAATTTGAATAAACCGTGATTACAATTTTATAGCTCTATATGTGGCCTTGATTTCCCAAAAGATATGATTCGCCGAGATCGAAGGGTTTGGCCACAGTAACAAAATCCCCCACAGAACTCATTGTATATGAGAAAATTGCACTAAGTTAATTTTCCGCGTCTTATAAAAAATTCTCAAATACAATTTGAATAAACTGTGATTACAGTTTAATAGCTCTATTTGTGCCCTTGATTTTCCAAAAGATTTGATTCGCCGAGATCGAAGGGTTTGGCCACAGTAACAAAATCCCTCACAGAACTCAATGTATATAAGAAAATTGCACTAAGTCGATTTTCCGCGTCTTATAAAAAAATTCTCAAATACAATTTGAATAAACTGTGATTACAATTTAATAGCTCTATTTGTGGCCTTGATTTCCCAAAAGATGTGATTCGCCGAGATCGAAGGGTTTGGCCACAGTAAGAAAATCCCTCACAGAACTCATTTAATATGACAAAATTGCACTAAGTCGATTTTCCGCGTCTTATAAAAAAATTCTCAAATGCAATTTGAATAAACTGTGATTACAGTTTAATAGCTCTATTTGTGTCCTTGATTTCCCAAATGATTTGATTCGCCGAGATCGAAGGGTTTGGCCACAGTAACAAAATCCCTCACAGAACTCAATGTATATAAGAAAATTGCACTAAGTCGATTTTCCGCGTCTTTTAAAAAAATTCTCAAATACAATTTGAATAAGCTATGATTACAGTTTAATAGCTCTATATGTGCCCTTGATTTCCCAAAACATTTGATTCGCCAAGATCGAAGGGTTTGGCCACAGTAACAAAATCCCTCACAGAACTCAATGTATATGAGAAAATTGCACTAAGTCAATTTTCCGCGTCTTATAAAAAAATTCTCAAATACAATTTGAATAAACCGTGATTACAATTTTATAGCTCTATATGTGGCCTTGATTTCCCAAAAGATATGATTCGCCGAGATCGAAGGGTTTGGCCACAGTAACAAAATCCCCCACAGAACTCATTGTATATGAGAAAATTGCACTAAGTTAATTTTCCGCGTCTTATAAAAAAATTCTCAAATACAATTTGAATAAACTGTGATTACAGTTTAATAGCTCCATTTGTGCCCTTGATTTTCCAAAAGATTTGATTCGCCGAGATCGAAGGGTTTGGCCACAGTAACAAAATTCCTCACAGAACTCATTTAATATGACAAAATTGCACTAAGTTAATTTTCCGCGTCTTATAAAAAAATTCTCAAATACAATTTGAACAAACTGTGATTACAGTTTAATAGCTCTATTTGTGGCCTTGATTTTCCAAAAGATTTGATTCGCCGAGATCGAAGGGTTTGGCCACAGTAACAAAATTCCTCACAGAACTCATTTAATATGACAAAATTGCACTAAGTCAATTTTCCGCGTCTTATAAAAAAATTTTCAAATTCAATTTAAATAAACCGTGATTACAGTTTAATAGCTCTATTTGTGCCCTTGATTCTCCAAAAGATTTGATTCGCCGAGATCGAAGGGTTTGGCCACAGTAACAAAATTGCTCACAGAACTCATTTAATATGACAAAATTGCACTAAGTCAATTTTCCGCGTCTTATAACAAAGTTCTCAAATACAATTTGAATAAACTATGATTACAGTTTAATAGCTCTATATGTGGCCTTGATTTCCCAAAAGATATGATTCGCCGAGATCGAAGGGTTTGGCCACAGTAAGAAAATCCCTCACAGAACTCATTTAATATGACAAAATTGCACTAAGTCAATTTTCCGCGTCTTATAACAAAGTTCTCAAATACAATTTGAATAAACCGTGATTACAGTTTTATAGCTCTATATGTGGCCTTGATTTCCCAAAAGATATGATTCGCCGAGATCGAAGGGTTTGGCCACAGTAACAAAATCCCCCACAGAACTCATTGTATATGAGAAAATTGCACTAAGTCCACTTTCCGCGTATTATAAAAAAATTCTCAAATACAATTTGAATAAACTGTGATTACAGTTTAATAGCTTTAAATTTGGCCTTGATTTCACAAAACATTTGATTCGCTGAGATCGAAGGGTTTGGCCACAGTAAGAAAATCCCTCACAGAACTCATTTAATATGACAAAATTGCACTAAGTCAATTTTCCGCGTCTTATAACAAAGTTCTCAAATACAATTTGAATAAACCGTGATTACAGTTTTATAGCTCTATTTGTGCCCTTGATTTTCCAAAAGATTTGATTCGCCGAGATCGAAGGGTTTGGCCACAGTAACAAAATTGCTCACAGAACTCATTTAATATGACAAAATTGCACTAAGTCCACTTTCCGCGTATTATAAAAAAATTCTCAAATACAATTTGAATAAACTGTGATTACAGTTTAATAGCTTTAAATTTGGCCTTGATTTCACAAAACATTTGATTCGCTGAGATCGAAGGGTTTGGCCACAGTAACAAAAGCCCTCACAGAACTCAATGTATATGAGAAAATTGCACTAAGTCGATTTTCCGCGTCTTATAAAAAAATTCTCAAATACAATTTGAATAAACTGTGATTGCAGTTTAATAGCTTTATATGTGCCCTTGATTTCCCAAAATATTTGATTCGCCGAGATCGAAGGGTTTGGCCACAGTAACAAAATCCCTCACAGAACTCAATGTATATAAGAAAATTGCACTAAGTCGATTTTCCGCGTCTTATAAAAAAATTCTCAAATACAATTTGAATAAACTGTGATTACAATTTAATAGCTCTATTTGTGCCCTTGATTTCCCAAAAGATTTGATTCGCCGAGATCGAAGGGTTTGGCCACAGTAACAAAATCCCTCACAGAACTCAATGTATATAAGAAAATTGCACTAAGTCGATTTTCCGCGTCTTATAAAAAAATTCTCAAATACAATTTGAATAAACCGTGATTACAGTTTTATAGCTCTATATGTGGCCTTGATTTCCCAAAAGATGTGATTCGCCGAGATCGAAGGGTTTGGCCACAGTAAGAAAATCCCTCACAGAACTCATTTAATATGACAAAATTGCATCGCGTCTTATAAAAAAATTCTCAAATACAATTTGAATAAACTGTGATTACAGTTTAATAGCTCTATTTGTGCCCTTGATTTTCCAAAAGATTTGATTCGCCGAGATCGAAGGGTTTGGCCACAGTAACAAAATTCCTCACAGAACTCATTTAATATGACAAAATTGCACTAAGTTAATTTTCCGCGTCTTATAAAAAAATTCTCAAATACAATTTGAACAAACTGTGATTACAGTTTAATAGCTCTATTTGTGGCCTTGATTTTCCAAAAGATTTGATTCGCCGAGATCGAAGGGTTTGGCCACAGTAACAAAATTCCTCACAGAACTCATTTAATATGACAAAATTGCACTAAGTCAATTTTCCGCGTCTTATAAAAAAATTCTCAAATTCAATTTAAATAAACCGTGATTACAGTTTAATAGCTCTATTTGTGCCCTTGATTCTCCAAAAGATTTGATTCGCCGAGATCGAAGGGTTTGGCCACAGTAACAAAATTGCTCACAGAACTCATTTAATATGACAAAATTGCACTAAGTCAATTTTCCGCGTCTTATAAAAAAATTCTCAAATACAATTTGAATAAACTGTGATTACAGTTTAATAGCTTTAAATTTGGCCTTGATTTCACAAAACATTTGATTCGCTGAGATCGAAGGGTTTGGCCACAGTAACAAAAGCCCTCACAGAACTCAATGTATATGAGAAAATTGCACTAAGTCAATTTTCCGCGTCTTATAAAAAAATTCTCAAATACAATTTGAATAAACTGTGATCACAGTTTAATAGCTTTATATGTGCCCTTGATTTCCCAAAAGATATGATTCGCCGAGATCGAAGGGTTTGGCCACAGTAACAAAATCCCCCACAGAACTCATTGTATATGAGAAAATTGCACTAAGTTAATTTTCCGCGTCTTATAAAAAATTCTCAAATACAATTTGAATAAACTGTGATTACAGTTTAATAGCTCTATTTGTGCCCTTGATTTTCCAAAAGATTTGATTCGCCGAGATCGAAGGGTTTGGCCACAGTAACAAAATCCCTCACAGAACTCAATGTATATAAGAAAATTGCACTAAGTCGATTTTCCGCGTCTTATAAAAAAATTCTCAAATACAATTTGAATAAACTGTGATTACAATTTAATAGCTCTATTTGTGGCCTTGATTTCCCAAAAGATGTGATTCGCCGAGATCAAAGGGTTTGGCCACAGTAAGAAAATCCCTCACAGAACTCATTTAATATGACAAAATTGCACTAAGTCGATTTTCCGCGTCTTATAAAAAAATTCTCAAATGCAATTTGAATAAACTGTTATTACAGTTTAATAGCTCTATTTGTGTCCTTGATTTCCCAAATGATTTGATTCGCCGAGATCGAAGGGTTTGGCCACAGTAACAAAATCCCTCACAGAACTCAATGTATATAAGAAAATTGCACTAAGTCGATTTTCCGCGTCTTTTAAAAAAATTCTCAAATACAATTTGAATAAACTATGATTACAGTTTAATAGCTCTATATGTGCCCTTGATTTCCCAAAACATTTGATTCGCCAAGATCGAAGGGTTTGGCCACAGTAACAAAATCCCTCACAGAACTCAATGTATATGAGAAAATTGCACTAAGTCAATTTTCCGCGTCTTATAAAAAAATTCTCAAATACAATTTGAATAAACCGTGATTACAATTTTATAGCTCTATATGTGGCCTTGATTTCCCAAAAGATATGATTCGCCGAGATCGAAGGGTTTGGCCACAGTAACAAAATCCCCCACAGAACTCATTGTATATGAGAAAATTGCACTAAGTTAATTTTCCGCGTCTTATAAAAAAATTCTCAAATACAATTTGAATAAACTGTGATTACAGTTTAATAGCTCTATTTGTGCCCTTGATTTTCCAAAAGATTTGATTCGCCGAGATCGAAGGGTTTGGCCACAGTAACAAAATTCCTCACAGAACTCATTTAATATGACAAAATTGCACTAAGTTAATTTTCCGCGTCTTATAAAAAAATTCTCAAATACAATTTGAACAAACTGTGATTACAGTTTAATAGCTCTATTTGTGGCCTTGATTTTCCAAAAGATTTGATTCGCCGAGATCGAAGGGTTTGGCCACAGTAACAAAATTCCTCACAGAACTCATTTAATATGACAAAATTGCACTAAGTCAATTTTCCGCGTCTTATAAAAAAATTTTCAAATTCAATTTAAATAAACCGTGATTACAGTTTAATAGCTCTATTTGTGCCCTTGATTCTCCAAAAGATTTGATTCGCCGAGATCGAAGGGTTTGGCCACAGTAACAAAATTGCTCACAGAACTCATTTAATATGACAAAATTGCACTAAGTCAATTTTCCGCGTCTTATAACAAAGTTCTCAAATACAATTTGAATAAACTATGATTACAGTTTAATAGCTCTATATGTGGCCTTGATTTCCCAAAAGATATGATTCGCCGAGATCGAAGGGTTTGGCCACAGTACGAAAATCCCTCACAGAACTCATTTAATATGACAAAATTGCACTAAGTCAATTTTCCGCGTCTTATAACAAAGTTCTCAAATACAATTTGAATAAACCGTGATTACAGTTTTATAGCTCTATATGTGGCCTTGATTTCCCAAAAGATATGATTTGCCGAGATCGAAGGGTTTGGCCACAGTAACAAAATCCCCCACAGAACTCATTGTATATGAGAAAATTGCACTAAGTTAATTTTCCGCGTCTTATAAAAAATTCTCAAATACAAGTTGAATAAACTGTGATTACAGTTTAATAGCTCTATTTGTGCCCTTGATTTTCCAAAAGATTTGATTCGCCGAGATCGAAGGGTTTGGCCACAGTAACAAAATTGCTCACAGAACTCATTTAATATGACAAAATTGCACTAAGTCCACTTTCCGCGTCTTATAAAAAAATTCTCAAATACAATTTGAATAAACTGTGATTACAGTTTAATAGCTTTAAATTTGGCCTTGATTTCACAAAACATTTGATTCGCTGAGATCGAAGGGTTTGGCCACAGTAACAAAAGCCCTCACAGAACTCAATGTATATGAGAAAATTGCACTAAGTCGATTTTCCGCGTCTTATAAAAAAATTCTCAAATACAATTTGAATAAACTGTGATTGCAGTTTAATAGCTTTATATGTGCCCTTGATTTCCCAAAATATTTGATTCGCCGAGATCGAAGGGTTTGGCCACAGTAACAAAATCCCTCACAGAACTCAATGTATATAAGAAAATTGCACTAAGTCGATTTTCCGCGTCTTATAAAAAAATTCTCAAATACAATTTGAATAAACTGTGATTACAATTTAATAGCTCTATTTGTGCCCTTGATTTCCCAAAAGATTTGATTCGCCGAGATCGAAGGGTTTGGCCACAGTAACAAAATCCCTCACAGAACTCAATGTATATAAGAAAATTGCACTAAGTCGATTTTCCGCGTCTTATAAAAAAATTCTCAAATACAATTTGAATAAACCGTGATTACAGTTTTATAGCTCTATATGTGGCCTTGATTTCCCAAAAGATGTGATTCGCCGAGATCGAAGGGTTTGGCCACAGTAAGAAAATCCCTCACAGAACTCATTTAATATGACAAAATTGCATCGCGTCTTATAAAAAAATTCTCAAATACAATTTGAATAAACTGTGATTACAGTTTAATAGCTCTATTTGTGCCCTTGATTTTCCAAAAGATTTGATTCGCCGAGATCGAAGGGTTTGGCCACAGTAACAAAATTCCTCACAGAACTCATTTAATATGACAAAATTGCACTAAGTTAATTTTCCGCGTCTTATAAAAAAATTCTCAAATACAATTTGAACAAACTGTGATTACAGTTTAATAGCTCTATTTGTGGCCTTGATTTTCCAAAAGATTTGATTCGCCGAGATCGAAGGGTTTGGCCACAGTAACAAAATTCCTCACAGAACTCATTTAATATGACAAAATTGCACTAAGTCAATTTTCCGCGTCTTATAAAAAAATTCTCAAATTCAATTTAAATAAACCGTGATTACAGTTTAATAGCTCTATTTGTGCCCTTGATTCTCCAAAAGATTTGATTCGCCGAGATCGAAGGGTTTGGCCACAGTAACAAAATTGCTCACAGAACTCATTTAATATGACAAAATTGCACTAAGTCAATTTTCCGCGTCTTATAAAAAAATTCTCAAATACAATTTGAATAAACTGTGATTACAGTTTAATAGCTTTAAATTTGGCCTTGATTTCACAAAACATTTGATTCGCTGAGATCGAAGGGTTTGGCCACAGTAACAAAAGCCCTCACAGAACTCAATGTATATGAGAAAATTGCACTAAGTCAATTTTCCGCGTCTTATAAAAAAATTCTCAAATACAATTTGAATAAACTGTGATCACAGTTTAATAGCTTTATATGTGCCCTTGATTTCCCAAAAGATTTGATTCGCCGAGATCGAAGGGTTTGGCCACAGTAACAAAATTCCTCACAGAACTCAATGTATATAAGAAAATTGCACTAAGTCGATTTTCCGCGTCTTATAAAAAAATTCTCAAAAACAATTTGAATAAACTGTGATTACAATTTAATAGCTCTATTTGTGCCCTTGATTTCCCAAAAGATTTGATTCGCCGAGATCAAAGGGTTTGGCCACAGTAACAAAATCCCTCACAGAACTCAATGTATATAAGAAAATTGCACTAAGTCGATTTTCCGCGTCTTGTAAAAAAATTCTCAAATACAATTTGAATAAACCGTGATTACAGTTTTATAGCTCTATATGTGGCCTTGATTTCCCAAAAGATGTGATTCGCCGAGATCGAAGGGTTTGGCCACAGTAAGAAAATCCCTCACAGAACTCATTTAATATGACAAAATTGCACTAAGTCGATTTCCCGCGTCTTATAAAAAAATTCTCAAATGCAATTTGAATAAACTGTGATTACAGTTTAATAGCTCTATTTGTGTCCCTGATTTCCCAAATGATTTGATTCGCCGAGATCGAAGGGTTTGGCCACAGTAACAAAATCCCTCACAGAACTCAATGTATATAAGAAAATTGCACTAAGTCGATTTTCCGCGTCTTTTAAAAAAATTCTCAAATACAATTTGAATAAACTATGATTACAGTTTAATAGCTCTATATGTGCCCTTGATTTCCCAAAACATTTGATTCGCCAAGATCGAAGGGTTGGGCCACAGTAACAAAATCCCTCACAGAACTCAATGTATATGAGAAAATTGCACTAAGTCAATTTTCCGCGTCTTATAAAAAAATTCTCAAATACAATTTAAATAAACCGTGATTACAGTTTTATAGCTCTATATGTGGCCTTGATTTCCCAAAAGATATGATTCGCCAAGATCGAAGGGTTTGGCCACAGTAAGAAAATCCCTCACAGAACTCATTTAATATGACAAAATTGCACTAAGTCAATTTTCCGCGTCTTATAACAAAGTTCTCAAATACAATTTGAATAAACCGTGATTACAGTTTTATAGCTCTATATGTGGCCTTGATTTCCCAAAAGATATGATTCGCCGAGATCGAAGGGTTTGCCCACAGTAACAAAATCCCCCACAGAACTCATTGTATATGAGAAAATTGCACTAAGTTAATTTTCCGCGTCTTATAAAAAAAATCTCAAATACAATTTGAATAAACCGTGATCACAGTTTTATAGCTCTATATGTGGCCTTGATTTCCAAAAAGATTTGATTCGCCGAGATCGAAGGGTTTGGCCACAGTAACAAAATCCCTCACAGAACTCAATGTATATGAGAAAATTGCACTAAGTCAATTTTCCGCGTCTTATAAAAAAATTCTCAAATACAATTTGAATAAACCGTGATTACAATTTTATAGCCCTATATATGGCCTTGATTTCCCAAAAGATATGATTCGCCGAGATCGAAGGGTTTGGCCACAGTAACAAAATCCCCCACAGAACTCATTGTATATGAGAAAATTGCACTAAGTTAATTTTCCGCGTCTTATAAAAAAATTCTCAAATACAATTTGAATAAACTGTGATTACAGTTAATTTTCCGCGTCTTATAAAAAAATTCTCAAATACAATTTGAATAAACTGTGATTACAGTTTAATAGCTCTATTTGTGCCCTTGATTTTCCAAAAGATTTGATTCGCCGAGATCGAAGGGTTTGGCCACAGTAACAAAATTCCTCACAGAACTCATTTAATATGACAAAATTGCACTAAGTCAATTTTCCGCGTCTTATAAAAAAATTCTCAAATACAATTTGAATAAACTGTGATTACAGTTTAATAGCTTTATATTTGGCCTTGATTTCACAAAACATTTGATTCGCTGAGATCGAAGGGTTTGGCCACAGTAAGAAAATCCCTCACAGAACTCATTTAATATGACAAAATTGCACTAAGTCGATTTTCCGCGTCTTATAAAAAAATTCTCAAATACAATTTGAATAAACCGTGATTGCAGTTTTATAGCTCTATATGTGGCCTTGATTTCCCAAAAGATGTGATTCGCCGAGATCGAAGGGTTTGGCCACAGTAAGAAAATCCCTCACAGAACTCATTTAATATGACAAAATTGCACTAAGTCGATTTTCCGCGTCTTATAAAAAAATTCTCAAATGCAATTTGAATAAACTGTGATTACAGTTTAATAGCTCTATTTGTGTCCTTGATTTCCCAAATGATTTGATTCGCCGAGATCGAAGGGTTTGCCCACAGTAACAAAATCCCTCACAGAACTCAATGTATATAAGAAAATTGCACTAAGTCGATTTTCCGCGTCTTTTAAAAAAATTCTCCAATACAATTTGAATAAACTATGATTACAGTTTAATAGCTCTATATGTGCCCTTGATTTCCCAAAACATTTGATTCGCCAAGATCGAAGGGTTGGGCCACAGTAACAAAATCCCTCACAGAACTCAATGTATATGAGAAAATTGCACTAAGTCAATTTTCCGCGTCTTATAAAAAAATTCTCAAATACAATTTGAATAAACCGTGATTACAGTTTTATAGCTCTATATGTGGCCTTGATTTCCCAAAAGATATGATTCGCCGAGATCGAAGGATTTGGCCACAGTAAGAAAATCCCTCACAGAACTCATTTAATATGACAAAATTGCACTAAGTCAATTTTCCGCGTCTTATAACAAAGTTCTCAAATACAATTTGAATAAACCGTGATTACAGTTTTATAGCTCTATATGTGGCCTTGATTTCCCAAAAGATATGATTCGCCGAGATCGAAGGGTTTGCCCACAGTAACAAAATCCCCCACAGAACTCATTGTATATGAGAAAATTGCACTGATTTAATTTTCCGCGTCTTATAAAAAAAATCTCAAATACAATTTGAATAAACCGTGATCACAGTTTTATAGCTCTATATGTGGCCTTGATTTCCAAAAAGATTTGATTCGCCGAGATCGAAGGGTTTGGCCACAGTAACAAAATCCCTCACAGAACTCAATGTATATGAGAAAATTGCACTAAGTCAATTTTCCGCGTCTTATAAAAAAATTCTCAAATACAATTTGAATAAACTGTGATTACAGTTTAATAGCTTTAAATTTGGCCTTGATTTCACAAAACATTTGATTCGCTGAGATCGAAGGGTTTGGCCACAGTAACAAAAGCCCTCACAGAACTCAATGTATATGAGAAAATTGCACTAAGTCAATTTTCCACGTCTTATAAAAAAATTCTCAAATACAATTTGAATAAACTGTGATCACAGTTTAATAGCTTTATATGTGCCCTTGATTTCCCAAAAGATTTGATTCGCCGAGATCGAAGGGTTTGGCCACAGTAACAAAATTCCTCACAGAACTCAATGTATATAAGAAAATTGCACTAAGTCGATTTTCCGCGTCTTATAAAAAAATTCTCAAAAACAATTTGAATAAACTGTGATTACAATTTAATAGCTCTATTTGTGCCCTTGATTTCCCAAAAGATTTGATTCGCCGAGATCAAAGGGTTTGGCCACAGTAACAAAATCCCTCACAGAACTCAATGTATATAAGAAAATTGCACTAAGTCGATTTTCCGCGTCTTGTAAAAAAATTCTCAAATACAATTTGAATAAACCGTGATTACAGTTTTATAGCTCTATATGTGGCCTTGATTTCCCAAAAGATGTGATTCGCCGAGATCGAAGGGTTTGGCCACAGTAAGAAAATCCCTCACAGAACTCATTTAATACGACAAAATTGCACTAAGTCGATTTCCCGCGTCTTATAAAAAAATTCTCAAATGCAATTTGAATAAACTGTGATTACAGTTTAATAGCTCTATTTGTGTCCCTGATTTCCCAAATGATTTGATTCGCCGAGATCGAAGGGTTTGGCCACAGTAACAAAATCCCTCACAGAACTCAATGTATATAAGAAAATTGCACTAAGTCGATTTTCCGCGTCTTTTAAAAAAATTCTCAAATACAATTTGAATAAACTATGATTACAGTTTAATAGCTCTATATGTGCCCTTGATTTCCCAAAACATTTGATTCGCCAAGATCGAAGGGTTGGGCCACAGTAACAAAATCCCTCACAGAACTCAATGTATATGAGAAAATTGCACTAAGTCAATTTTCCGCGTCTTATAAAAAAATTCTCAAATACAATTTAAATAAACCGTGATTACAGTTTTATAGCTCTATATGTGGCCTTGATTTCCCAAAAGATATGATTCGCCAAGATCGAAGGGTTTGGCCACAGTAAGAAAATCCCTCACAGAACTCATTTAATATGACAAAATTGCACTAAGTCAATTTTCCGCGTCTTATAACAAAGTTCTCAAATACAATTTGAATAAACCGTGATTACAGTTTTATAGCTCTATATGTGGCCTTGATTTCCCAAAAGATATGATTCGCCGAGATCGAAGGGTTTGCCCACAGTAACAAAATCCCCCACAGAACTCATTGTATATGAGAAAATTGCACTAAGTTAATTTTCCGCGTCTTATAAAAAAAATCTCAAATACAATTTGAATAAACCGTGATCACAGTTTTATAGCTCTATATGTGGCCTTGATTTCCAAAAAGATTTGATTCGCCGAGATCGAAGGGTTTGGCCACAGTAACAAAATCCCTCACAGAACTCAATGTATATGAGAAAATTGCACTAAGTCAATTTTCCGCGTCTTATAAAAAAATTCTCAAATACAATTTGAATAAACCGTGATTACAATTTTATAGCCCTATATATGGCCTTGATTTCCCAAAAGATATGATTCGCCGAGATCGAAGGGTTTGGCCACAGTAACAAAATCCCCCACAGAACTCATTGTATATGAGAAAATTGCACTAAGTTAATTTTCCGCGTCTTATAAAAAAATTCTCAAATACAATTTGAATAAACTGTGATTACAGTTTAATAGCTCTATTTGTGCCCTTGATTTTCCAAAAGATTTGATTCGCCGAGATCGAAGGGTTTGGCCACAGTAACAAAATTCCTCACAGAACTCATTTAATATGACAAAATTGCACTAAGTCAATTTTCCGCGTCTTATAAAAAAATTCTCAAATACAATTTGAATAAACTGTGATTACAGTTTAATAGCTTTATATTTGGCCTTGATTTCACAAAACATTTGATTCGCTGAGATCGAAGGGTTTGGCCACAGTAAGAAAATCCCTCACAGAACTCATTTAATATGACAAAATTGCACTAAGTCGATTTTCCGCGTCTTATAAAAAAATTCTCAAATACAATTTGAATAAACCGTGATTGCAGTTTTATAGCTCTATATGTGGCCTTGATTTCCCAAAAGATGTGATTCGCCGAGATCGAAGGGTTTGGCCACAGTAAGAAAATCCCTCACAGAACTCATTTAATATGACAAAATTGCACTAAGTCGATTTTCCGCGTCTTATAAAAAAATTCTCAAATGCAATTTGAATAAACTGTGACTACAGTTTAATAGCTCTATTTGTGTCCTTGATTTCCCAAATGATTTGATTCGCCGAGATCGAAGGGTTTGCCCACAGTAACAAAATCCCTCACAGAACTCAATGTATATAAGAAAATTGCACTAAGTCGATTTTCCGCGTCTTTTAAAAAAAATTCTCCAATACAATTTGAATAAACTATGATTACAGTTTAATAGCTCTATATGTGCCCTTGATTTCCCAAAACATTTGATTCGCCAAGATCGAAGGGTTGGGCCACAGTAACAAAATCCCTCACAGAACTCAATGTATATGAGAAAATTGCACTAAGTCAATTTTCGCGTCTTATAAAAAAATTCTCAAATACAATTTGAATAAACCGTGATTACAGTTTTATAGCTCTATATGTGGCCTTGATTTCCCAAAAGATATGATTCGCCGAGATCGAAGGATTTGGCCACAGTAAGAAAATCCCTCACAGAACTCATTTAATATGACAAAATTGCACTAAGTCAATTTTCCGCGTCTTATAACAAAGTTCTCAAATACAATTTGAATAAACCGTGATTACAGTTTTATAGCTCTATATGTGGCCTTGATTTCCCAAAAGATATGATTCGCCGAGATCGAAGGGTTTGCCCACAGTAACAAAATCCCCCACAGAACTCATTGTATATGAGAAAATTGCACTGATTTAATTTTCCGCGTCTTATAAAAAAAAATCTCAAATACAATTTGAATAAACCGTGATCACAGTTTTATAGCTCTATATGTGGCCTTGATTTCCAAAAAGATTTGATTCGCCGAGATCGAAGGGTTTGGCCACAGTAACAAAATCCCTCACAGAACTCAATGTATATGAGAAAATTGCACTAAGTCAATTTTCCGCGTCTTATAAAAAAATTCTCAAATACAATTTGAATAAACCGTGATTACAGTTTTATAGCTCTATTGTGGCCTTGATTTCCCAAAAGATATGATTCGCCGAGATCGAAAGGTTTGGCCACAGTAACAAAATCCCTCACAGAACTCAATGTATATGAGAAAATTGCACTAAGTCAATTTTCCGCGTCTTATAAAAAAATTCTCAAATACAATTTGAATAAACCGTGATTACAATTTTATAGCCCTATATGTGGCCTTGATTTCCCAAAAGATATGATTCGCCGAGATCGAAGGGTTTGGCCACAGTAACAAAATCCCCCACAGAACTCATTGTATATGAGAAAATTGCACTAAGTTAATTTTCCGCGTCTTATAAAAAAATTCTCAAATACAATTTGAATAAACTGTGATTACAGTTTAATAGCTCTATTTGTGCCCTTGATTTTCCAAAAGATTTGATTCGCCGAGATCGAAGGGTTTGGCCACAGTAACAAAATTCCTCACAGAACTCATTTAATATGACAAAATTGCACTAAGTCAATTTTCCGCGTCTTATAAAAAAATTCTCAAATACAATTTGAATAAACTGTGATTACAGTTTAATAGCTTTATATTTGGCCTTGATTTCACAAAACATTTGATTCGCTGAGATCGAAGGGTTTGGCCACAGTAAGAAAATCCCTCACAGAACTCATTTAATATGACAAAATTGCACTAAGTCGATTTTCCGCGTCTTATAAAAAAATTCTCAAATACAATTTGAATAAACCGTGATTACAGTTTTATAGCTCTATATGTGGCCTTGATTTCCCAAAAGATATGATTCGCCGAGATCGAAGGGTTTGGCCACAGTAAGAAAATCCCTCACAGAACTCATTTAATATGACAAAATTGCACTAAGTCGATTTTCCGCGTCTTATAAAAAAATTCTCAAATGCAATTTGAATAAACTGTGATTACAGTTTAATAGCTCTATTTGTGTCCTTGATTTCCCAAATGATTTGATTCGCCGAGATCGAAGGGTTTGCCCACAGTAACAAAATCCCTCACAGAACTCAATGTATATAAGAAAATTGCACTAAGTCGATTTTCCGCGTCTTTTAAAAAAATTCTCAAATACAATTTGAATAAACTATGATTACAGTTTAATAGCTCTATTTGTGTCCTTGATTTCCCAAATGATTTGATTCGCCGAGATCGAAGGGTTTGCCCACAGTAACAAAATCCCTCACAGAACTCAATGTATATAAGAAAATTGCACTAAGTCGATTTTCCGCGTCTTTCAAAAAAATTCTCAAATACAATTTGAATAAACTATGATTACAGTTTAATAGCTCTATATGTGCGCTTGATTTCCCAAAACATTTGATTCGCCAAGATCGAAGGGTTTGGCCACAGTAAGAAAATCCCTCACAGAACTCATTTAATATGACAAAATTGCACTAAGTCAATTTTCCGCATCTTATAAAAAAATTCTCAAATACAATTTGAATAAACTGTGATTACAGTTTAATAGCTTTATATTTGGCCTTGATTTCACAAAACATTTGATTCGCTGAGATCGAAGGGTTTGGCCACAGTAAGAAAATCCCTCACAGAACTCATTTAATATGACAAAATTGCACTAAGTCGATTTTCCGCGTCTTATAAAAAAATTCTCAAATACAATTTGAATAAACCGTGATTACAGTTTTATAGCTCTATATGTGGCCTTGATTTCCCAAAAGATGTGATTCGCCGAGATCGAAGGGTTTGGCCACAGTAAGAAAATCCCTCACAGAACTCATTTAATATGACAAAATTGCACTAAGTTAATTTTCCGCGTCTTATAAAAAAAATCTCAAATACAATTTGAATAAACCGTGATCACAGTTTTATAGCTCTATATGTGGCCTTGATTTCCAAAAAGATTTGATTCGCCGAGATCGAAGGGTTTGGCCACAGTAACAAAATCCCTCACAGAACTCAATGTATATGAGAAAATTGCACTAAGTCAATTTTCCGCGTCTTATAAAAAAATTCTCAAATACAATTTGAATAAACCGTGATTACAGTTTTATAGCTCTATATGTGGCCTTGATTTCCCAAAAGATATGATTCGCCGAGATCGAAAGGTTTGGCCACAGTAACAAAATCCCTCACAGAACTCAATGTATATGAGAAAATTGCACTAAGTCAATTTTCCACGTCTTATAAAAAAATTCTGAAATACAATTTGAATAAACCGTGATTACAATTTTATAGCCCTATATGTGGCCTTGATTTCCCAAAAGATATGATTCGCCGAGATCGAAGGGTTTGGCCACAGTAACAAAATCCCCCACAGAACTCATTGTATATGAGAAAATTGCACTAAGTTAATTTTCCGCGTCTTATAAAAAAATTCTCAAATACAATTTGAATAAACTGTGATTACAGTTTAATAGCTCTATTTGTGCCCTTGATTTTCCAAAAGATTTGATTCGCCGAGATCGAAGGGTTTGGCCACAGTAACAAAATTCCTCACAGAATTCATTTAATATGACAAAATTGCACTAAGTCAATTTTCCGCGTCTTATAAAAAAATTCTCAAATACAATTTGAATAAACTGTGATTACAGTTTAATAGCTTTATATTTGGCCTTGATTTCACAAAACATTTGATTCGCTGAGATCGAAGGGTTTGGCCACAGTAAGAAAATCCCTCACAGAACTCATTTAATATGACAAAATTGCACTAAGTCGATTTTCCGCGTCTTATAAAAAAATTCTCAAATACAATTTGAATAAACCGTGATTACAGTTTTATAGCTCTATATGTGGCCTTGATTTCCCAAAAGATATGATTCGCCGAGATCGAAGGGTTTGGCCACAGTAAGAAAATCCCTCACAGAACTCATTTAATATGACAAAATTGCACTAAGTCGATTTTCCGCGTCTTATAAAAAAATTCTCAAATGCAATTTGAATAAACTGTGATTACAGTTTAATAGCTCTATTTGTGTCCTTGATTTCCCAAATGATTTGATTCGCCGAGATCGAAGGGTTTGCCCACAGTAACAAAATCCCTCACAGAACTCAATGTATATAAGAAAATTGCACTAAGTCGATTTTCCGCGTCTTTTAAAAAAATTCTCAAATACAATTTGAATAAACTATGATTACAGTTTAATAGCTCTATATGTGCGCTTGATTTCCCAAAACATTTGATTCGCCAAGATCGAAGGGTTGAGCCACAGTAACAAAATCCCTCACAGAACTCAATGTATATGAGAAAATTGCACTAAGTCAATTTTCCGCGTCTTATAAAAAAATTCTCAAATACAATTTGAATAAACCGTGATTACAGTTTTATAGCTCTATATGTGGCCTTGATTTCCCAAAAGATATGATTCGCCGAGATCGAAGGGTTTGGCCACAGTAAGAAAATCCCTCACAGAACTCATTTAATATGACAAAATTGCACTAAGTCAATTTTCCGCGTCTTATAACAAAGTTCTCAAATACAATTTGAATAAACCGTGATTACAGTTTTATAGCTCTATATGTGGCCTTGATTTCCCAAAAGATATGATTCGCCGAGATCGAAGGGTTTGCCCACAGTAACAAAATCCCCCACAGAACTCATTGTATATGAGAAAATTGCACTAAGTTAATTTTCCGCGTCTTATAAAAAAAATCTCAAATACAATTTGAATAAACCGTGATCACAGTTTTATAGCTCTATATGTGGCCTTGATTTCCAAAAAGATTTGATTCGCCGAGATCGAAGGGTTTGGCCACAGTAACAAAATCCCTCACAGAACTCAATGTATATGAGAAAATTGCACTAAGTCAATTTTCCGCGTCTTATAAAAAAATTCTCAAATACAATTTGTATAAACCGTGATTACAGTTTTATAGCTCTATATGTGGCCTTGATTTCCCAAAAGATATGATTCGCCGAGATCGAAAGGTTTGGCCACAGTAACAAAATCCCTCACAGAACTCAATGTATATGAGAAAATTGCACTAAGTCAATTTTCCGCGTCTTATAATAAAATTCTCAAATACAATTTGAATAAACCGTGATTACAATTTTATAGCCCTATATGTGGCCTTGATTTCCCAAAAGATATGATTCGCCGAGATCGAAGGGTTTGGCCACAGTAACAAAATCCCCCACAGAACTCATTGTATATGAGAAAATTGCACTAAGTTAATTTTCCGCGTCTTATAAAAAAATTCTTAAATACAATTTGAATAAACTGTGATTACAGTTTAATAGCTCTATTTGTGCCCTTGATTTTCCAAAAGATTTGATTCGCCGAGACCGAAGGGTTTGGCCACAGTAACAAAATTCCTCACAGAACTCATTTAATATGACAAAATTGCACTAAGTCAATTTTCCGCGTCTTATAAAAAAATTCTCAAATACAATTTGAATAAACTGTGATTACAGTTTAATAGCTTTATATTTGGCCTTGATTTCACAAAACATTTGATTCGCTGAGATCGAAGGGTTTGGCCACAGTAAGAAAATCCCTCACAGAACTCATTTAATATGACAAAATTGCACTAAGTCGATTTTCCGCGTCTTATAAAAAAATTCTCAAATACAATTTGAATAAACCGTGATTACAGTTTTATAGCTCTATATGTGGCCTTGATTTCCCAAAAGATGTGATTCGCCGAGATCGAAGGGTTTGGCCACAGTAAGAAAATCCCTCACAGAACTCATTTAATATGACAAAATTGCACTAAGTCGATTTTCCGCGTCTTATAAAAAAATTCTCAAATGCAATTTGAATAAACTGTGATTACAGTTTAATAGCTCTATTTGTGTCCTTGATTTCCCAAATGATTTGATTCGCCGAGATCGAAGGGTTTGGCCACAGTAACAAAATCCCTCACAGAACTCAATGTATATAAGAAAATTGCACTAAGTCGATTTTCCGCGTCTTTTAAAAAAATTCTCAAATACAATTTGAATAAACTATGATTACAGTTTAATAGCTCTATATGTGCCCTTGATTTCCCAAAACATTTGATTCGCCTAGATCGAACGGTTGGGCCACAGTAACAAAATCCCTCACAGAACTCAATGTATATAAGAAAATTGCACTAAGTCAATTTTCCGCGTCTTATAAAAAAATTCTCAAATACAATTTGAATAAACCGTGATTACAGTTTTATAGCTCTATATGTGGCCTTGATTTCCCAAAAGATATGATTCGCCAAAATCGAAGGGTTTGGCCACAGTAAGAAAATCCCTCACAGAACTCATTTAATATGACAAAATTGCACTAAGTCAATTTTCCGCGTCTTATAACAAAGTTCTCAAATACAATTTGAATAAACCGTGATTACAGTTTTATAGCTCTATATGTGGCCTTGATTTCCCAAAAGATATGATTCGCCGAGATCGAAGGGTTTGCCCACAGTAACAAAATCCCCCACAGAACTCATTGTATATGAGAAAATTGCACTAAGTTAATTTTCCGCGTCTTATAAAAAAAACTCAAATACAATTTGAATAAACCGTGATCACAGTTTTATAGCTCTATATGTGGCCTTGATTTCCAAAAAGATTTGATTCGCCGAGATCGAAGAGTTTGGCCACAGTAACAAAATCCCTCACAGAACTCAATGTATATGAGAAAATTGCACTAAGTCAATTTTCCGCGTCTTATAAAAAAATTCTCAAATACAATTTGAATAAACCGTGATTACAGTTTTATAGCTCTATATGTGGCCTTGATTTCCCAAAAGATATGATTCGCCAAAATCGAAGGGTTTGGCCACAGTAAGAAAATCCCTCACAGAACTCATTTAATATGACAAAATTGCACTAAGTCAATTTTCCGCGTCTTATAACAAAGTTCTCAAATACAATTTGAATAAACCGTGATTACAGTTTTATAGCTCTATATGTGGCCTTGATTTCCCAAAAGATATGATTCGCCGAGATCGAAGGGTTTGCCCACAGTAACAAAATCCCCCACAGAACTCATTGTATATGAGAAAATTGCACTAAGTTAATTTTCCGCGTCTTATAAAAAAAACTCAAATACAATTTGAATAAACCGTGATCACAGTTTTATAGCTCTATATGTGGCCTTGATTTCCAAAAAGATTTGATTCGCCGAGATCGAAGGGTTTGGCCATAGTAACAAAATCCCTCACAGAACTCAATGTATATGAGAAAATTGCACTAAGTCAATTTTCCGCGTCTTATAAAAAAATTCTCAAATACAATTTGAATAAACCGTGATTACAGTTTTATAGCTCTATATGTGGCCTTGATTTTCCAAAAGATATGATTCGCCGAGATCGAAGGGTTTGGCCACAGTAAGAAAATCCCTCACAGAACTCATTTAATATGACAAAATTGCACTAAGTCAATTTTCCGCGTCTTATAACAAAGTTCTCAAATACAATTTGAATAAACCGTGATTACAGTTTTATAGCTCTATATGTGGCCTTGATTTCCCAAAAGATATGATTCGCCGAGATCGAAGGGTTTGCCCACAGTAACAAAATCCCCCACAGAACTCATTGTATATGAGAAAATTGCACTAAGTTAATTTTCCGCGTCTTATAAAAAAATCTCAAATACAATTTGAATAAACCGTGATCACAGTTTTATAGCTCTATATGTGGCCTTGATTTCCAAAAAGATTTGATTCGCCGAGATCGAAGGGTTTGGCCACAGTAATAAAATCCCTCACAGAACTCAATGTATATGAGAAAATTGCACTAAGTCAATTTTCCGCGTCTTATAAAAAAATTCTCAAATACAATTTGAATAAACCGTGATTACAGTTTTATAGCTCTATATGTGGCCTTGATTTCCAAAAAGATTTGATTCGCCGAGATCGAAGGGTTTGGCCACAGTAACAAAATCCCTCACAGAACTCAATGTATATGAGAAAATTGCACTAAGTCAATTTTCCGCGTCTTATAAAAAAATTCTCAAATACAATTTGAATAAACCGTGATTACAGTTTTATAGCTCTATATGTGGCCTTGATTTCCCAAAAGATATGATTCGCCGAGATCGAAGGGTTTGGCCACAGTAAGAAAATCCCTCACAGAACTCATTTAATATGACAAAATTGCACTAAGTAAATTTTCCGCGTCTTATAACAAAGTTCTCAAATACAATTTGAATAAACCGTGATTACAGTTTTATAGCTCTATATGTGGCCTTGATTTCCCAAAAGATATGATTCGCCGAGATCGAAGGGTTTGCCCACAGTCACAAAATCCCCCACAGAACTCATTGTATATGAGAAAATTGCACTAAGTTAATTTTCCGCGTCTTATAAAAAAATCTCAAATACAATTTGAATAAACCGTGATCACAGTTTTATAGCTCTATATGTGGCCTTGATTTCCAAAAAGATTTGATTCGCCGAGATCGAAGGGTTTGGCCACAGTAATAAAATCCCTCACAGAACTCAATGTATATGAGAAAATTGCACTAAGTCAATTTTCCGCGTCTTATAAAAAAATTCTCAAATACAATTTGAATAAACCGTGATTACAGTTTTATAGCTCTATATGTGGCCTTGATTTCCAAAAAGATTTGATTCGCCGAGATCGAAGGGTTTGGCCACAGTAACAAAATCCCTCACAGAACTCAATGTATATGAGAAAATTGCACTAAGTCAATTTTCCGCGTCTTATAAAAAAATTCTCAAATACAATTTGAATAAACCGTGATTACAGTTTTATAGCTCTATATGTGGCCTTGATTTCCCAAAAGATATGATTCGCCGAGATCGAAGGGTTTGGCCACAGTAAGAAAATCCCTCACAGAACTCATTTAATATGACAAAATTGCACTAAGTAAATTTTCCGCGTCTTATAACAAAGTTCTCAAATACAATTTGAATAAACCGTGATTACAGTTTTATAGCTCTATATGTGGCCTTGATTTCCCAAAAGATATGATTCGCCGAGATCGAAGGGTTTGCCCACAGTCACAAAATCCCCCACAGAACTCATTGTATATGAGAAAATTGCACTAAGTTAATTTTCCGCGTCTTATAAAAAAAAATCAAATACAATTTGAATAAACCGTGATCACAGTTTTATAGCTCTATATGTGGCCTTGATTTCCAAAAAAATTTGATTCGCCGAGATCGAAGGGTTTGGCCACAGTAACAAAATCCCTCACAGAACTCAATGTATATGAGAAAATTGCACTAAGTCAATTTTCCGCGTCTTATAAAAAAATTCTCAAATACAATTTGAATAAACCGTGATTACAGTTTTATAGCTCTATATGTGGCCTTGATTTCCCAAAAGATATGATTCGCCGAGATCGAAGGGTTTGGCCACAGTAACAAAATCCCTCACAGAACTCAATGTATATGAGAAAATTGCACTAAGTCAATTTTCCGCGTCTTATAAAAAAATTCTCAAATACAATTTGAATAAACCGTGATTACAATTTTATAGCTCTATATGTGGCCTTGATTTCCCAAAAGATATGATTCGCCGAGATCGAAGGGTTTGGCCACAGTAACAAAATCCCCCACAGAACTCATTGTATATGAGAAAATTGCACTAAGTTAATTTTCCGCGTCTTATAAAAAAATTCTCAAATACAATTTGAATAAACTGTGATTACAGTTTAACAGCTCTATTTGTGCCCTTGATTTTCCAAAAGATTTGATTCGCCGAGATCGAAGGGTTTGGCCACAGTAACAAAATTCCTCACAGAACTCATTTAATATGACAAAATTGCACTAAGTTAATTTTCCGCGTCTTATAAAAAAATTCTCAAATACAATTTGAATAAACTGTGATTACAGTTTAATAGCTCTATTTGTGCCCTTGATTTTCCAAAAGATTTGATTCGCCGAGATCGAAGGGTTTGGCCACAGTAACAAAATTCCTCACAGAACTCATTTAATATGACAAAATTGCACTAAGTCAATTTTCCGCGTCTTATAAAAAAATTCTCAAATTCAATTTAAATAAACCGTGATTACAGTTTAATAGCTCTATTTGTGCCCTTGATTTTCCAAAAGATTTGATTCGCCGAGATCGAAGGGTTTGGCCACAGTAACAAAATTGCTCACAGAACTCATTTAATATGACAAAATTGCACTTAGTCAATTTTCCGCGTCTTATAAAAAAATTCTCAAATACAATTTGAATAAACTGTGATTACACTTTAATAGCTTTAAATTTGGCCTTGATTTCACAAAACATTTGATTCGCTGAGATCGAAGGGTTTGGCCACAGTAACAAAAGCCCTCACAGAACTCAATGTATATAAGAAAATTGCACTAAGTCGATTTTCCGCGTCTTATAAAAAAATTCTCAAATACAATTTGAATAAACTGTGATTACAGTTTAATAGCTTTATATGTACCCTTGATTTCCCAAAAGATTTGATTCGCCGAGATCGAAGGGTTTGGCCACAGTAACAAAATCCCTCACAGAACTCAATGTATATAAGAAAATTGCACTAAGTCGATTTTCCGCGTCTTATAAAAAAATTCTCAAATACAATTTGAATAAACTGTGATTACAATTTAATAGCTCTATTTGTGCCCTTGATTTCCCAAAAGATTTGATTCGCCGAGATCGAAGGGTTTGGCCACAGTAACAAAATCCCTCACAGAACTCAATGTATATAAGAAAATTGCACTAAGTCGATTTTCCGCGTCTTATAAAAAAATTCTCAAATACAATTTGAATAAACCGTGATTACAGTTTTATAGCTCTATATGTGGCCTTGATTTCCCAAAAGATATGATTCGCCGAGATCGAAGGGTTTGCCCACAGTAACAAAATCCCCCACAGAACTCATTGTATATGAGAAAATTGCACTAAGTTAATTTTCCGCGTCTTATAAAAAAAATCTCAAATACAATTTGAATAAACCGTGATCACAGTTTTATAGCTCTATTTGTGTCCTTGATTTCCCAAATGATTTGATTCGCCGAGATCGAAGGGTTTGGCCACAGTAACAAAATCCCTCACAGAACTCAATGTATATAAGAAAATTGCACTAAGTCGATTTTCCGCGTCTTTTAAAAAAATTCTCAAATACAATTTGAATAAACTATGATTACAGTTTAATAGATCTATATGTGCCCTTGATTTCCCAAAACATTTGATTCGCCAAGATCGAAGGGTTGGGCCACAGTAACAAAATCCCTCACAGAACTCAATGTATATGAGAAAATTGCACTAAGTAAATTTTCCGCGTCTTATAAAAAAATTCTCAAATACAATTTGAATAAACCGTGATTACAGTTTTATAGCTCTATATGTGGCCTTGATTTCCCAAAAGATATGATTCGCCAAAATCGAAGGGTTTGGCCACAGTAAGAAAATCTCACAGAACTCATTTAATATTACAAAATTGCACTAAGTCAATTTTCCGCGTCTTATAACAAAGTTCTCAAATACAATTTGAATAAACCGTGATTACAGTTTTATAGCTCTATATGTGGCCTTGATTTCCCAAAAGATATGATTCGCCGAGATCGAAGGGTTTGGCCACAGTAAGAAAATCTCTCACAGAACTCATTTAATATTACAAAATTGCACTAAGTCAATTTTCCGCGTCTTATAACAAAGTTCTCAAATACAATTTGAATAAACCGTGATTACAGTTTTATAGCTCTATATGTGGCCTTGATTTCCCAAAAGATATGATTCGCCGAGATCGAAGGGTTTGCCCACAGTAACAAAATCCCCCACAGAACTCATTGTATATGAGAAAATTGCACTAAGTTAATTTTCCGCGTCTTATAAAAAAAATCAAATACAATTTGAATAAACCGTGATCACATTTTTATAGCTCTATATGTGGCCTTGATTTCCAAAAAGATTTGATTCGCCGAGATCGAAGGGTTTGGCCACAGTAACAAAATCCCTCACAGAACTCAATGTATATGAGAAAATTGCACTAAGTCAATTTTCCGCGTCTTATAAAAAAATTCTCAAATACAATTTGAATAAACCGTGATTACAGTTTTATAGCTCTATATGTGGCCTTGATTTCCCAAAAGATATGATTCGCCGAGATCGAAGGGTTTGGCCACAGTAACAAAATCCCTCACAGAACTCAATGTATATGAGAAAATTGCACTAAGTCAATTTTCCGCGTCTTATAAAAAAATTCTCAAATACAATTTGAATAAACCGTGATTACAATTTTATAGCTCTATATGTGGCCTTGATTTCCCAAAAGATATGATTCGCCGAGATCGAAGGGTTTGGCCACAGTAACAAAATCCCCCACAGAACTCATTGTATATGAGAAAATTGCACTAAGTTAATTTTCCGCGTCTTATAAAAAAATTCTCAAATACAATTTGAATAAACTGTGATTACAGTTTAACAGCTCTATTTGTGCCCTTGATTTTCCAAAAGATTTGATTCGCCGAGATCGAAGGGTTTGGCCACAGTAACAAAATTCCTCACAGAACTCATTTAATATGACAAAATTGCACTAAGTTAATTTTCCGCGTCTTATAAAAAAATTCTCAAATACAATTTGAATAAACTGTGATTACAGTTTAATAGCTCTATTTGTGCCCTTGATTTTCCAAAAGATTTGATTCGCCGAGATCGAAGGGTTTGGCCACAGTAACAAAATTCCTCACAGAACTCATTTAATATGACAAAATTGCACTAAGTCAATTTTCCGCGTCTTATAAAAAAATTCTCAAATTCAGTTTAAATAAACCGTGATTACAGTTTAATAGCTCTATTTGTGCCCTTGATTTTCCAAAAGATTTGATTCGCCGAGATCGAAGGGTTTGGCCACAGTAACAAAATTGCTCACAGAACTCATTTAATATGACAAAATTGCACTTAGTCAATTTTCCGCGTCTTATAAAAAAATTCTCAAATACAATTTGAATAAACTGTGATTACACTTTAATAGCTTTAAATTTGGCCTTGATTTCACAAAACATTTGATTCGCTGAGATCGAAGGGTTTGGCCACAGTAACAAAAGCCCTCACAGAACTCAATGTATATGAGAAAATTGCACTAAGTCAATTTTCCGCGTCTTATAAAAAAATTCTCAAATACAATTTGAATAAACTGTGATTACAGTTTAATATCTTTATATGTACCCTTGATTTCCCAAAAGATTTGATTCGCCGAGATCGAAGGGTTTGGCCACAGTAACAAAATCCCTCACAGAACTCAATGTATATAAGAAAATTGCACTAAGTCGATTTTCCGCGTCTTATAAAAAAATTCTCAAATACAATTTGAATAAACTGTGATTACAATTTAATAGCTCTATTTGTGCCCTTGATTTCCCAAAAGATTTGATTCGCCGAGATCGAAGGGTTTGGCCACAGTAACAAAATCCCTCACAGAACTCAATGTATATAAGAAAATTGCACTAAGTCGATTTTCCGCGTCTTATAAAAAAATTCTCAAATACAATTTGAATAAACCGTGATTACAGTTTTATAGCTCTATATGTGGCCTTGATTTCCCAAAAGATGTGATTCGCCGAGATCGAAGGGTTTGGCCACAGTAAGAAAATCCCTCACAGAACTCATTTAATATGACAAAATTGCACTAAGTCGATTTTCCGCGTCTTATAAAAAAATTCTCAAATGCAATTTGAATAAACTGTAATTACAGTTTAATAGCTCTATTTGTGTCCTTGATTTCCCAAATGATTTGATTCGCCGAGATCGAAGGGTTTGGCCACAGTAACAAAATCCCTCACAGAACTCAATGTACATGAGAAAATTGCACTAAGTCAATTTTCCGCGTCTTATAAAAAAATTCTCAAATACAATTTGAATAAACCGTGATTACAGTTTTATAGCTCTATATGTGGCCTTGATTTCCCAAAAGATATGATTCGCCAAAATCGAAGGGTTTGGCCACAGTAAGAAAATCCCTCACAGAACGCATTTAATATGACAAAATTGCACTAAGTCAATTTTCCGCGTCTTATAAAAAAGTTCTCAAATACAATTTGAATAAACCGTGATTACAGTTTTATAGCTCTATATGTGGCCTTGATTTCCCAAAAGATATGATTCGCCGAGATCGAAGGGTTTGCCCACAGTAACAAAATCCCCCACAGAACTCATTGTATATGAGAAAATTGCACTAAGTTAATTTTCCGCGTCTTATAAAAAAAACTCAAATACAATTTGAATAAACCGTGATCACAGTTTTATAGCTCTATATGTGGCCTTGATTTCCAAAAAGATTTGATTCGCCGAGATCGAAGGGTTTGGCCACAGTAACAAAATCCCTCACAGAACTCAATGTATATGAGAAAATTGCACTAAGTCAATTTTCCGCGTCTTATAAAAAAATTCTCAAATACAATTTGAATAAACCGTGATTACAGTTTTATAGCTCTATATGTGGCCTTGATTTCCCAAAAGATATGATTCGCCGAGATCGAAGGGTTTGGCCACAGTAAGAAAATCCCTCACAGAACTCATTTAATATGACAAAATTGCACTAAGTCAATTTTCCGCGTCTTATAACAAAGTTCTCAAATACAATTTGAATAAACCGTGATTACAGTTTTATAGCTCTATATGTGGCCTTGATTTCCCAAAAGATATGATTCGCCGAGATCGAAGGGTTTGCCCACAGTAACAAAATCCCCCACAGAACTCATTGTATATGAGAAAATTGCACTAAGTTAATTTTCCGCGTCTTATAAAAAAAATCTCAAATACAATTTGAATAAACCGTGATCACAGTTTTATAGCTCTATATGTGGCCTTGATTTCCAAAAAGATTTGATTCGCCGAGATCGAAGGGTTTGGCCACAGTAACAAAATCCCTCACAGAACTCAATGTATATGAGAAAATTGCACTAAGTCAATTTTCCGCGTCTTATAAAAAAATTCTCAAATACAATTTGAATAAACCGTGATTACAGTTTTATAGCTCTATATGTGGCCTTGATTTCCAAAAAGATTTGATTCGCCGAGATCGAAGGGTTTGGCCACAGTAACAAAATCCCTCACAGAACTCAATGTATATGAGAAAATTGCACTAAGTCAATTTTCCGCGTCTTATAAAAAAATTCTCAAATACAATTTGAATAAACCGTGATTACAGTTTTATAGCTCTATATGTGGCCTTGATTTCCCAAAAGATATGATTCGCCGAGATCGAAGGGTTTGGCCACAGTAAGAAAATCCCTCACAGAACTCATTTAATATGACAAAATTGCACTAAGTAAATTTTCCGCGTCTTATAACAAAGTTCTCAAATACAATTTGAATAAACCGTGATTACAGTTTTATAGCTCTATATGTGGCCTTGATTTCCCAAAAGATATGATTCGCCGAGATCGAAGGGTTTGCCCACAGTAACAAAATCCCCCACAGAACTCATTGTATATGAGAAAATTGCACTAAGTTAATTTTCCGCGTCTTATAAAAAAAATCTCAAATACAATTTGAATAAACCGTGATCACAGTTTTATAGCTCTATATGTGGCCTTGATTTCCCAAAAGATGTGATTCGCCGAGATCGAAGGGTTTGGCCACAGTAAGAAAATCCCTCACAGAACTCATTTAATATGACAAAATTGCACTAAGTCGATTTTCCGCGTCTTATAAAAAAATTCTCAAATACAATTTGAATAAACCGTGATTACAGTTTTATAGCTCTATATGTGGCCTTGATTTCCCAAAAGATATGATTCGCCGAGATCGAAGGGTTTGCCCACAGTAACAAAATCCCCCACAGAACTCATTGTATATGAGAAAATTGCACTAAGTTAATTTTCCGCGTCTTATAAAAAAATCTCAAATACAATTTGAATAAACCGTGATCACAGTTTTATAGCTCTATTTGTGTCCTTGATTTCCCAAATGATTTGATTCGCCGAGATCGAAGGGTTTGGCCACAGTAACAAAATCCCTCACAGAACTTAATGTATATAAGAAAAGCGCACTAAGTCGATTTTCCGCGTCTTTAAAAAAAATTCTCAAATACAATTTGAATAAACTATGATTACAGTTTAATAGATCTATATGTGCCCTTGATTTCCCAAAACATTTGATTCGCCAAGATCGAAGGGTTGGGCCACAGTAACAAAATCCCTCACAGAACTCAATGTATATGAGAAAATTGCACTAAGTCAATTTTCCGCGTCTTATAAAAAAATTCTCAAATACAATTTGAATAAACCGTGATTACAGTTTTATAGCTCTATATGTGGCCTTGATTTCCCAAAAGATATGATTCGCCAAAATCGAAGGGTTTGGCCACAGTAAGAAAATCCCTCACAGAACTCATTTAATATTACAAAATTGCACTAAGTCAATTTTCCGCGTCTTATAACAAAGTTCTCAAATACAATTTGAATAAACCGTGATTACAGTTTTATAGCTCTATATGTGGCCTTGATTTCCCAAAAGATATGATTCGCCGAGATCGAAGGGTTTGCCCACAGTAACAAAATCCCCCACAGAACTCATTGTATATGAGAAAATTGCACTAAGTTAATTTTCCGCGTCTTATAAAAAAAATTAAATACAATTTGAATAAACCGTGATCACAGTTTTATAGCTCTATATGTGGCCTTGATTTCCAAAAAGATTTGATTCGCCGAGATCGAAGGGTTTGGCCACAGTAACAAAATCCCTCACAGAACTCAATGTATATGAGAAAATTGCACTAAGTCAATTTTCCGCGTCTTATAAAAAAATTCTCAAATACAATTTGAATAAACCGTGATTACAGTTTTATAGCTCTATATGTGGCCTTGATTTCCCAAAAGATATGATTCGCCGAGATCGAAGGGTTTGGCCACAGTAACAAAATCCCTCACAGAACTCAATGTATATGAGAAAATTGCACTAAGTCAATTTTCCGCGTCTTATAAAAAAATTCTCAAATACAATTTGAATAAACCGTGATTACAATTTTATAGCTCTATATGTGGCCCTGATTTCCCAAAAGATATGATTCGCCGAGATCGAAGGGTTTGGCCACAGTAACAAAATCCCCCACAGAACTCATTGTATATGAGAAAATTGCACTAAGTTAATTTTCCGCGTCTTATAAAAAAATTATCAAATACAATTTGAATAAACTGTGATTACAGTTTAATAGCTCTATTTGTGCCCTTGATTTTCCAAAAGATTTGATTCGCCGAGATCGAAGGGTTTGGCCACAGTAACAGAATTCCTCACAGAACTCATTTAATATGACAAAATTGCACTAAGTTAATTTTCCGCGTCTTATAAAAAAATTCTCAAATACAATTTGAATAAACTGTGATTACAGTTTAATAGCTCTATTTGTGCCCTTGATTTTCCAAAAGATTTGATTCGCCGAGATCGAAGGGTTTGGCCACAGTAACAAAATTCCTCACAGAACTCATTTAATATGACAAAATTGCACTAAGTCAATTTTCCGCGTCTTATAAAAAAATTCTCAAATTCAATTTAAATAAACCGTGATTACAGTTTAATAGCTCTATTTGTGCCCTTGATTTTCCAAAAGATTTGATTCGCCGAGATCGAAGGGTTTGGCCACAGTAACAAAATTGCTCACAGAACTCATTTAATATGACAAAATTGCACTTAGTCAATTTTCCGCGTCTTATAAAAAAATTCTCAAATACAATTTGAATAAACTGTGATTACACTTTAATAGCTTTAAATTTGGCCTTGATTTCACAAAACATTTGATTCGCTGAGATCGAAGGGTTTGGCCACAGTAACAAAAGCCCTCACAGAACTCAATGTATATGAGAAAATTGCACTAAGTCAATTTTCCGCGTCTTATAAAAAAATTCTCAAATACAATTTGAATAAACTGTGATTACAGTTTAATAGCTTTATATGTACCCTTGATTTCCCAAAAGATTTGATTCGCCGAGATCGAAGGGTTTGGCCACAGTAACAAAATCCCTCACAGAACTCAATGTATATAAGAAAATTGCACTAAGTCGATTTTCCGCGTCTTATAAAAAAATTCTCAAATACAATTTGAATAAACTGTGATTACAATTTAATAGCTCTATTTGTGCCCTTGATTTCCCAAAAGATTTGATTCGCCGAGATCGAAGGGTTTGGCCACAGTAACAAAATCCCTCACAGAACTCAATGTATATAAGAAAATTGCACTAAGTCGATTTTCCGCGTCTTATAAAAAAATTCTCAAATACAATTTGAATAAACCGTGATTACAGTTTTATAGCTCTATATGTGGCCTTGATTTCCCAGAAGATGTAATTCGCCGAGATCGAAGGGTTTGGCCACAGTAAGAAAATCCCTCACAGAACTCATTTAATATGACAAAATTGCACTAAGTCGATTTTCCGCGTCTTATAAAAAAATTCTCAAATGCAATTTGAATAAACTGTAATTACAGTTTAATAGCTCTATTTGTGTCCTTGATTTCCCCAATGATTTGATTCGCCGAGATCGAAGGGTTTGGCCACAGTAACAAAATCCCTCACAGAACTCAATGTATATGAGAAAATTGCACTAAGTCAATTTTCCGCGTCTTATAAAAAAATTCTCAAATACAATTTGAATAAACCGTGATTACAGTTTTATAGCTCTATATGTGGCCTTGATTTCCCAAAAGATATGATTCGCCGAGATCGAAGGGTTTGGCCACAGTAAGAAAATCCCTCACAGAACTCATTTAATATGGCAAAATTGCACTAAGTCAATTTTCCGCGTCTTATAACAAAGTTCTCAGATACAATTTGAATAAACCGTGATTACAGTTTTATAGCTCTATATGTGGCCTTGATTTCCCAAAAGATATGATTCGCCGAGATCGAAGGGTTTGGCCACAGTAAGAAAATCCCTCACAGAACTCATTTAATATGGCAAAATTGCACTAAGTCAATTTTCCGCGTCTTATAACAAAGTTCTCAGATACAATTTGAATAAACCGTGATTACAGTTTTATAGCTCTATATGTGCCCTTGATTTCCCAAAACATTTGATTCGCCAAGATCGAAGGGTTGGGCCACAGTAACAAAATCCATCACAGAACTCAATGTATATGAGAAAATTGCACTAAGTCAATTTTCCGCGTCTTATAAAAAAATTCTCAAATACAATTTGAACAAACCGTGATTACAGTTTTATAGCTCTATATGTGGCCTTGATTTCCAAAAAGATTTGATTCGCCGAGATCGAAGAGTTTGGCCACAGTAACAAAATTCCTCACAGAACTCATTTAATATGACAAAATTGCACTAAGTCAATTTTCCGCGTCTTATAAAAAAATTCTTAAATACAATTTGAATAAACTGTGATTACAATTTAATAGCTCTATTTGTGCCCTTGATTTCCCAAAAGATTTGATTCGCCGAGATCGAAGGGTTTGGCCACAGTAACAAAATCCCTCACAGAACTCAATGTATATAAGAAAATTGCACTAAGTCGATTTTCCGCGTCTTATAAAAAAATTCTCAAATGCAATTTGAATAAACTGTGATTACAGTTTAATAGCTCTATTTGTGCCCTTGATTTCCCAAAAGATTTGATTCGCCGAGATCGAAGAGTTTGGCCACAGTAACAAAATCCCTCACAGAACTCAATGTATATAAGAAAATTGCACTAAGTCGATTTTCCGCGTCTTTTAAAAAAATTCTCAAATACAATTTGAATAACCTATGATTACAGTTTAATAGCTCTATATGTGCCCTTGATTTCCCAAAACATTTGATTCGCCAAGATCGAAGGGTTGGGCCACAGTAACAAAATCCCTCACAGAACTCAATGTATATGAGAAAATTGCACTAAGTCAATTTTCCGCGTCTTATAAAAAAATTCTCAAATACAATTTGAATAAACCGTGATTACAGTTTTATAGCTCTATATGTGGCCTTGATTTCCCAAAAGATATGATTCGCCGAGATCGAAGGGTTTGGCCACAGTAACAAAATCCCTCACAGAACTCAATGTATATGAGAAAATTGCACTAAGTCAATTTTCCGCGTCTTATAAAAAAATTCTCAAATACAATTTGAATAAACTATGATTACAGTTTAATAGCTCTTTATGTGCCCTTGATTTCCCAAAACATTTGATTCGCCAAGATCAAAGGGTTGGGCCACAGTAACAAAATCCCTCACAGAACTCATTGTATATGAGAAAATTGCACTAAGTCAATTTTCCGCGTCTTATAAAAAAATTCTCAAATACTATTTGAGCAAACCGTGATTACAGTTTTATAGCTCTATAGTTGGCCTTGATTTCCAAAAAGATTTGATTCGCCGAGATCGAAGAGTTTGGCCACAGTAACAAAATCCCCCACGGAACTCATTGTATATGAGAAAATTGCACTAAATTTATTTTCCGCGTCTTATAAAAAAATTCTCAAATACAATTTGAATAAACTGTGATTACAATTTAATAGCTCTATTTGTGCCCTTGACTTTCCAAAAGATTTGATTCGCCGAGATCGAAGGGTTTGGCCACAGTAACAAAATTGCTCACAGAACTCATTTAATATGACAAAATTGCACTTAGTCAATTTTCCGCGTCTTATAAAAAAATTCTCAAATACAATTTGAATAAACTGTGATTACACTTTAATAGCTTTAAATTTGGCCTTGATTTCACAAAACATTTGATTCGCTGAGATCGAAGGGTTTGGCCACAGTAACAAAAGCCCTCACAGAACTCAATGTATATGAGAAAATTGCACTAAGTCAATTTTCCGCGTCTTATAAAAAAATTCTCAAATACAATTTGAATAAACTGTGATTACAGTTTAATAGCTTTATATGTACCCTTGATTTCCCAAAAGATTTGATTCGCCGAGATCGAAGGGTTTGGCCACAGTAACAAAATCCCTCACAGAACTCAATGTATATAAGAAAATTGCACTAAGTCGATTTTCCGCGTCTTATAAAAAAATTCTCAAATACAATTTGAATAAACTGTGATTACAATTTAATAGCTCTATTTGTGCCCTTGATTTCCCAAAAGATTTGATTCGCCGAGATCGAAGGGTTTGGCCACAGTAACAAAATCCCTCACAGAACTCAATGTATATAAGAAAATTGCACTAAGTCGATTTTCCGCGTCTTATAAAAAAATTCTCAAATACAATTTGAATAAACCGTGATTACAGTTTTATAGCTCTATATGTGGCCTTGATTTCCCAGAAGATGTAATTCGCCGAGATCGAAGGGTTTGGCCACAGTAAGAAAATCCCTCACAGAACTCATTTAATATGACAAAATTGCACTAAGTCGATTTTCCGCGTCTTATAAAAAAATTCTCAAATGCAATTTGAATAAACTGTAATTACAGTTTAATAGCTCTATTTGTGCCCTTGATTTCCCAAAAGATTTGATTCGCCGAGATCGAAGGGTTTGGCCACAGTAACAAAATCCCTCACAGAACTCAATGTATATAAGAAAATTGCACTAAGTCGATTTTCCGCGTCTTTTAAAAAAATTCTCAAATACAATTTGAATAAACTATGATTACAGTTTAATAGCTCTATATGTGCCCTTGATTTCCCAAAACATTTAATTCGCCAAGATCGAAGGGTTGGGCCACAGTAACAAAATCCCTCACAGAACTCAATGTATATGAGAAAATTGCACTAAGTCAATTTTCCGCGTCTTATAAAAAAATTCTCAAATACAATTTGAATAAACCGTGATTACAGTTTTATAGCTCTATATGTGGCCTTGATTTCCCAAAAGATATGATTCGCCGAGATCGAAGGGTTTGGCCACAGTAAGAAAATCCCTTACAGAACTCATTTAATATGACAAAATTGCACTAAGTCAATTTTCCGCGTCTTATAACAAAGTTCTCAAATACAATTTGAATAAACCGTGATTACAGTTTTATAGCTCTATATGTGGCCTTGATTTCCCAAAAGATATGATTCGCCGAGATCGAAGGGTTTGCCCACAGTAACAAAATCCCCCACAGAACTCATTGTATATGAGAAAATTGCACTAAGTTAATTTTCCGCGTCTTATAAAAAAAATCAAATACAATTTGAATAAACCGTGATCACAGTTTTATAGCTCTATATGTGGCCTTGATTTCCCAAAAGATATGATTCGCCGAGATCGAAGGGTTTGCCCACAGTAACAAAATCCCCCACAGAACTCATTGTATATGAGAAAATTGCACTAAGTTAATTTTCCGCGTCTTATAAAAAAAATCTCAAATACAATTTGAATAAACCGTGATCACAGTTTTATAGCTCTATATGTGGCCTTGATTTCCAAAAAGATTTGATTCGCCGAGATCGAAGGGTTTGGCCACAGTAACAAAATCCCTCACAGAACTCCAATGTATATGAGAAAATTGCACTAAGTCAATTTTCCGCGTCTTATAAAAAAATTCTCAAATACAATTTGAATAAACCGTGATTACAGTTTTATAGCTCTATATGTGGCCTTGATTTCCCAAAAGATATGATTCGCCGAGATCGAAGGGTTTGGCCACAGTAACAAAATCCCTCACAGAACTCAATGTATATGAGAAAATTGCACTAAGTCAATTTTCCGCGTCTTATAAAAAAATTCTCAAATACAATTTGAATAAACCGTGATTACAATTTTATAGCTCTATATGTGGCCTTGATTTCCCAAAAGATATGATTCGCCGAGATCGAAGGGTTTGGCCACAGTAACAAAATCCCCCACAGAACTCATTGTATATGAGAAAATTGCACTAAGTTAATTTTCCGCGTCTTATAAAAAAAATCTCAAATACAATTTGAATAAACCGTGATCACAGTTTTATAGCTCTATATGTGGCCTTGATTTCCAAAAAGATTTGATTCGCCGAGATCGAAGGGTTTGGCCACAGTAACAAAATCCCTCACAGAACTCCAATGTATATGAGAAAATTGCACTAAGTCAATTTTCCGCGTCTTATAAAAAAATTCTCAAATACAATTTGAATACACCGTGATTACAGTTTTATAGCTCTATATGTGGCCTTGATTTCCCAAAAGATATGATTCGCCGAGATCGAAGGGTTTGGCCACAGTAACAAAATCCCTCACAGAACTCAATGTATATGAGAAAATTGCACTAAGTAAATTTTCCGCGTCTTATAAAAAAATTCTCAAATACAATTTGAATAAACCGTGATTACAATTTTATAGCTCTATATGTGGCCTTGATTTCCCAAAAGATATGATTCGCCGAGATCGAAGGGTTTGGCCACAGTAACAAAATCCCCCACAGAACTCATTGTATATGAGAAAATTGCACTAAGTTAATTTTCCGCGTCTTATAAAAAAAATCTCAAATACAATTTGAATAAACTGTGATTACAGTTTAATAGCTCTATTTGTGCCCTTGATTTTCCAAAAGATTTGACTCGCCGAGATCGAAGGGTTCGGCCACAGTAACAAAATTCCTCACAGAACTCATTTAATATGACAAAATTGCACTAAGTCAATTTTCCGCGTCTTATAAAAAAATTCTCAAATACAATTTGAATAAACTGTGATTACAGTTTAATAGCTTTATATTTGGCCTTGATTTCACAAAACATTTGATTCGCTGAGATCGAAGGGTTTGGCCACAGTAACAAAAGCCCTCACAGAACTCAATGTATATGAGAAAATTGCACTAAGTCAATTTTCCGCGTCTTATAAAAAAATTCTCAAATACAATTTGAATAAACTGTGATTACAGTTTAAAAGCTTTATATGTGCCCTTGATTTCTCAAAAGATTTGATTCGCCGAGATCGAAGGGTTTGGCCACAGTAACAAAATCCCTCACAGAACTCAATGTATATAAGAAAATTGCACTAAGTCGATTTTCCGCGTCTTATAAAAAAATTCTCAAATACAATTTGAATAAACTGTGGTTACAATTTAATAGCTCTATTTGTGCCCTTGATTTCCCAAAAGATTTGATTCGCCGAGATCGAAGGGTTTGGCCACAGTAACAAAATCCCTCACAGAACTCAATGTATATAAGAAAATTGCACTAAGTCGATTTTCCGCGTCTTTTAAAAAAATTCTCAAATACAATTTGAATAAACTATGATTACAGTTTAATAGCTCTATATGTGCCCTTGATTTCCCAAAACATTTAATTCGCCAAGATCGAAGGGTTGGGCCACAGTAACAAAATCCCTCACAGAACTCAATGTATATGAGAAAATTGCACTAAGTCAATTTTCCGCGTCTTATAAAAAAATTCTCAAATACAATTTGAATAAACCGTGATTACAGTTTTATAGCTCTATATGTGGCCTTGATTTCCCAAAAGATATGATTCGTCGAGATCGAAGGGTTTGGCCACAGTAAGAAAATCCCTTACAGAACTCATTTAATATGACAAAATTGCACTAAGTCAATTTTCCGCGTCTTATAACAAAGTTCTCAAATACAATTTGAATAAACCGTGATTACAGTTTTATAGCTCTATATGTGGCCTTGATTTCCCAAAAGATATGATTCGCCGAGATCGAAGGGTTTGCCCACAGTAACAAAATCCCCCACAGAACTCATTGTATATGAGAAAATTGCACTAAGTTAATTTTCCGCGTCTTATAAAAAAAATCTCAAATACAATTTGAATAAACCGTGATCACAATTTTATAGCTCTATATGTGGCCTTGATTTCCCAAAAGATATAATTCGCCGAGATCGAAGGGTTTGGCCACAGTAACAAAATCCCTCACAGAACTCAATGTATATGAGAAAATTGCACTAAGTCAATTTTCCGCGTCTTATAAAAAAATTCTCAAATACAATTTGATTAAACCGTGATTACAATTTTATAGCTCTATATGTGGCCTTGATTTCCCAAAAGATATGATTCGCCGAGATCGAAGGGTTTGGCCACAGTAACAAAATCCCCCACAGAACTCATTGTATATGAGAAAATTGCACTAAGTTAATTTTCCGCGTCTTATAAAAAAATTCTCAAATACAATTTGAATAAACTGTGATTACAGTTTAATAGCTCTATTTGTGCCCTTGATTTTCCAAAAGATTTGATTCGCCGAGATCGAAGGGTTTGGCCACAGTAACAAAATTCCTCACAGAACTCATTTAATATGACAAAATTGCACTAAGTCAATTTTCCGCGTCTTATAAAAAAATTCTCAAATACAATTTGAATAAACTGTGATTACAGTTTAATAGCTTTATATTTGGCCTTGATTTCACAAAACATTTGATTCGCTGAGATCGAAGGGTTTGGCCACAGTAACAAAAGCCCTCACAGAACTCAATGTATATGAGAAAATTGCACTAAGTCAATTTTCCGCGTCTTATAAAAAAATTCTCAAATACAATTTGAATAAACTGTGATTACAGTTTAATAGCTTTATATGTGCCCTTGATTTCCCAAAAGATTTGATTCGCCGAGATCGAAGGGTTTGGCCACAGTAACAAAATCCCTCACAGAACTCAATGTATATAAGAAAATTGCACTAAGTCGATTTTCCGCGTCTTATAAAAAAATTCTCAAATACAATTTAAATAAACTGTGATTACAATTTAATAGCTCTATTTGTGCCCTTGATTTCCCAAAAGATTTGATTCGCCGAGATCGAAGGGTTTGGCCACAGTAACAAAATCCCTCACAGAACTCAATGTATATAAGAAAATTGCACTAAGTCGATTTTCCGCGTCTTATAAAAAAATTTTCAAATACAATTTGAATAAACCGTGATTACAGTTTTATAGCTCTATATGTGGCCTTGATTTCCCAAAAGATGTGATTCGCCGAGATCGAAGGGTTTGGCCACAGTAAGAAAATCCCTCACAGAACTCATTTAATATGACAAAATTGCACTAAGTCGATTTTCCGCGTCTTATAAAAAAATTCTCAAATGCAATTTGAATAAACTGTGATTACAGTTTAATAGCTCTATTTGTGCCATTGATTTCCCAAAAGATTTGATTCGCCGCGATCGAAGGGTTTGGCCACAGTAATAAAATCCCTCACAGAACTCAATGTATATAAGAAAATTGCACTAAGTCCATTTTCCGCGTCTTATAAAAAAATTCTCAAATTCAATTTAAATAAACCGTGATTACAGTTTTATAGCTCTATATGTGGCCTTGATTTCCCAAAAGATATGATTCGCCGAGATCGAAGGGTTTGGCCACAGTAAGAAAATCCCTCACAGAACTCATTTAATGTGACAAAATTGCACTAAATCATTTTTCCGCGTCTTATAAAAAAATTCTCAAATACAATTTGAATAAACTGTGATTACAGTTTAATATTTCTTTATGTGGCCTTGATTTCCCAAAAGATTTGATTCGCCGAGATTGAAGGGTTTGGCCACAGTAACAAAATCCCTCACAGAACTCAATGTATATGAGAAAATTGCACTAAGTCAATTTTCCGCGTCTTATAAAAAATTCTCAAATACAATTTGAATAAACTGTGATTACAGTTTAATAGCTTTATATGTGCCCTTGATTTCCCAAAAGATTTGATTCGCCGAAATCGAAGGGTTTTGTCGCTATAATCATTTTTGTTAAAAAAAAAACACTGATTTTACCAAACAATTTGTACTGTATGTAGCGGGGGAAAATTTTATCGCATGCTACATTTTTTAAAAAACCTATTTAACTTGACGTATTTAAAAAAATGTAGCATGCGATAAAATTACCCCCCCCCCCCCCTCCGTACATACAGTACAAATTGTATGGTAAATTCAGTGCTTTTTTAACAAAAACGATTACAGAGACAAAACCCTTCGATATCAGAAAATCAAAACTATTGCGAAATCAGGGGCACATATAAAACTATTAAACTATAATCACAGTTTATTCAAATTGAATTTGAGAATTTTTTTTATAAGACGCGGAAAATTGACTTGGTGCAATTTTCTCATATACAATGAGTTCTGAGAGGGATTTTGTTACTGTGGCCCAACCCTTCGATCTCGGCGAATCAAGTATTTTGGGAAATCAAGGGCACATATAGAGCTATTAAACTGTAATCACAGCTTATTCAAATTGAATTTGAGAATTTTTTTATAAGACGCGAACAATTGAATTAGTGCAATTTTCTCATATACAATGAGTTCTAAGAGGGATTTTGTTACTGTGGCCAAACCCTTCGATCTCGGCGAATCAAATCTTTTGGGAATTTTTTGTATAAGACGCGGAAAATTGACGTAGTGCAAAAATTAAATAACTCAGTCTATTTTTAACCCCAAATATGCATTGTAATCGTAAATTAACGTAGTTTTTAAATAAATTCAATAGTATTATAGTTTATAAATAGAATAATGTATAAAAACAAAATTTGTGTTTGTTCGACAATAATACCCAAAATTCTCAATTTCTCATTTTCTTCTTTATATATCATTCGAAAGATCTCAGTTTCTTCTTTCTAAATCTAGTAAGAAATTCAAAATCAGACCATCAGCAACAAAGCTACTGGCTTATAAGTGCGCAAAGGTAAAAAAAAAACGGGTTTTTAACCGTTGATCCGGATTTTGAAGGTGTCCGGCATATTTCACTATTTTCTTCTTCTTTAACTCGACAAGACCTACCAGAAAAAACATATCACCTCCAGGTTTTTCCATTTCATTCAATTTTGTAACACTGTGTTAATTATACACATCGAACTTAAAAATATAAACAAAATGGAAGTATGAATACAACTAGTTGTGCGTGGATAATGTGTTGGTAGTTAAAATTCTTATAAAGTATTTAAAATACTCATAAGTAAAATAAGTTTTTATAGAAACTATGTACATATATAAAAATGTGTAGGATGTTCAACAACATAAAATTAATAACATTAACAGTTAATATGTAATTGCCACGAAAATAATATATTAACTATGCTATATTCCTATGATAGAACATACTTATACTCATAGGTATAAGTATAGAAAATACCCAATCCAACTTTTACTTATAATAATTTGTGCTGCGTGCAATAAAGAGTATGCGAACACTCATTATCTGTCTACACTTAAGTTATTAAAGTTGAAGTTGGCATGAGTATGTTGTGTATGATATGATATTTTAGCTCTAACAATACTCACTCATATATGTGTGATCTCAAATATTTAAAGAGTACTTAAAATGATACTTTAGTCATTCTCTGTTGCAAAATTAGGTATTATACCCAAGTTATTTGAAAAATTTTCATCGAACGTTTATGCTGTCATACATCTTTAAGCCCCTTTCACACTATAATACTGAGTATTAAGATTTTCATTGGATTTTGTAAGAAGGAAATCAAATGAGAATTTTAGTGATTATCAAGAAATCTAACGTAACAAGTCTTAATACTCAGCAAGGATTTCGAAAAAGATGCTCTAATACGACAAATCTCTTAATTTTTTAACAATTATAGATGGTGGATTTCAACAAAAACAACAAACTGACGTGATGTACAATGTGTAAGCAAGGCATTAGATAAAGTCAATCATATACTACTGAAAAAAATTGGAATTATTTGGTTTTACAAATTTATATAATAAAACAAAAATCCTATGTAGTTTTAAATAATTTTTGAGCTTGAAGATCTTTGTTGTAGCATATACTTTCTTTTTCGATATTTCGAAATTGGCATCTTCGGGAAATCTTAAAAAAAAATTTTATATATTATATATAATAAACATACATATTATCCACTGTACACACAAAATTTACTGATTACAACAACAATGTATAAACTTACAATATGAGTTACAATAAATAAACAAACAATACAAATTAGTGTTTAACTTAATGTCTGGTTTTGCACTGATTTGATTTCTTATATTTTATTTATTATATGTCTATAGTTTTGCGCGCAATTTTCAATATCTGTTTTATAATTCATTCTCTTGTCCTGTGGTATGTTGATAATATGTAGCATTTCCAAGGTAAATCTCTTATTATATTTCTCTTCTGTGTCTAAAATCTCTATTTGATCAAACTTTGGAGTATGTCCTCTCTCAGTACAGTGGGCTGCGAGTTCTGTTTTCTGTGTAAATGTTTTGTGTCTACATTTTATGTCTGATTTGTGTCCTGATATTCTGGTTTTTAGTTTGTTTTTTGCCGTACCAACATATACTTGATCGCATATGTTTTCACCACCTCACAATCAATTCTGAATACAATATTTAGGGCGCAATGCAATTTAAGAATAGAATTAACAACTGTGCAATATCTGAAGACTACAAATTAGTGTCCTTTGATGTAGTGTCGTTATTTCCGAGCATACCTGTGGACTACGCTATTGAACTAATAAGCAGGAAATGGAACGACATTGAAAAACATACATCAATTTCTAAGGACTTATTTCTAAAAATACTTAAATTTTGTATTAAAGACATTAGATTTTTTAGATTTTAGGACAAGGTCTACAATCAACACAGTGGTTTACCTATGGGTTCTCCAACATCACCTATTATAGCTGACATTGTTTTGGATAAATTATGAAATGAAACGAGAAAAAAATTGAAAGTATAGCCTAGGGTCCTGACGAAATATGTAGACGACCTCTTTGGGATAGTGAAAAAAGATGCAATGGACGAAACTTTAAGAGAACTAAACAATTTCCATCCTAGAATTAAGTTTACAAGTGAAGAAGAGAAGCAAGGCAAGTTACCATTTCTATACACATTAATAATAAGGAGAGACAACAAAATTTATATTGACTGGTACCAAAAGCCTACTGGATCTGGACGGATTGTGAATTTCTACTCGTGCCAACCAAAAACAATCATAAATAATACCGCAAACAATTTTAAAAGACGAGTTTTGGCAATAAGTGTAAGATTGTTTCCATGAAAATAATATCAAGAAAATAAGATGTATTTTGAAAAGAAACTCTTTCCCTGGCACTATGATAAAGAAACTTATTTTTAATAATTTAAAAATAACAGTTTGGACAAAACAAATAAAACTAATACTGAGACAAAAGAGAAAACTTATAAATCCGTTCTATATATACCAGAACTCTCAGAAGGAATAAAAAATGCTGGATTATTTAATGCAGACAAATATAAAATAGCATTTAAAAGTCAAAATACACTAAGACAACTATTCACAAAAACCAAAAGCAAAATAGACAAGATGGACAAATCAAATGTTATTTATAAAATCAATTGCACTGGGGACGGGGAAAACATATGCGATCAAGTATATGTTGGTACGACAAAAAACAAACTAAAAACCAGAATATCAGGACACAAATCAGACATAAAATGTAGACACAAAACAATTACACAGAAAACAGCACTCACAGCCCACTGTACTGAGAGAGGACATACTCCAAACTTTGATCAAATAGAGATTTTAGACACAGAAGAGAAATATAATAAGAGATTTACCTTGGAAATGGTACATATTATCAACATACCACAGGACAAGAGAATGAATTATAAAACAGATATCGAAAAATAAAATATATGCTACAACAAAAACCTTCAAGCTCAAAAATTATTTAAAACTACATAGGAATTGAAGAAAAAGGTGGACCAAACTTAGAGAATAAAATAAAAATCCTCTAAAAATCCATGAAACATCTAAAATTATCACCATTTAGAATTGATAATTATTTATAATCGTTGTCCACCCTACAGACTTGGGTGGACACCAAATATGTGAAATGTAAGTGGGAACATTCTAAACAGATAGAGATCTATCTTATAGCTAAGGAGTATTCGAGCTGTTGTTTTTAGACCAAGCTATCCGTGTAGGTTAAAAAATATGCGATTCTCTTTTTGTAAATATGTATGTCAACTTATTTTTGGTGTTCAGAAGTACCATCCTTAGACGGAATGTATAGTTGTTAATGTCGCCCTTTGTCTGCTATGTTTTATGGCAGTATACTTTGTTATCGTTATTGCTTATAATTAAGTGGTATTTTAGTGGTTAATGTGTTTATCTATGTAATGGCCTTGGATGATGAATTTTAACTATTATTTGTCTCGCGTCTGTTGGTTAATTGTTTCTAATATTTGTTTAGGCTATGAATATTCTCGTCCCGTATTTTATGGTCTGTCTGTATTTGCTAATTTTTATACATAAACCCTTGTTGTGAAATCTTTGTTTTAGTACAGTTGTTTTCTAAACAAGTGCTTGCGTTTGAAGTCCTTACAATTCTGTGTTGTAGCAGATCTGAAATAGTTCATGTCTCTTTTTTCCTGTGTAGATCTATAGTACTTACATATCTGTACTGATGAGTATACTGTAGTTATTAGTATACCGATAGCAATAAATGTGAATAGTGTAGTCATTTGTATTTCCTGTATGTTTGAAAATTTGTGTTGTGTATCTGAGTACAGTACATCCAAAGTTGTTAGTTCTTCGTTATGTCGTTTATGTATGATTTCCAGTATTGTTTGTTTCTCATTTATGTATATGACTGAGTCAATGGTTATGTTTTGTTCAAAATGTACCAATGTGGTCCGTTGTATGTATGTTTAAGGATTTCGTGTTCGTTATCAATGAATATGTTTCCGTTGCCTAAGTCTTCCGGGTTAGCGTTATTTTCGAGATTAACATTACACTATGCTGGCTTATCGTTTAAAATACCTAACGTACAATTATCGGGACTATTAATTTTGCGTATGTTTGTATTCATTACGTTTTTATATTTTAAATTATTATTTAATTTTTTCCCAGCCAGGGGTTGAACCGGTGATTTTCATAAATCAATTAAAATTTACTTTTTCGTCTTTGGTTCATTTTTTAACTTAGACCCCTGGCTGGGAAAAAATTAAAAAATAGTTTAAAAAACACGCAAGGCATAGCGCATATACATTCATATCTAACTCATCAACAGTTGAAATGATACTGGAACAGCATATATAATATTGTGAGGAAACAAGTATGAATTATTAAAAATAAAAATTTGCATTTCGTGACTATACCGAAGGTGTAGTACAAAATTGCAACAAATGTTCGTGTTGTAGAGAAAAACAGCAAAGAAATGCTTTGAGTTGTATGTGAATTTCGTCCAACCAAATCAATAATAGTTGGTTAAATAATTGATATTTACAATGTACAAAACTTGAGGTAGTTGGATGCGAAGAATGCTGATGATGGATTTGGCGGTCCTGAAAATGCGGCAATACATTCTGCCAGCGTCTTATTTTTTTTTTTGTTTTCTTTGGAAAAAATTTTTCTTTATTAAAGTTAAATTAAAAAAATGAACCAAAGCCGAAAAAGTAAATTTTATTTGATTTTTTACATTTTTTAATTCTTTTGAATACGTTATTGCAGAAGGCAATTTTATCGGCTGGTATTAATTTTCCATTTCTTTGTGAGAGTGGATATATTTGGTAAAGTTTACATTTACTTTTTACAATAGGATATTTGTATACAGTTATTATAGTTTGATTAAGTTTACATATATGAATATCAGAGTATTCTAATATATTTATTATAGGTAATTTAATTCTTTCATTCAATAGCGCCTGAATGAAAGTTATTATTAGTTTTTGCAAAGTTAATTGTATTGGTTTAAGTTAAAAGTTCAATATATACTTCATTCAACATAAATTCCTCATTTACTTTTACAATTTTTAATTTATTCATTACTTTTTCAAACTGAGAATTTATTATTTTCTGTTTATTATTGTTTTCAAATAATTGGTTTCATCTTGTTTTAGTTTCTGTTTGGTCATCATGATCTGGTGTTCGGGTTATGAATTTCAAAGGAGATCCTAAAAATTTTATGCATCTTTTATTACTATCATCTGTTAGTTGGGTTTTTAGGATTTAGATTTTTTTTTATTAATATTTGTAAGTCTAGATTATCCATTAAGTTATATACATTTCTCACGATGTTTTGATATGGTTGTAAAATTTAAGTTAACTACTTAGTATAGATATTCATATTCACTAAAAGTATATAAGTACATCTTAATCTTGCACTAATATGTATTTTTTACTGTCTAGCTTTTTAACGGTAAATGCTAGTATTACATTTGTTACTGTTTGTTGATAAAAAGATTTATTGGTGTTCAATTCAAACACATAAATTTGAACTGGCACTAAATCGCAATCAAATTCCTTACAAGCACTTGTAACTTGAAGGAAGCCGTCAGATAATAAAACACAATTGTTCTGATTACTAAAACGACTGAATCATATTTATTTTTTACTTTCTTTTATACACAATTAATTAATAATAAAATGCTTAGCTTATGAATAATAACAAATGGATAAATTGCTAAACTTAACACAAAAAATGACCTAATTTATAAATAGTGTAAATGAACTTAAAAACAAAGTAAGTAAACAAATTAAAATGGTTAATGAACTTAAAATGCTGTGTATGCGATTAACAAAATATTAAAGGAATTGTGCAATAAGCAATTAAACAAAAAATGAAACTAAATATTGTGTAAGCAATTGGTTAATGCACTAGAATTAGGTCAAGCAGAATAAATGTATATAAATGTATTTAAATATATTAAAGTATGTCCTTAACAATAATAATAAAATGAATAAACAATTGTATGTTCTTAACAGTTACTATTGTGATGATTATTATTGTTTCTTTTAACATTTTGAGTTTTGATATTATCTTTGTGTATGATTCGTTTTTTATTTGTAGTTACTGTATTACCGTTCTCTGTTTCTAGAATATGTTTGGCAAACTTTGCTACTTCCTTCTTTCGTCTGTGTGTATTTGAGTATATGATGTCTCCTTTAATGAAGGATGTTTCTTTGCGTCCTTTATTTTGATATCGCAAGGTTTTTTCCTGAGCTTTTTTATTAGTTCGAGTTTCTCTTGTTTAACCGAATGAATAGTTTTATTATACTGGCGTATAGCCTCAAATAAGTTGGATCCCTGTGGATTTTTTGAAATTTAATTTACTAATTCAATAATAGTCCTGAGCACATGTTTAACTTGACCGTTTGTCGTTGAATGAAATGGTGCTGTTGCAATATGTTTTATATGTAGTCTGTCATATATTTGATTAGCTAATATTCCATTTAGTCCGAGTTCGTTATCTGTTATTACGAACTCTACGTTTGGGTATGTTAAAGAGAGTATTTCGTCAATGTTTTTGTACATATCTTTCCGTGTTTGTATACGTGTCATGTGTAAGTATTTTTAGTATTTGTTGAGGGTAGTATGTTCTTTTCTGCTTCTGTCGGTATTGGTGATTCTTTCATTAGTACTTTGTTAGGTTTGCGATCGTATTTAAATATTGGACACGAATCGCATTTATTTGCTATTTGTTGCATTTTTTCTAATCTCTGGCCAAAAATATTTTCCCTCTAATTCTTTTATATTATTCTGTATGTCCCTGTGTGCTCTTTCATGTATTTGTTTGACTATATTTGTTCCTCTTTGTCAGTTATGGCTTCTACTAAGTCGTTCGTGTGTGTGAATTTGACTGTAGGAAATGTTGTTGTAAGTGTGTTCTGTATTTTATAAATGGTTTCTTCGTCTGGCAGTAAACTATTTAATACTTTTAGTTTTAGTATTAGTTTGAGGTTTTCTGTCAGTTTTTCATTAGTTGTATATTTTATTGTATGTCGCGTATGCCCTTTGAATATGTTTTTCGATTCAAGTAATCAGAATTGTGTTGCATTATTAAGATTTGATTTTTAAAGTGATTCAAAGGTTTATCACTTCGTTTGAATCCCTCTGTGGGTGAACTCTGAGCAGAATGCTGACATTCATTTGTACTTGAATTTAATTGTTGCTGCCTGGATAAAGCGTCCGCTACAACGTTTTGATGTCCAGGTTTGTATAGAATCTTCGCTCCATATTCCTCAATGAAACTTTTCCATCTTTTTAATCTGGTGTTTGGATTCTTTTCTTACACCGAAAATATTAATGATTTGTGGTCAGTATAAATAGTTAAATCTGCTATGCCATAAAGGTAATTCCTTAGTTTTTGTAATGCCCATACTATGGCTAATAATTCTTTCTCGTTAGTCGAGTAATTCTACTCAGTTTCATTCAGCGTTCTAGATATAAATGATATTGGTCTTCTTTCATGCGAAAGAACTGCTCCTATTGAAAAATTACTTGCGTCTGTTGTTAATTCGAATGGTTTATTGAAGTCTGGTTGGAACAATTGCACTTGTGCTTCCAGCTCGCTTTTTATTTTATTTAGTGCTTCTAAAGCATTTTCGTCTAAATTTATTTTAAACTTTGCACTTTGGTACTTTGAAATACCTCCATTTTCTCCTCCTAAAAATGTAGTTAACGGTTTTGTTATGTTAGCAAAATTTTTTTTGAATTTCATATAATAACTTTCTTAACCTGAAAGTGATCTGAGTTTCTTGAATGTAGTAGGAACAGGAAAATTTTTTATTGTCTGTAATTTCGTAGGATCTACGGTGATAACGTCATGTTTTATTATGTGCCCAAAGTATTCAATTTCTTCTTTAAAAAAGTGGGATTTTTCATTAGAAATTTTCATATGTATTGGCCTTTCGTAATGCATCCACTATAGTATTGATGTGTTCTATGTGTTCTTCGGTTGATGAAGAGTATATGAGCGCATCATCTATGTGAACGTAAGCGAATCTTCCACTATATGGCCTAAGGATGTTGTCGACGCATCGTTGAAAGATGAAAGGTGCATTCTTTAATCTGAATGGCATCCATAAAAATAGTTACATACCGCCGTTTATCGAAAAGGCTGTTTTCTTGCGATCTTCTTTCTTCAATTTTATTTGATAGGATTCACTATTACCTTGTATTTGGTATAGCGTTGTTTCCCGTATATTGAGTTGTAGTGATGAACTCTTCATTGGCTTGGTAGTCCTTACTTATTTTGCAAGGATCCCGGTTGAGCCTCCAGTTAACCTTCTTTTTTCAGGAAGTAGTAAAAAATATATACTTTTACATAATATATATAATAATGTCCAAAGATTCTTGTTTCTTTGTTTTTAAAATATAAGTTCTTATTACTTATTATTTATTAGGATCTACATTATGTTTTCCTAATGATAATTGTCTAGACAGGCAATAATTGTTAGTTGTGTCCATCTCGGAATGTATAGTTGTTAATGTCGCCCTCTGTCTGCTATGTTTTATGGCAGCATACTTTGTTGTCATTATTGCTTATAATTAAAGGGTGTTTTAGTGGTTAATGTGTTTATGTATGTGCTGACCTTGAATGATTGATTTCAACTATTATTTATCTTGTGTCTGTTGGTTTATTGTTTCTTATATTTGTTGGGATTATGATTATTCTCGTCCCGTATTTTATGGTCTGTCTGTATTTGCTAATTGTTATCCATTAACCCTTTTTGTGAAATCTTTGTCTAAGTACAGTTGTTAAATTGTAGTATTTAATTATTTGCTTTCATTTATTGTCTCTTAACAAGATTTATTAAAAGTCTTGCATTAACTTTACGTTTTGTAATATCATAAACGAGGAGCTTCTGAATCTTGAGCCCAGATTTCAGTGAGAAGTACCAACATAATTTGCCGTCAGACCATAAGTATATGAATGTTTTTATTAATTTAAATTCTGGTTAGGAGCTCCAACTGCAATTAGTGGTTTTTTCCCACAGCAATTAGTAATTTTTTAATATATCCTAATATAGAAATCCACATATTATGTAATTCTTTTCAGAAGTCAAATAAATAAATTTTCAACACATTAATTTTCTTAGACATCCAAAGGTTATGTTGAAATTTACATGCCAATCGGAAAGACAAGCCAGTTAAGGAAGTTCCTTGTTATCGTCTCAGGTAGGCTTTCTCTAAGATTACTTACAGTAAACTCAACCAATTGTTTCGTATCGCCAAGTATTTTATTGTTTTTGTTCTTGTATGTAGATCTTGCATTTCAAACTAAGATTTGTTTAATTCTTTTACACTGGGGCCAGAAGATATTTACAATTTGCTTCATAAAACAATTTTAAAGAAGATAAATATAAAAGATTTTTTTCTAATATTTGCCTTAAATATAGGTATTAACCTTTTAATCTATGTCCCATTTTTATAGCATTTTAATGCTTATTTCCATTATTGATATTAATGCTGGTAAACGTGGGAACTTTTTTTACCCAACAGCGATGGCATAATCTTACAATCATGTTTTTAAATGCATCTCGAATTTCTTGATTTCTTTTATGTCCAGTTTTTGTAAAACATCAACGGAGAGACATTGATTTTACTACTAAACCTCTAAAAAACTTATTATTTTTTGTTCTAGATGTCGCCAAAAGTATTTTATACAAATTAAATAATCATAAACCAAAAAATAAGCCATTCTTTTAGTACTTATAAAAATTCTAAAAGTCGTGACTTTTTCACGTCACGTAATTTTTATATTTTTAAATAATTAGTCATTACAGTAATGTATTGGCATAATCCACTGGTATATTTAAAAAAGTTTGATTACATCTTACACAAAAAACACATTATTTGCAAGAATTATAACGTTGACCTGGAAATATTAGTATAATTTAATATTTTAGATTCAAAAAAGATAAAAAGTGTAACGGAAAACGCAATTTTCCGATGTGTGTGAAGATAAATACGTCAAAATAAATACGTTTTTAAAAAAATGTAGCATGCGATAAAATTTTCCCTCCTTACATACAGTACAAATTGTATGGTAAACTCAGTGTTTTAAAAAAAAAACCCCTTCGATCTAGCCGAATCAAATCTTTTGGGAAATCAAGGGCACATATAGAGCTACTAAACTGTAATCACAGTTTATTCAAAGTGAATTTGAGAATTTTTTTATAAGACGCGGATAAGTTCTGTAAGGGTATTTTGTTACTGTGGCCAAACCCTTCGATCTCGGCGAATCAAATCTTTTGGGAAATCAAGGGCACATATAGAGCTATTAAACTGTAATCACATTTTGTTACACAACCTCTAAGTTGTTCGAACCAAATCTTGTATACAACATTTTTGTTTGAACAAAATTCTTGTGTATTTTAATAAAAAATTTTACGCATCAAACATCCACTCTCACACAAGTTTTAAAGTGAAAAAATTTAAAAACAATATACGTTACTGAATAAAAATTATATACTTACCGTTCCGAACAAAATATAGTTGATAATATGAAATTGAATATCTTATATTTTTATTGAGTTTACGTTAGAAAAGATCTCTAGTGTAGATAAATATTTTATTTTATGTGCATGAAAATAAATTAATTATAAGATTAATTTGTATACTTCAAAATTTGAAGTTCAGATTTTCCAATCATTTGATATAGTTAATAAAAATATGTATGTAAAGAAAAAATATAAGCTAAGCTGTAAAAAAGAGATTTGTACATAACAGGATATACTAGGTTTGTCGTAGAAATTGCTTAGTACTTTAACGTTAAGTATAAAACTATTTATTTATATTTTTTATTTATATCTTAAAGCTAAGTTAATTATAATGAAAACGATACTTTAAGTGATATTTTTAGAGTAGAGTATTTTGTATTTTTGAATTAAAAATATGTTTCAAACTGATAACAGTAGAAATTTAAATTTGTGAAAAAATTTAGGAATAACATGTTAATAAAGTTGATTACTTAGAATTAAACATATAACGACATAAATAGCACCAATAAGGCTTAGTGGACGTAAAGTCTAATATTTTGCTGAAATAATTTACGCACTCGTTGTCGGCTCCTCTGTTGCACATACTACATTTTGGAACTGATTTTTCGCGACCACCTTCACAGTCATGCATTCTATATTCGAAATACCATATTTTATTAGGTCTTCTTTTATAATATGCCGATATTTATTCATATCCATTATTGTTTCCAATGAATTTTTTGATACTAATGCTTCCACAAATTCGATACATATAATACCACAGTTATAAAAATCTTTTTGTGTGTAGTGATTAACAATTTTTATTACCTATCCAGTTTCCTCATTTTCCTTTTTACATTTTAAAAATATTTGAAATTTATGTTGGCACTCACTTTTTGTGGCTTTCATTGGGTCAATGTAAATAAAGATTTTTTCCTGTATGTCTGCATACGCTAATGTGAAATGGTTGATTGTATGAATAGGTATTATTATCTTTTTACTTTGATATTTTATAAAATTTGTTAAATCGGTTACTTTTTGCGAATTGAAAACTGCGTTTCCCACTTCACAGGGAAGGCGGTCATATTCAGAAACTCCATGTTTGAAAAATAGTATGTTGCAATAAAGTTCAATTATATTGTTGTAAATTTTCTTCCTAGGCTTTAATGTTTGAAATTCATGTAAATATAGGCAACGAGCAAAATGGGGAATTTCTTTTTTAAGTGCCTCATAAATGTGGGTATAATCATAAAGATTCCATTTTATTTTGAAATCATTTGGAAAAGCAATCTGGCCTAGGTGGAATTTTTGGGATTTTTCCATAGTTTTGAAATGTTTTTCACTTCCAAGTGCCAGCTTATTAATATTTTCTTTGACTTTTTTGGGGGTTCTTTTCCATTTGTCTTCTACTAAACATTCATATTTTGTGCTTGTAATATATGTTTTGCTTTAGTCAATGTAAGTATTTCCTATGTCTTTAAGTTTTGCTTGCACATATCTTTTTGAAGCTCTTACTTAAGCAGTGGGCCTTATATGACGTTGCCCTTTAAGAGTAATATTCTTGTTTATGTTAAAATAACTTTCAATAGGGCTATTTGATATACCGTTTGTGTGGTTGTTTCAACCAAAACACCCATTAAATTTGTCCAAAAGACAGCATATGGGATATATTTTTTTAAAATTAAATTAACGTAAGGTAGATTTGTCATAAAATTTTTTGTTTTATCTGTTGTGATCTTACCTTTATTGCAACTCTTAATTGAATTAAAAATTTCTAACCCTTTTTTGAAAAAAGGCTTTGTCGGTACTGCGATGCAGTGTTAAAATTATTTCCTCGTTTAGGTAATATGGTTTCGAAATCTTCTTCCCATTGCCAGGGAAAAAAGTCGAAATAATTTTTTGCAATTTCTAGTCTTTCGTCTTCAATTGGAGATGTCAAAATTACACAAATATTCTTCCACCATGTCCAAAAATCTCCAAAGGAGCACATATTTATCTCTTTTGTCATTATTTTTTTTTTTTTTTAAATCGGCTTGTTCTGAAGAATCGGCACATTCCTGAATATCATTAAGATATATTTTTAAGAAGTGAGAGCAACATATTTGCACAATAATAAAGTTATTAGGCATTTTTTTACCAAATGCTAAAATTTCAAAACATTTTTCCAAATACAACAAAACAGAGTCCATGGAGTTAACAACTTTAATAATGGCATTAATTATTGCCCAACTCCAATCCATGCAAAGGCGTTTGCAAAGAGGCCATCTAATTTTATGCTCTACGCAAAAAACTTTAATATCAATTAAAAACTTATTGATATCATCCTCGTAGTGCCGCGCTAAAAGTGCCTCAGCAACTGGAACCACTATACCTTTTTTATTGGTTGTATTAGAAACATGTAAAACGATGCTATACAAAAAAACTCTTAAAATCTTGGACAAATTTTTTTAACTACGCTTCCAGTGGCATCTATTAAAAAAGTATTTCTGCTTTTTTTATAATTTCTCCATTATTTTTTGATGGTAAATTTAATTGTTCTTCAGAAAATAAATATAGCTCCTGAGGTACTGATACTCGCTGAATAAAGCTATTCAATTGTTTGTCTCTCTGCATGAGTATAATATCCTGGACCGTATCTGTAGATCTATTATATTTTTGAATTACCTCGCTCTTCATTTTTCTTACCGCATCAGATGATGGGATGCATTGAGTAATTTATTTCTGTAATTGGATGGAAGTTGGTTTTGAATCTCATATTTGCGTAAAGTTCTATTTATGGCCCTAACTTGTTGATTTTTTTATACTAGGGTGAAAAATAACCTTTTTATTTAAAAAAGCTTCTACAGAGAAGAGTTTGTCTGTTAGGTTAACAATAAATTTATATTTTTTGCTACCTTCTTTTTCATATAAGCATTTTGCATAAATATGTAAATATTTCATTTTTTTGGCAAAGGCATGGCTTGTTATATTAATAGGACATACGTTATTTAAGTCCTTGACATTTTCTTTCACTAAATCTTCTAAATATTTTACAAATTCAGATCTACATTGTATTTTTTGATCCATATTGAAATATTCCTCTAAAAATCTGGCTTGCTGATTTTTAAAAAACAAAAATCCTTCATTAAAGAAATACACCTTATCTCTTCTAATATCAGCTTGCATTTCCCCTTCTACTGCTTTTTTTTCGCTCTAGCTACTATCCGGTTTGGAGATCGTAATACTGGCATATATCATATCAATATTTAACTGTTGCGATCCAGTGGAATGAAGAAGTTCTGAAAGTATCCTTTCAAAGCTGTCTTTCTTTGGGGTACCTGCAGATTAATATTTTTTAGTGCAATGTCTATGTTAGAAAAAAATTTTTTCGGTTTCGATAAATATGGTAGAAAAATATTTACATAGTCCCCGTTTAGACGAGCGAACATTTGGAAAGAAAAAATTTAGCTTTTTAGCTAATTGCGGGTGGGGAAGAGAGAATCGTTTTTGTGTTCGGTACTCGGCGATATGCTTTGTTGACTTTCATTTTTTATCATTTACTCATATACTTTATTTCTTTTTTTCTGACGTTGTTTTGTGAAGTTTTCAAAAAGTTCATTAGAAAATAAATTTTGTTCTCATTTTTTTTTAAATTTTTTTATCAACAATTTTATTTAATTATTTTTATTTTTTAAATCAACGAAACACTACGAATTAACTCAATGCAAAAAAGAGACAAATGTCAAAAAAGGTAAAAAATAACAATAATAACAGAATTTTGCCTACAACATGTGTACGATTCAAAAGTAAAGGGATGTCATTCTGCTTACAAATGCTGTCAAATGTCATTGATTGATACCAGCGCCTGCGCAGCCACATGTTAATTGATTCGCCTTGAATACATTTTTTTATTTTTGGTATCATGGCGAAATAATACTAGGTGGTCGCAATGGCGAATTCATTGATTTTCGCCGAAACGTTAAGTGTCAAACACCGTATAAAAAAACTATACACCTTTTATATATATGGAGTTTGACACTTCAGGTTTTGGCGAAAATTATTGAATTCGCCATTGCGAACCTAGTATTGATTCGCCTTGATTGGATTAGAAAAGAGAAAAATTATAATGAATAATTGTCATTTTAATAAATTTTTGTTTTAAATTAAGTAATATTGTTGCATTACCTTCTTGGGAACAACCACTGCTTGGAAGGAGTTTTTTTTTACTTCATTTTCTAATCGAAAATAGCTATTAGCCTTGCACCAAATCAAAATGAATTTAATGTATATATGTAGTAAATACTTTTAAAATATGTGGTGTGTAGCCACTCTTAACACAATACAGGTGAACAGCGGTTATTCTTACAGCCTCCCTTGATCATTTATTCATGGGAGTGCTGCTCAATTAGTTTTGTACTGCTAATCCTATCTTTCACTTTTTTTCATTCAGTTGTGCATGTGTTTAAGTCAAGTCGTTTAATAATAAAATACTTGGGTTTCCATAAAACTACTACAATGTTTCAATGGGAAGCCCAGTTCATGCAACCGAAATAATTATTGTCCAACTGTATCAATGTACACACAAATTTGCAGTACCTTACCAACAATATTAATCGCTTTTCTAGCCGATATTTATTACGACTATTAGGAGCTATTATACTATGTTTAGTTATTAATGTTTTAAGTTAAGTATTCTCTTAGCACTTCTGCCGCTTAAACTGAGCATTAAGATGCCCATATTTGAGTATTATTGAGGAAAGAATACCAACGTATTTCAATTCTGTTTTAACTCTGAATTTTATTTTAAAAAATACAAGCTTATATACTAAATTAATCTATATGTCAGCAATATTTTGGAGTACCAACAAATCAATAGTTGATTTGCTGTTCCCACGGTCTCAGCAAATTTAACTTTGGTTCTCATAAACCATTGGCACGTGAAAAACATTTTTGCTTAATACAAATTTCATATTACAAACATTCCCATGCCAACAGTTCACTTAAATAAAGTTCATATTACAATTTTTTATACAAATTATTTTATGCAAATAAAACTCAAGTATTTATTATTGCTGACATACTTATTGTAAACAAAAATAAATTTGACTTTTTCAAGTTAAAAAAAAAAATTCTTAAATTACTACAGTACTAATTCTATTTATGCGTACACTACACTTTAAGTTCCATATTGGCATTTTTCAAAATTGAATTTGAAAACTTGAAAAAGGCATCTAAGGGGCACTCAGTACCATCAAAATAATTATTATTTGCATAGAAAAGTCTTGCTAAAAAACAAAAAATTTCTCTTTTCAACATTTTCTTTAAGAAATTGTAATTTTTACTCCAATTTAAAAAATTAAACCACTTTTCAAACGACAATTGCTTGCACTTTAAAAAACTTCCAGCAGAATCAAATACTTTCCTATTTTAAAACTTCAATTTGTAACCGTTCTACTTTGGAACATGTTTGAAGGTTTTTTTTTCCTTAAAAATGATTTTCTATGGAATAATCGTTTTTCAAATATACCAAATTGTGTAAATATGTTGTTCTCTCAAAAACACATATCAATCTGGGGTACCAGATGATTTTGATAAGAAATCGGCATATTTGCACAAAAAATCGGCATTATCGCCAATTATGAAAGAATGTTCTTCCCACTGTGTTTCATAAATACAAATCGAGTAATTAAGTCTAAAATCCTTTAAAAACTTCATAAACTGCAGAAATTTAATTTGAATTACAGAGTGACAGCATTTTCAAATTGAAAATTGTCAATAAAATGTATACATAGACATACGTCTTAAAGCGTCTTTACCATTTAAAAGGCAGATAGAAAGAGAAATTCATAAAAAATAGCCACAAATTTTGCTAAGTATTTTAAATTTCGCCAAGTTATCGCCTCTAGCCATTTTAAAATTTTTATCGCCAAAAAGAATTTTTTATCGCCACCTTTGGCGAAATATCACCATAACTGACAAAACTGCACACAAGAATTTTGTTCACCCAAAAATGTAAAATCATTAAAAATAAAAGATATTTAATTTCATCTTATCAACTATATTTTGTTCCACAGTAAATATATTTTTTAGTTAGTAACGTATATTGTTTTTGAATTTTTTCCTTTGAAACTTGTGTGAGAGTGGATGTTTGATGCGTAGAATATTTTATTAAAAACACACAAGAATTTTTTTCAAACAAAAACGTTGTATACAAGATTTGGTTTGAACAACTTAGAGGTTGTGTAACAAAATTTCACAAGCAAAAGTACTCTACACACCGTAACAATATATTTTTAAATTTTTGTCTATAATAAATTTCACAAATTCAATTCGAATAAACTGTGATTACAGTTTAATAGCTCTATATGTGCCCTTGATTTCTCAAAAGATTTTTTGATTCGCCGAGATCGAAGGGTTTGGCCACAGTAACAAAATTCCTCACAGAACTCATTGTATATGAGAAAATTGCACTAAGTCAATTTTCTGCGTCTTATAAAAAAATTCTCAAATTCAATTTTAATAAACTGTGATTACAGTTTAATACCTCTAAAAGTGCCCTTGATTTTCCAAAAGATTTGATTCGACGAGATCGAAGGATTTGGCCACAGTAACAAAAGCCCTCACAGAACTCATTGTATATGAGAAAATTGCACTATGTCAATTTTCCGCGTCTTATAAAAAAGTTCTCAAATTCAATTTGAATAAACTGTGATTAAAGTTTAATAGCTCTATATGTGCCCTTGATTTCCCAAAAGATTTGATTCGCCGAGATCGAAGGGTTTTGTCGCTGTAATCTTTTTTGTTTAAAAACACCGAATTTACCATACAATTTGTACTGCATGTAAGGGGGGAAAATTTTATCGCATGCTACATTTTTAAAAAAACGTATTTAACTTGACGTATTTATCTTCACACACATAATTTTCCGTTTATAAACAAAATTTATTATTACTAAATTTTGATAATTTATTGTATATAAATTATACTTGGGCTTTCAAGGTCACTTATTTCGTTCCTTTCAAGTAAATAAAAGATTATTTATTTCATATTAATCCGACGTTTCGTTGGTATTTTCCAACTTCCTCAGGGATAATTTATTAAAAATCTGGCAACCACATACATATAAAAGTAAAAAAGTTAAAAAATTTTTTTGGTTTTTTATAAACATAATTTAGAAAATATAACGTGTGAAAAACAATTTAACTTACATATAATCTTTTTTTGTTATTTAAAGTTAATTTAGTATGCAGTAGACAAGACTGTATAATAGAAGATATTGTGATGTATACAAAAAAATTGTCTGTGATATTCCATATTCCATAGTTTATATTATTTAATTTATTAAGTTTGTGTTTTGTGTCTTGTCTACTGCATACTAAATTAACTTTAAATAACAAAAAAAGATTATATGTAAGTTAAATTGTTTTTCACACGTTATATTTTCTAAATTATGTTTATAAAAAACCAAAAAATTTTTTAACTTTTTTACTTTTATATGTATGTGGTTGCCAGATTTTTAATAAATTATCCCTGAGGAAGTTGGAAAATACCAACGAAACGTCGGATTAATATGAAATAAATAATCTTTTATTTACTTGAAAGGAACGAAATAAGTGACCTTGAAAGCCCAAGTATAATTTATATACAATAAATTATCAAAATTTAGTAAGATACACAAAAAAGGTCGAAAAATTAATAAAACAACATAAAAAAAAAAATTTATTATTTTTTATAAGAAAATTATGAGTTATAGGATTTATTGTAAGGCTGCTGTATTCAAGGTGGTAAGCACTTTGATTACAAACCTGGTTGGCAGGCCAGGTTTTAACCCCTGTGGCAATCAAAAAATAATAAATGTTTTTTCTGTTTAATGAAAAAAAAAAACATATTCAGAATCAACATTATACACATGCAACCCCCTTCGTCGGTACTTCTTCATAGCATATTCGCCGGCGAATTAAAATAACCAATAATCTCTATCTTTCTCCTTTCACCACCTGACTTATCTCTTATCTATCCCTTTTCTAAAGAATAAATCACGGTTAAACAAAAAAAGTTATTGAACAGATACTAAGTAATGCATTGAGTGGCGAATAAAGCTAAAAAGTAAAATATTGCTCCCTTGTGTTTTTGTTTAAAACTTGCAACTGGCACAGCTTTGAATTCTAGTTCCAACTTCTTCATTAGCTTTTTTGTCACCATTTCTTCTTCCTAATTAAAATTAAATAAAAAACACATTTCGTAATTTTTGTATTTAAAATAAAGTGCAACATAAAATAAAAATTGTTAGTCTATAAGATGCCAATAGACTTTGTAATATGGCAATGATGCACTATTGCCAGAAGTGCAGATTTATCTGCATTTTGCAGATTTCAGCCTCTCAAATTGCCAAAAACCAGATTTGAAGAAATAAAAACTACTTTCAACGTGTTGTTTAATTTTGATATATTATTTACTATATAAGATTAAGAAAAAAATAACGGTTGTAAGAAAAAGTCAAAGCAATTTTGAAAACTGAAAATGAAATCGCTAGGCGGAACTAGTACAAATTTAATAATAAATGGTGATACAAAATCAATTTGGGACTTAGCTAAAAAATTTTCCAAGATTTTTTAAAGACAATTTTTCATAATTGTCAATTTTTTAAAATACACAAAATAAAAAAAAAAGATTTTAGTTAATTTCAGAAAAAAAGTATCCCAAATAAACGTGCTGGTTTCGGTTATGGTTCTCCTACTTCTTCAGCGTTCTGCCAAAATATTATTATTTTGCCACATTTATTTATTCAGGTCAAGAGAGTATTTAGTCAAGTGGTTAGTTAATTAGTTGAGAGTGGCAGCCTTTCGCGACGAAGCTCACGTTAGCACAATCGAATGGCCCGTTGTGATACCACAAGAAAGGCGGCGCGTCTCCCCTTACCCAGCCGAGAACCATGAGGATTCACGGATGAACTTCGCTATGTCCCCTATAGAGTGAGATGATAGCTCCGTAAGAGTTCCAAAGAAAGGAGAGCCCAGAATTCTTAGTCTTCTTCGAGCCAGGGATGGCCAGTGGCACAGGAGGTGCAGTACGGTCTCTTCTTCATCCTCCGAGCCACAGCTGCGACAGAAATCATTAAACGGCAGACCGAGTCTTTCAGCATGCCTGCCGATTAGACAGTATCCTGTAAGTACCGAGACCGTGATACTTATGGATTTTCTGTCCAGTCTGAGCAGCTGCCTGGTCCGCTTCAGGTGCAGTGTAATCCACAGTTGTCTGGAAACACAATAGGAACTTTTCTCTACCCATAATTTGCGAGCCAAATTTCTATAGTGGTTCTTTATGGCCATTTTCACCATTGCCAGAGGAATACCAACGTCTGGTAGCGAGGAGACGTTAGGACACAATGTTCCCCGTTTAGCAAGATCATCGGCCTCACAGTTATCCTGGATATCCCTGTAACCAGGGACCCAAAACAGGTCAATCTGTGATCGCTCCGATAGAGTGTTCAGTAATGGGCGAGAACTCAGGACTAGCTTAGATGTACTGTATGCACCGGCAAGCGCCCTGATTGCCGCCTGACACTGCAGTAGTCAGGAAGTCGAAGGGAGAGTCACACAGCACTATAACTGCCTTATAGAGCCAGGAGATGATCCAATCTCTTTTGGCAATGTTTGCCATCCATTGAAGTTTGGGGTCAAGTATCATCCCAAGGTATTTTACACTTTAACTTACATTGAGCACAATGCCGTTCAGCCTAGGTGCAGTAAAAATCGGGATCTTGTATCTCCGTTTGAAGAGCATAACCTCCGTTTTGCCGGGGCTAACATCAAAATCGCAGCTCCATTGAGACAGAACATTGAGTGAATAGTTCACCTGTTCTACGAGTGTTGTCAGGTACTTCCCAGAGACTGCGATAGCAATGTCATCAGCATAAGCTATCACCGTATTACCCGTTTGGTCCAGTCGCCGTAGCAGCGTGTTGACTGCCAGATTCCAGACGAGGGGAGACAATACGCCACCTTGTGGAGTGCCTCTTTTCACTAACCTTTCAACGTGATCATTTCCCAAAGTGGACGTGATGATACGTGTCTTCAGTAGTTGCGCAATGAATCCTACCAGATTTGCATCAATATCGAGATCCAAGATGGCCTTTATAACAGCATTATGGCAGACGTTATTGAAAGCTCCTCCTATGTCAAGAAACACTGCAAGCGTAAATTCCTTATTTGAAAGGGACTTTTCAACATCGGATATTAACACGTGCAGCGCTGTTTCCACAGATTTCCCTTTCATGTAGGCATGCTGCGAGCTAGAAATAAGCGCGGGATTTATGGAGTTCCTGATCTGAAGATCAAGAATCCTTTCCAGCGTTTTGAGTAAGAAGGACGACAGGCTTATGGGCCTAAAGTCCTTGGGTTTAATCGGAGATGTCTTCCCCGCTTTAGGGATGAAAACAACTCGGGCTACACGCCAGCCCATGGGCATGTAAGTATTTTCCAGGCAAGCATTGTAGATTTGCAATAGCCATGGTTTAATAAGGTCCATGCCATGTTGCAAGTCCGCTGGAATGATATTGTCAATCCCAGGAGACTTAAAGGTATCAAACGACATGATGGCCCACTCTAAGTGAGCATTGGTCACCCGGAAAGTGGCTGGAAAAACCGACACGGAATTCACAATCCCCATCGCTTCGTCTATCCTTTCACTACCAGGGAAGTGAGTATCAAGCAGCGTCTCCAAGGTATCGATTACAGAGTCCGTCCATTTACCGTCCGGCTTCTGAATACTCTCAATAATTCTCGGGGACGTGCTAAGAATCCTGCGTAGCCTGCTGGTTTCGGACGAGCTTTCTATGTTGCCACAGAAAGTTTTCCATGAGGCTCTTTTGGATCTACGTATGGCATACTTAAACTCCCTTTGTTTATCCTTGTAGGGCAGCCAGTTTCCACTATTTTTGGCCCTATTAAAGAGTCTTCTACATTCCTTGCGTAACTCTGCAATCTCCGTATTCCACCAAGGGGGTTTCGGTTTACCCCTTGTCTTCGGTGGATTGCAGGCCGCTTTCGCCGCAGAGCATATCTGCAAGGTCAAGAATTCAACCGCCCGATCAATATCGCAGTGGTCATTAATCTTGAAGGGAGCAGGCCTTAGGCCAAGCTCTAAAATGGCCCGAAATTTATACCAGTCCGTTTGTTTCCTATTTATGTAGGAGTGAGACACTCCGGAACCTGCTGATCCTAGATCTAACTTATAGGATAAATACCTATGGTCAGAAAAGGAGTACTCTTAAGAGACACTCCAATTTCTGACAATATTAGATTAGCCACCACCTGCCAGGGTAAGATCGAGAACCTCCCTTCTACTCGAACTGACGAAGGTAGGCTCGCTTGCCTTATTGACAATACTTAAGTCATAAGATAATATAAAATCAAAAAGAGACTCACCCCGTTCATTGACATCCGTGCTGCCCTACATATGGTGATGAGCGTTAGCATAGGCTTCAATGATGACCGGCATTTGACGGTTGTTAGCCTCTGCAACTAGAAGCTTTAGCAGGTCATGTGGTGGTGAATTTCCATGATTATGGGCCATATAGCTGGAGACCACTCAGACATCCTTTGAGCCCGAGTCCACTACTATGGCAACGCACTCTCTGTCACTGAATCTGCGAAAAAAGAAAGCGTTAATATTATACTTAATCATAACACAGGCCCTGGGCTTACCTTGACCTGTGACCTAGACAGTTTTGTGGCCATCCATAGATAGTCCAGAAACCCGATCATTAATAACCCATGGTTCCTGGACCAGAACAATATCCTCTCCTTTCTGTGACAAGCGGAGGAGTAGGGCCGCAGAAGCAGCGATGGAATGATGAAGGTTAATTTGCACAACCCTCATCATCATTATTTTTGGCCGTAAGGGTAGCGTCGGAATCGCCCTTGCTTAGCACCCGACCAGATTTCACCTAGGCTGTCAATTGCCTTCTTGTACAGGTCCGCTGAGCGTTGATCAGCCCAAGCGATCAATTTATCATGCCCTGATACCAGCCCGCATCACGGTATGAGGGGGAGGGGCCAGGATTGGCTGAAATTATGTCCTTATAGACACTGCGAAGAGCTGCTTGGACTAACCTCCAATTATCTTGAGATATAGTCCCGTCACTTTTACCAGTGTCTATTATAGCCAAACGAGGCTATCCCTAACTATCTCGCTAAGGGGACGTGAGGACATCGGTTTACACGTTGAAGTCTTTGGCCGTTTAGGCAGCTGAGGGACTGTCGTGGTGGCTTCCTCAGCCAACCTTTGTCGTTTATGAGATGCCAAGTTAGGTGGAGGGCGAGACTCCATGTTCTGTTTGGCCCATTTAAGTTTTGTCTGGTCCCTTTTAGACAAAGTGTTCAAATCTTGCCCACCGAGCTTTTGCAGAATCCGATAGGCAGATCTTCTGGTCATATACGCCCGCGTCGACGCGTTGATGTGTGCACGAGAAGAGGAGGACGTACTAGGGCCCAGACTACCAGTTGTTTGGGCTGGCTTAACCGATGCTCTCACAGTAGTTGGACCAATATGCAGGGAAGCCCCTCTTTCGCTCTGTTTTGTAGCAGGGGTGATTGAGGTGCTCGAAGAGGGCATTACGCAACCTTTGGGGATTGCGGTGCGGGATGTTGAGGCAGACAACAGAGTCGCTGCACCCAGATGTGGTCTGGAGGTAGAGGTCTCAGACGAAGGTTGTTTCTGGATTGCCGGCTTTTGCCGTTTCAATACAGCCGGCTCCCTTTTAGGGTTGGCCTTTGTGGTCTTTCTTGTATATATGGTTTTGTCCATGAGAAATGGGTCCCCACTCATAGCCGCTATCTCCACCCGTATGTGTAGTCAACTCAAAGGTCCCATGGTTATCTATGCAAGCAGGGAGGCCATGCGAGGGTTGGCACCAGCCTTCATGGGGACAGGTGCTCAGAGCCAGACCGTTGCTAATTGGGAGTAATCTCAACCAAACCTACACCACCAACTTAACGGCGACGGGTATCGAACGTACTATGAGGCTTGCCAGGGTTTTAACGGGACGAAAATAGTTATGACCTTAAACTGGAGCCGTTCCCACAGGGTTTCACCCCGGTGCTACTAAGTCCAGAAGCCATAACCACCAGCCCAAGTCAAATAAAAACGTGCCGAAAAAAATCGGAAGAAAGGTCCTTGAACAGAAAAAGGTCGTGCCAGGGGGTATAGATAATTTGAGGTTACCCAGGATGCACTACGTGGAAGCGATCTATGTTACATCCCATTTAGTCAAGTAAATTTAAATAAAACAAAACATCGCAATCTCTTAGCAAATAAATCTTTAGTAGGAATATTGCGTACAAAATAATATTTAAAACTTAAAATGCCCAATGTTTCGACACACAAATATGTACAGGGTTGCTAAAAATAATGTCATCTAATATTTATAAAAATACAATCGCAAATCGATTAATTTTACTTACGATTATATATAACTGAATGATCAAATAAAACTTTAAAAACTAATTATGCAAGATGACCATATACAGAAAAAAGGTTTAATTCTCAAAAATTCGCAAAAAAAAGACGCAAAACTTTTTCCTAAAGTATAAAAGTAGAAATATTTACATCGTCCATATCCGAGAACTGCAAGAGCGTCTATTTTTGTTACTCTCAGTATACTCGTCTTAAATGCGGTTGCGGTGTGATCGCCACCGCCTTTCCTTTGTGCGAGTATTTACTATACCCATTACATTTGAGCATTGATGAGTTTGAGTCTCTAACAACTTAAGCATAATGTTTTCGGTGTCGGCGTTCAAAAAATGTTTCTCACATTCGGCAATCGTACTCATACTCAAAGCAAACAACAAGAATTTTATTTGTATAAGAATATGCGGACAGACATGTTAATCTGTGTAGTGTGATGATGAGCAAAGTAAACAGAAAACAAAGTTATCAGATCAGATTTTTTAAACCAAACACATTAACTAAAGTCGCCAATGTCAAAATTTGCTAGCACACATATATTTTCAAAATTGTGAAAGCTTATTTAATATATAAAAAAAAAATTGAATAGAACCCGTAAAATTCACAAAAAAAATTTTTTTTATTATTTAGTACTCAACAAAAGTTTTCTTAACACTCAAAAAAAGTTCATTGTTTATTATATTATAGTTGTTTTAAAGCTTTTTTTATTTTTTGTTGTTATATCACACTGGACAGAATTTTGAAAATTAGTTTGGAAACTAAAATTACTCTTGAAAAGATAAATTTGGAACCTGTAGAAAATTCCTTTTAGCAGACAAGTTTTAGTGTAACTCATTAGAAATATTTTCTAAAATAAAGCATTATCAGTTCCATGTTTAACGAAAAATTTTAATCTAACAACTCTGAATAAAAAAAATGATCATATGCATATCGCATTGCAATTATTTCTATGTACAGCAAGCTAAGTACCTGCTCTTTACTCTGTTTTTATTGATAAGAAACCAAAATCGTTACAATGAACTTATTACTATTTAAGTGTTAATTGGAAGTAGATGGAAAAAATTATCATTATCATTATTTAGTTGCTGTAAAAATTGCAAATAGAACATACTCCCTGTCTTTAAAGCTAAAAGGAAAAAGCCTAATTTAGACTGTCATGGCCGAAATACTAAAGGAAGACGAAACCTTGTTAGAAGGATTAGTATATTGCCGCACCTGCCGTAGGGTACTTAAATTTATTGGAAATCAAACATCCAACTTAAACCGTCATAAATGTTGCCAGACTTTAAAACAACCTTAATATCGGAAAACTGTAGCTGCAATTGACCGACAGCTAGCCATTGACGCATGAGCACAATGGATTATTGAGGATCGCAGACCGTTTTCATCAGTTAGCGGAACGGGTTCTGTCAAATTGGTGCAAGCTATGGAGAGAAAGTTGATATTGAATATTCCAGTTTATAATGAGATTTAATCAAGGCAATATAACATCTGCGTTTCTACAGTTTTGTTTTGAAACTAAAGCAATTCACGGATTGGAAAAACAGATTTATTTTATTTTTTTTGATTTTGTTTTTCTAAATACCGTTATGTAGCACGTTTATGAAAACAGGGCCCATAAACATCCAAAAATATTGATACATAAAAACAGCAACAAATTAAGCATACCTGCTTTGAATAGTGTGCAAAACTGTTCAAAAGAATGAAATATGAAAATCTACGTTATTTTAGTATTAAGTGCATGTGAAAAAGGCTGTTGCCTGTTAGATATTATCAAAATTTGCTTTTTTGTCTGTAAGTAAATTTGCATGCTATGCAAACTTTCATAAAACGGCAGTAAATTTTATTAGAGTCTAAAATGTCTTGGTACACATTTTATATATCTTTTACTATCACACAAAATGTGGTAACAATGCTTACAAATAAAGAGAAGTAAAAAATTCTCGCGTACGAGTATAGAAAACACTCAAAATTCTGATTGCGGTGCTTAAAATACTCGGATATGAAAAATATAGAGTAAATATGCGGTATACTAATGGTTGCGATGCACTCGTGCCGTTCTCTGATACATATAATATATTTTAAAGCCTTATGCGATTATTCAGTAAAATATAACCTTTAGTGACTAACCAACCGAGTCGCCAACACTTACAAAGTAAAAATAATCGATTTGTGTACTTTTTGGGTTTTATTATTAAAAATTTTAAGAAAACTACTGCAGGCCATATTCTGTAAGTAGCTTAAGCTTAATCTCCATCGCTAAAAATATCTGAAATCAATTTAGAGATTTTAAGCTACAAATGCAATTCTGTAACGAGCTTTGCCAAAATTAGCTATCTCTTAAAAATTAAATTCTCCGTATTTTTAGCGTTTGTTGTCATCGCCAAAATTCTCCTATTTTGTATTCTCTAACAACTAAACAGCTGTTGTTTGTCTCCTAAATGCTTAATATTTAGCAATAAGTATTTTGTGCTGCTAAAAAGTAATTTAAATTTTGTTGAGAGTTTACCATGGAGGAAGTAACCAAAAGAATAACAATTAACTGCTTTAATATATTTCTTTTTCACATCTATCCTTAAGTAGTTTAATGAAATGTTCCTTTTTAGTAATAAAATCGTTTTGTTCTTACCTTTATGCTTTTTTTTTATTCATTGGCCTTAGCGTTTTAAAAAAATAACAAGAAAATTTTATGTTTAGAAAATTTTTTAATTTATAAAAGTTCTAATTCTACTTCTCTATAATATATTTATACATTTAATTATAAATAATTTACTTAACTACAACATTGGCGATTTATTGAAAAAATAATATGCGTAAAACATGAACTATATAATTATCCGAACAAATATATTACAAAATAAAATAAATTTTGATTAATATATGTATTCAAAATTATTTTAAAAATTTTATGTTTTAAAACATATTTATAAAACTTTTTGGTGCAAGATGCTTAACATTTATGTGGAAAACAAAATATAAAGTTAGGTAGCACTAATATCAAATGTTTAAAACGAGCTTCATAAGTTTGTCTCTTTCTAACAGCATTATTGAAAATAGAGGGAAAAAAATAGCAAATTAGGTATGGCGAAAATAGTAAATTTTGGCTAAGAGATTAGAGTTACAGAATACACATTTAGCGACATCCCTATTCGCCCAAATTTATTTTTAGCATTTTAGCGTTCGAGATAGATAATTAGCTACGAGAATTACAGAATACGGCTGCTGAGTCAGGTTTTGGTCACTTATTCGTAAAATGGAGATAATATGTCTGTTCAGTCTAAAAATTGTTACTAATTGTTACTAGAACGTGTTCACGTACTTAAAAAATATGCAAGTTTAGAGTGAAAAAGAGTGTAAAATGTGGGACAAAAAATTTTATGCATGTTTTGGCTATATTTTTACAAGCAAGAATTAGCTAAACAGCTGGTTTTTACTTTTGTTCATAAAATAATTTGCTTTAATAATAAATGAAATTTTTGTACGATTGAAGTAAAAGCAAGTATTTGGGAATTAAAAGAATATAAAAATAATAGTATTTTGCTATTTTTCTTTAATTAAGCTATGGAAGTACACAGCAAAGAAGTGTAAAACAGTAGAAATTTGGTTTAGAATCTTAAAGGTATGCAGGTGTATGTGTTGTTTTTAGAATTAAAAGTAAACAAGCCAGTGATGAAACATTCAATGCAATTTACTTTTGTTAGGTACAATTTAAAGAAGAGTAGTACAATCATTATGTATAATTTTAAATAAGTTAAACACATGCATGAAGTTTAAATTATTTTAAATATAAATATCTTTACATCTAAATCACCATACGAATGTTTATTAGAACTTACTGAAGAAAAAAAATAATATATATATATATATATATATATATATATATATTACTGATGCGCTTAAACATCATAAACGCTTCTGAAAATTATCTAATAAGTAAAAAATCAAAAACATTTTATGTACATATTTTTGCTATTTGGTTACATAGAGTATTTTAAATTTTTTCGTTTGAGTACCAGTTTTCTGGCTTTTAGTGTCTTTGTTTTCTACATTTTTGAACTCTAGTATATATTTTTTTAAATGGTACTATTTAATGATCATACCTTACAGTTTTAAGTCTTACATATAATTTTCAAGGCCACAACAATTTTCTTCGATAATTTTTGCCAATAAAACGTTCATTACCTTTTTACATTTGGGAGAATAAGTATGAAAATTTCTTTCGTTGCTAGTTTTTGCTAGTAAAGTTACTAAACAGACCTATAATAAATCTGCGTGAAATTTTCTATCTCATGATGAAAAGTATACATATATCCACCTGAAGTTCAGTTTTAAGGTAAACTTTGAATTGGGTTGCGAAAACCTTTTATCTTAGGAGTTATATATTAATCAAGTAAGACATCTTTTTAACAGATTTTTAAGAAAGTGAGCAGAAAGTAGAAAAAATACCATTTTCAAATCCCATATTGACCATCAATATTGTTATTGACACGCAAAGAGAAGCTTTAAGTATTCAAAAAAATGGAAAATAAAAAGTAACTTCAAAATGTATTAAAATTGTATTTATGCATAATTAAATTGACACTGCCGATCAAAAGATTAATAGCCTCGTTCAAAATGGTAAAGTAGCGCACTCCTTCGCATTTTTTTTAAATTTTTCTATCTACTTGTTCTTTCAATAGTGCAAACGTAAGGCATTCTTACATTTGTCTTGCTGAAAATAAATATTTCTTTTACACATCAATAATTATTTTAGTATGAAGTTGCAAAAGTGTCAAGTGCTCGATGCCAAATTCGGAGCTAAATCAAAACTCCAAAAGTTTAAAAATGGACTTGCGGCTAATTGTTATTAAATATTAACCCAATAACACAAATATTAACACCATAAGACATTTCAAAGAAGTAAGATGTAAAAAAAATTAAAAATTATGAACAACATTTTTTGAGATTTCAGAATACGTCTCAAGTAAAAGAATTGTCCACACGGTGTAAGGTAGCTAATATGTGAGTAGGCAACACATTTTAACAAAAAATATCAATTACTAACTATTTTTAACCAAATCTTTTTAATAAATGGCAGGTAGTTTTAAACTGCGCAGTCTTGTGTGTGAATATGTTTTTATTACAACCACTAATTTATATCAAAAATTTCAGCATAATGAAGTCTCTTGGCAAGGTCTAAATATACAAATATTTAATGAAGTCACCATAACTCCACCATATAGGGCAGAAAATGTTATCTCAACATCAAATAATAAAAGTTTATGCAACTACATTAAGAAAATGGTAAAAACTAGATGTGATGATGATTTATAAATAAAGAATTTTTCTATATAATAAAAGATTTTTTATTTTCATCTTACGCACTTTGTTCTATTATTATTTTTAATTATTTTAAAATAGCACACTCTCTGCAGTTTAAGACAATCTTTTTTTCTCAAAACCTAATTATATGGTAACGTTTTTATCTTTTACGATTTTTCATGTCCTTAGGTCGAAAGAAAGGAACCTTTTATTTTTTTGCTTATTTGCTTTTTTACTTACTACTATAAAAAATATACGAAGCTCTAAAAATTTTGAAGTTATAGTTTTTAAAAAAAGAACAAAAAATATAATAAACATTTAAAAAACCGACATCTGCAAAGCCAAAAAAAAAAAAAACGGATAAAAGTACCAAACCGATTGCTTGTTTTTTTAATTTGTTATATATACGCAGGTACTGATATTAACAGACAAGAGATGCTGGCAAGGCATCACCAAATATCACCGAAAGCTTACCCAAAACTTGAAAAATTAAGAAAAACAAAAAATTTTAACAAAAAACTTAATTGTTAAAATCGAATTTAGTATTTACTTAACAAAAACTTCAAAATTACCTAAATAAGCAGAGAGCGTTCTAAAGTTAAACTTTATTTTGATGTAGAGTATATATTAATTAAGCGCTCTTATATAGCCATCCGCTAGATTTGCAGTAAATATTAAATCAAAATATTTTTATGTGTAAGGCCGAAAAATTTTTGTATAAAATAATAAGTGTGACAACAAAGTTGTTGCACTACACATGCTTTTAACGCTTAACGTTTTATTTTATATAAAACGTTATAAAAACATTAAGGCATTTTGTGGTAAACTTTGAGTTACATCAATTAATTTAAATATAGCAAATTTTAAAATTAATATTTAAGGCTGCACGGTCTGGCAGAAATTACGAGCCTGTTCTTTAAAATGCATTACTGCGCTGAATTTGATGTGCAGTACGTTCGAAAATACATCAGTTGGCATGTGTTCTAAAATGCATCACAATTATTTATGATGCGCAAACAAACGTCAATCACGCACTACAAAAACGACTGATGCGATAGATGAGTAAGTATCTTTATTGATATTTATTTATTTTATTTTGTCAAATCACATTTGTTCATACATTTCTAGAAATGAATTAAACGTAACATTTTCCAAGCTTTCAATAAGAGGCCAATAGTAAGCAAGTAAATAATAATAAGTTAATCCATTTTTTAGTTTTAAACGTTCGAAAATAAAAACCAATGATAATTTTTTTTGTCAAGTATAAGAATAAGCTGTTTTGCATGGGCAATGCAAAATAATCACACATGCGCATCAAATGCAGCTCATTGATGCATTTCTGAATAAACCAAACGTTATAAGAAGAGAATAAGAAATCATTAAAGCTGCTTTCACAGGAGATGCTTTATACATATGTCATGTAAGTTTGAAAACGCATGTCTCAATAAAAAACGAGTAGTTAAATATTTAATTTTTTTTTTACCTTTTTATTTAAATTTTCTTTTTTAATTTATTAAGCACAAGATCAGTTTTATAAAATAAGAATATTGTTTATATTTTTATTTTTTCAATATTTTGCAACACCGTTGGGTGGCATCTTTAGAAAATAGAACAAAAAAATATTAATAAAAAGGTGATTATCGTGGTTGGCGTTTTTGTGGCGTAAGTTAGTAGTTTTAAAAAACTTCTGTTATAGATTAAAGATAGCTCCTAACAGTTATCATTAATCTATTACAAAATTGTCGTAGTCGAAATACGCCTACGCAAAATACGGTAGGGGTGAATAAGTTTTTTTTTAAACACAAAAGTACTTGAGTTAAGTGATAAGGAACTTCACAAACAGGAAAATAAAGATAAAGTTATTAAGAAAGGCAAAATTTTTCCAATGCAAGTAATAAATAGTTTATTTAAACAAATAAGGTACGAAAGAGCAAAAAAAATTTTAAACTAAATGAAACTATTGTTTTCAATTTGCATTTAGTAGGTTTTTCCGATCGCTAATGAATAATTTGTTGTCTATCGTACATGTACTTTTTGCCGTCGTACACGAATTTATTTTCAATTTTGCATGTACTTTTTTTTCGTACACGTACTGAAAATGAAGTACACTCAAACTTCTCTGTCTTTCATGTACGTTTTTAGCCGTACACGTACACAAAGAATATCTAAAGTCGTACATTAACGTACGTATGCGCAAATAAATGTTTTAATAAAACAAATTCGTAAATGTGTACGGAAAATTTTAATAATTAGAGACACACATAATTGTTAAGAAAAGAAAAATGTGTACGGGTTGGTTTTGAACAAAACATTGTGTGAACTTTCTGAACTCTGTTTGAAGCTGTAAGAAATTTAGTTAACATTCAATAAGATTCTTTTGGGAAGAAAAAATCAAAGTTGATGATTGGTTAAACAAATTTCATTATAACTTTACAGTTTGTATAAGGTTTTTTTAAAATAAACTTTTCCTTAACAATGTCTTTCCAAAAGGTACTTATATTTAATTAGGTAGTTTGTAATTGTTGTAGTACTCTTAAGTAACATTCTTATACTAGTGTACCTTTATATTTTAAATTGATATTCAGTAAATTTTCATAACAAATAAAAAAAAAATATTAAAATTAATAAATTGTAAAATCCACTATTATAAGTGAATTACGTTATTTATGCATTAACGATTAATTATACCATTAATTCCCTAATATAAGTTAAAAAAATAAATTCTGTAAATTTTTACTTATTTTTACATAGGTATTTTATATATCTTTAAAAAAGTTTAAAAAAAAAATAATTATAATATATCAACTTAAATATGACTAATTTTTTTTGGGCATTTTTTTTCTTCAAGTGTGTGTAGCATATTTATTTTTAGTGTATTCCTTTCGACTAAGTTATCTGCAAGTAAAATAAGATTGATTTAATAAAAGTACTATACGTATCATACATGCCTTATTTAAATTTTGAGAGAATTGTAACGGTAATTTCCTTTTTACTCAATTATAATGTATATATTCTTTCGTAATAAATTTTTTCAGTTCCTATGGTCTTCTTTTTCTTTATTAATATTTGATTTGCCTTGTTTTCATACAATTATCTAATACTAAAACTAATAGCGCAGTTAATCGAATTCGTTTTACACATTTTTCCAAACAACGTCAAAATTTGTTTCCGTTTTGTTGCCGCATCATTTAAGCAAACGAAAAAATATTAATTTTAAAACTAAGAAAATATTTTTAAATATTTTTTTAATAAAATACTGAATGTGTGAATAAAAGGATGTGCGAAAGGTGAAAACAGCGTGTGCCCAAGTAGAACTTTGTTAGATGTGCAGAAAACTCTAAAAGCACTAATAAAATCAATTTTTCAGTAGCGGCATGCATATACTTTCTTCCACTTCATTTCAACAAATGAACATACATACATACATAACATTTCTTTCCTGACATTAAGTCTTAAAATGTTAATTAAAAGTACTTAAACTTTAAAATCAACGCACCCAATTGTTTTTATTTTTTATACCAGGTCGCGACAGAAAAAGTGAACGGAAAAGATGGAAACAACACTAAGAAGGTTGGAATCGCAAAAGAAAAAATAAAAGTAAGAACAAAGTTCTTGCACTACACATGTTTTTAACGCTTAACTTTTCATGTTAAATAAAACGTTATAAAAACATTAAGGGCATTTTGTAGTAAACTATGAGTTACATTTATTAATTTAAATATAGCACATTTCAAAACTAATATTTAAGGCTTCACGGTCTGCCAAAAATAACCGACCTGTTCTAAAATGCATCACTGCGCTGCATTTGATGTGCAGTACGTTCGAAAATGCATCAGTTGGCATCACTGCAAATGTCATGTATTCTAAAAAGCATTACAATTATTTATGATGTGCAAACAAACGGCTGATGCGATATATGAGTAAGTATCTTTTTTTATATTAATTAATTATATTTTGTCAAATTACATTTGTTTATGCGCTTCTAGAAATGAAATAGACGTAAAATTTTCGAAGTTTTTGATAAGAGTCTAGAGATGTGCCCGGTCGTTCGTTTCAGTGACCGGCCGTTTTCGATCATTTATCAAAGACAGATCCATTTGTTCAATTTGACCGAATTTGAACAACAATCCTTATTGTATATGATTTTCTTGTCTTTTTATCAAAACCACAAGTATACATAAGTGAAACCCTTGGCACATAGAAAATAATATAATCAGATTTTCTTTAGGTTCTCAAGAAAGAGACAAATATAGTACTGTTTTATTATGAAGAAGGGAAAATAAGCAAAATAAAAACTAGATATTTAACAAGAAAACACAAAGCACAAATTTTTCTACAAAAAAGTAATTATTATTCGTTAAAATAAATAATTTAATTATTAAAATGCTTTAGTTTTTCTAATTGAAAAAAACTTAATTTAAATAATTTTGTTTCCTGTTTCCTGAAGATGCCATTCAACATTTATACTTTAAAAACTGATCTAGTGCTTGAAAAATTAGAAAATAGAAAAAAGCATTATGATTTATTCACTGCTTTTATTATTTAAAATATAACAACTTTTCCATTAAAAAACACTACATCAAAAAACAACATTTTTTTAAAAAGACTGTTCATTCAAATAAAAATGAAATATATACTTACGCACATATATATATATATATATATATATATATATATATATATATATATATATATATATATATATATATATATATATATATATATAGCAACTCCCATTTATATACACAAAAAATCAACTAAAAGAACATGACATAAAAAACAAGAACAAACACCTTAAAGAAAGTACACCATTGAATAAAAGGAGCCGGTTAAATATCTGTCTTATTCCGTTCACCTAAATCATCCGTTTAATTTAACCCGTACACTATTGAACAAAAAATTCTCAGTAAAATGACCGGATCATTCCGCTCACAACGGTGATTCCTTCAATCGAACCCATGGCGAAATAATACAGGTGAACGCACGGGCGAAAAAGCTCATCAGCTGTTTACATTGTAGTTGTCAAGACGAATTCAGGTTGCTTAGGAAAATTGTCAAAAATTAATTGATTTCAATAATAAATAAATTTCAAAAAACACAAAAGTTTTAATTTGTTTTGTTGCAAAAAAAAAAAAAAAGCATTTCAAATTATAAAAAAACTTGGAAGCGTATTTGCAGTTCCTGATGTGTATAATCTAGGTATTCTTAAAGAAATAGTGATATAAATATTAACACGTTATAATTACGTGTTTCTTTTCTTGAATATGATCGTGTTGACTCTACTTGTGATGTGTATATCCACATTCGTCATCAGAAAAAATCCGGTCAAATACCGTCTACGCAGGAAATCTTCAGTTAGCGAAGCCGGTATTGGTTATACCACAGAGGAACCAATTTTCAATATAATATTCAGCATGTGCCACATTGTACTGAAAAACTTTTTTATATTCTTGAACTGTGCTACTAAACTAGATTTGTTCCCTTTCTTCAATTGGGAGATGAACGTGTGGTAGCTCCATTATCACTGAACTGCTAAATATAGCAGCAAGACTGTTCTTAGTATGTTTACAATATCAAAGTTGTCATCACCTTCAAGGTTCTACGGGTGATACTGGAGAAACTGCAGGTGAGGAACTTTTTGTCGTAGAGGACAAAATACGAATAACTTCAGTATTCGTCTACAAATGATCATCTTGTTTATCTTGATATTACAATTGTACAGAGTATATTAAGTTGTCGATCAATAAATAAAATAAAAATAGGTCTTGACTCTCTTAACAAAATAAAAAACTTGTACAGTGCAGTTTACGAAATTATGTTGCAATGTAATGGTTGTTTTCACATTGAAAAACATATATGTAAGTACATTTTTTTGGCAAAACTAAAATAAACATCGTCGAATCCGACTCTTTTTTCACTTTTAAATACGCGTTTCTTCTGATTTTTTGTAAAAATTGAAAAAGAATGTTATATTATGTTAAATTGCTTGGGCATAAAGAAAACATACCTTCTGGATATGCTTACTGTAGCTAGTGGTCTTTTGGCTGTCGAATGTTTATAAAGTGCTGGTGACTTCACCACTTCGCACTTTGCCTTACATTTCTCTGATTCCTCGTTAAACACTATTTTTGTCTTCTGTGAGATATTTTATGTTAAATAAAGTTAAATGGGTGTTGCGCTACTTATTTAAACGTCTTACTCTTAAATGAAATAATCGAGAAACGTCTTCATTGTTAACAAGACGGTGGAAATAAAAATAGTTAATGTTGCTATAGTATTCATTTTCATACGGATGCAAAATGACGTGAATGTCGAATAAGAACATAATTGCTACCAGTAGCTCGTTTAAAAATTTGATATTTATCCGCAAGTAAATAGAATAAAGGCTCTCAGGTAGGGGGGTGAGCATCGCATAAAGTGTAAAATCGTTTTTAGTTTCCTTTTTGTTTTCGGTACTATTTCATCTTGCTCTTCAATATATTTTTCCAGTTTTTTAAGACCTTTAGATATAATGCAAGCCATACACGTTGCGATATGTTGTACAACTTTGCTAGTAATAAAGTTGGGTGTTTTGTCTATAAATTATGCAACTTGCATACAATCGCGCAGCGAAGGTGGTCAAAGCAGTGGTTAATAGAAAAGAAAAATTAACTTTTGAAAACCTTGCACGTATTTCATCTGAATCTTCCATTTTAATTCATGTTTTAATTTTCTTTAAATGTATAGAATACTTTTGCGCTGTGTTTTGCTATGTTGCCACAATGAAAATGAAAAGTAAAATAAAATAGAATGTTATGCGACATGTCCACTAACGCTGCGACCGAGTTGTATAACTTGCCAAAAAATCAAAACTTTTTGACCTTTCGTACAACCAACACGCAACTTCATAAAACTACACCACAAACTGTTGTACAACATGAGAAAATTGTACAACAAGTCGCAACGTGTATTTCTTGCATAATGCATCACCGCCGAATTCTGGTAAAAAAATTAAAAAATACTTTTGTCTAATTTTTTTTCCAATTTCTTGTTTGTTTTTTAATTTTTTTGACAATATACATAGATTTTGTAGCAACAAATTCCCTGTTGTTTTTTGTGTTGTTGCATTGTTGTAGCCGTGCAATCACCTGTATTAATTCGCCTTGATCGAACCCGTTCGTTCACGAACGGCACAGCTCTATAAAAAATTATTTGTGAGCATATAATTATTAATTTATTAATTTTTAATGTTTAAGCGTTCAAAATTGAAAACAAATGATAATTTCTTATAGTGTCCGCATCGAGTAAGTATCTGCATTAGCTGTTTGCATCGGCAACGCAAACTAATTACACATGCGCAATTATGCATTTCCGGACAAGTCCTTTATTTTCTTCTCAGTATACTGCTTACACGCGTATCTTGTTTTTGTCCTCATGCGTCTACCTAGTATTCAATTTGCCATAATAACGAATCGCCTTGTTCTAGAAACTACTCAGACACAAGGAAACGGAAAGAAATATTTTAGAACATACATATGTACATATAATTAAAATTTTAATAAATCAAATTTTTTTAATGAAAAAATTTTACGCATTTGTAAGGGAAAACACTAGAACACTACGAAGGATGCAAAACAATTCAGACCCGGCAAAAGAACTCACGATAAGAGACCGTATAAAATTAGATAAGTTTTGGAAAGAGCTCGTCGTCAAATCTAATAGGAATGGTCCTGAAACGAGGAATATATTGATTAGAAAAAGGCAAGTTATGTTGTTCAGACAAAATCCAACTCTTTTTCAAAAGGCCTCAATGAAGCAGCAAGCTATATTTGTGCCGACATAGAAGATAGCAATTTAAAGTCACGAAATCGTTTAAAACTATCATAAAAAGCATTAACGTATGTACTGTGGGCGTTAAATGAAAGCAAACACCGCATGTTGTTTAAGAAAAATAGTACATTACATTTAAATAAAGCATATTGCATAAAAACCAATATAAAATAATTCATCAGTAATAATAGTGAAAATAAATGCATTAAAGCAAAAAAACTAAAACAAAGACGCATAAGAAGGAAATTCACTTTTAATTCATACGATACGAATTGAACCCGTTAAATCAATGTAAACAGGATTTCACAGCTTACCCAAAAGTTATATTTAATACTTTGTCTTCCTTTTGACTTAATTACAGCTTCTAACCTCCTTTATCGATCGATTCATTTTTTTGGTAAAATCAGGTGGAATTTTACTCCATTCATCTGCAGCCTTAACACTATGTCCACACGAGACGAATTTTCATCATAATGCCTAATATAACGCTGGCAGAACAATTGTCAAATTTATATTAATATCAGTTCAAAGGGGGAGACGTTGATGATTTAATATTATGATGAATAATTTTTTATTGGTCATTCTGAAGGCAATAGATCCAAACAATTCTGTCTAAATGTTATTTTTTGAACTTTCGATTGATTTTCATAAAAATAATATAATAAAAAAAAATGCCTAACCTATAATAAATTAAATTTTATTAAAAAAATTATACGTCAAAAATAAAATTACATATAAAATGACTTTTCATATCATGCTAAATTTATTAGTCTATGAGCTCTGATGATTATATCATAACGATGATATAATACTAATAAATGAAGTCTACACAGGATGAATTTTCATCATGATATAAATTTGACTTTCATCAAGATATAAATTCATCAGGTGTGGACCCCCTATAAAGTCTTCTTTGCAGGAAATGTTCCACAGATGCTCAATTGGGTTAGGGTCTGGTGGTTGTGAAGGAATGTTTCAGATCATTGTCCTGTTGAAATATCCAGTTTTCTGCTAAGCCCAATTTCTCCACGCTAGGGCGAACACTGTGTTCTAGAATACTGAGGTAACCTTCTTTTTTCATTGTCGATCCGATAAACATAAGATTGCTTACTCCCCAATGCCGCCATGCATCCCCAGACCATAACGGAGCCTCCACCATTTTTCACGATTTAAATCATGCACTTATCGTTAAATGCTTCATTTACACTTCGCCATATATTTGGAGGTTTTTTGACACCAAATATTTCAAACTTGCTCTTATCAGTAAAAAGAATTGTTGGAGAGTATCATCACTGTTTAATAGTGGTCATCACTTGCTAAACTTACATATTTTTTGTTATACTAAAAACTGAACCTTGTTTAATTTCATTCTTTTTTATTTTATTTACGTATGTACATACATACTCGCTGGTAACTTTGACCAGTTGCACACGTAATTTCAACAAGTGAACACCTAAAAGAACAAAATAATTAAAAATCAAAAATTGAACCTAATTAAATACAGTCCACAGTTTTTGTTTTTTTTTTTTTTTGTGAAATGAAAATGAGTTTTGTGTATACTCGATATTTTAAGACAAAACAGATGCAAAAAAGTCTTCAAATACATGTGTTAAACTATGTGCATCTAAATGTGTTAAAAAAGTACTAACGAAAATACATACATTTAGATTCATATACACATATTAATAAAAATTCCAGAAAGTTCTAAAGCGGTAAAAAGAAAACTTTAACTTTGAACAAAAACAACAGAAATAAACATCAGCGACTAAGGTATAAGTGGAGAAACTTAAAGTTCAAATTCTAATAAAGCTTCTTAAACTTACGTAAAAGTAAACTGTGTCTTTGTTTAGAGCGGTAAACTCTAATAGTGCTTTGGAAACTTGTAAAAACTGAGTCAAGGTTAAAAATTGAGTAATTGGCTGAAAATCGTTTTTCATTGGCCAAAATTCTGTAACTTCTGAATTGATCAAAATATTGAAGTAATTTTTATTTAATGGATAGCTATTTAGTTAAGCTTGGCTCAGTTTTAATTACATTAAAATTGATTGAGGACTTTTTAAAGACTTCTATGTCAAAGTTGAACTTTTGATTTTTTTAACTTTTGTATTGAAATATGGGCTTATTTTTTTATTTAGATATTAAAAAATTTTATATTTGGAACTTAATAATAGTTATAATTATTTTTTGAGATAATGGAAATTTGTTAATGTTACACTCAAAAAAATGTTTACACTGAAAAAAAATAAAAAATTTAACTGGAGATTTTGCTGTTAAAAAAAACATTTAAAAAAATCCGCAATAGATTTTAATAGCAGTTGTAACAATATTAGGTTCTATTTATTATTATTTTTTACTAATACTATGTTTTTCGTTTTTAAATAACAATGAAAGACAATGATAATTATTATTCATTTGGCACAAAAATTGATTGAAAATATTCTATATTTTGTTCCACTTTATATTGATTTCGAATATTGGAGATGAACGGATCTGACGTTGCCAATAATATATTAAATAGATCTTCATTTGTGGAATTTCGTATAATTTTTGTACTATTGTGCTCTCTAAAAAATCTGTAATTCTTGCTCCTTTTTTTCCTGAGTTCCTCTGATAGATCTCCAAGTGGCACCAAATGGTATTTAATGATATCTTCTCCATTATAAAGGATTTTGTGAACTGTTGCAGACATATTTCTCCATGGGTAGTTGGTTGTATATGTATTTGCAGTTTCCTTAGCAAAATCTCCAAATTGTCTAGAGTCATTTTCTTCATTGCACGTAAGTACTTATAGGATTATTTTAAATTTGAAAATAAGGTTTAAATCCACCCCTGTTGATTCAGATGCTGTTTCTGGATCTGAAAAGATTCTTCGTGTGGTATTGCCTGACCCTTTTTGACCCAATTTTGCGATATTCATCTTTTTTGAACTTCTTAACTCTTTGTTGATTTCATTGTTTCTAATGGATCCTGAAGATCTGAAATCCAAATCAACTGATTTTTAGTATATGTTCAATAAGTCATATTCTTGCATATAGTGGTGTTAATCCGAATTCATATGCATCGGTATTATCTAATGATTTTGTCAGCACTTGGTTTAATTGGGTTGATGATGCTTGGCATATACTGCAGCAGGATGCAGCCTTCGTGTTAGTCAAAGCCTGACCTTCTTTTCCATCTATCATTGTAAAGACTAATTGGCAGCTTACTTCAATTTGCTGCCCATGTAACTGTAATTGTAATGGCTGTAGTGTTGCAATTTGGGCCTTGATATCACTAATTTCTTTGTTAATGGCATAACGAGCTTCTTTTTTGAATTCAAACTTGATTGGCCTGCAGTATTTCGTAGAAGTTGGTATCTCATTTTTCCAAATATCCTTTGTTTGCGTTGTACTAGTCGAAGTCTCTGAATCTTCCAAAATCTGTTTCAATCGCAATGGTACAAATGATACCATGAACATATCTGAATCCGAAATATTTTTACATACAACTTGTTTGTATTGTTTTTGTCCCGAAAAACCGTCACCATTTGCAAAAAAGAATTAGCTTTGTGTTTTCATATTTCTTAAACAAATTTCCTGGTATTGAATGTAGCAAGCGTCCGGCTGTGTGATAAAGTAGAGATTGTAGTTGTACCGCTGCCGAAATTGGTGTGATTGTAATAGTGTCCTTTGATGGCAAACACTCCATTTTAGCAGCGGTTATGTGATGATATGCTGGATAGATAATTGAGCCCTTTCCAATCGCACGCAATCTGAGCTTAATATTGGCTGTTTTGTTAATTGCAAATCCAGAAATAAAGCTAATGCCTCCTCATTTATATACTGTTTTGCATCACTCGGAGTTGGTATAGTTTTAATTGGTTCTTTGGTAAATTAGTTCTGTGATCGTAACTGATGTAGGAAAGATTCTTTTATATTTGTACAACCAATTGCATCGCTAACATCTTTAAGATTCGGCCTCTTAGATCTATCATTGCAGTTGTCCAATGATTTGCGTGGTCTTCCAACCTTATCTTGCTTTGCTGTTTCTGCAGTGACAGTAAGTTGGCCTTCTAACCACTTTTTACTTTTTATATAAAACTTTCGTTTACTGTAGCTAACTTCTTTGCAGGGTTTTTTTTTTTATTAATTTTACAAAGTTAGATAATTGCTCTTGTATTTTGGTGCTACACTAATTCAAGTTTAATTTTATTTTAATGTAACTAAGAACATCTTCCTGGTCTTTATTTATAAAATACTCTTCTTCCAGTTCTTTATAACTGAAGCTCCCTATATTTTTTCTGAATATTATTATATGTGTTATCACTTGCAAATATACGTCCTTACACGTAAAGAATTAACTTATTATTGAGTTATCCCTTATCGGATCTGTAGTTTTTTACATTCTTAGATACATGTTATTCACACATAGATCTTAAATTTCGTAGCAGGTGGTACTTAAAATTGAACAAATCTTCACTTGTTATCCAAACCTTAATATCAGGTAAAACTAATTATATCTTCAGTGGTTTAATGTCCAAAATATTATTATTATAAAATTGTTTATGACTTTGGTTGACCCTAACAGTTGATAACAGGTATATTAGAAAGAGATCTCATGTTTACTGTAGAACCTATTGTGATATTTTTATGACTTTTTTTGCTGATCAAAACAAAGCCATAAAACCCTTTCGCAGGTATTTAGTTTAATTATTTGTTATACGTAGTCTAAAGTAAAAAAACATAAACCTTTATGCGAAAAAGTAAAAATTTAATACACCATTGAGTACGAGTAATTATAGGGCTGTTTAAATTATCGCTATTTATATTTTTTTGGGGTAATTTCATTAAAATTAAAAAAGTGTGTTAACCACGGGTCGTGGTGGGTGCAAAGCTATTTATAGGGTTAAAGAAGACACTTTCACTTTTCTTCGAGTGTCATACATTTCCTAGTTCCCTAGAATTTCTATTCCACTAAAGTTTAAATTTCAGAAAAATCTAGTATTTTCATAAATATTTCATAACGCCCCTAATATTATACGCTAGAGCGGTAACCACTTACAACAACTAAATACTATATATCCTACCAACATTATAAAAAGGACCGCCAGGCCATTATCGATGATAGCTTGCCAGTAGTAACCATTTATTTTTGACAAAAAAACAAATAAAAAACACTTTTTCCTGAAATTAAAAAACAGTTGAGTTCGACAGCTTGCCACGCCCACAATTATCAATAGTTTAACCTAATTTTTTGGCTACCTTAATATAGATATAGTACTCGTAACTCCAAAAAGGTGTAAAAATTTTAAAAATCGGTGACAATAAAAATTCCACTTTTTGCCAATGAAAAAAGATTTTCGGCCACTGTGCGCCGGCAGAACAATGGTATTAATTTGTTCATGCTCTTGTATGTGGCGAAAACGTGTCGATGTTCATGCTCTGTTTGCTCATAATTTTTCGATTGTTAAAATATTCGCTTCGTTGTCTCAGTTGTGGGTTTGGTTGATTTGTGCTTTTGTTTCAAGTGATTTGTTTTAAATTATATATGAAAAATAAAATATTCAAAATATAAAAAATAAACAAAATATAAAAATCGGAATAAACAATTTGTTGTAAGTTATTTGTTTTAAATCATTCAGAAAATACAAAACGAAGTGGCTTAGCTTAGAAACTCGTTTGTTAAATGATTTGCTTTGGGAATACTCTGAGTTCCAAAACTTTAACAAAGAAGAAAAAACTTAAACAATAATGACTTTAAGTGATTCTGAAGAAGTCTTAAGCATGGTAACTACACTACTAGCAGCTCAGCTAACTCTTAGTGCACTTTGAAGTAACTATTCCGCAGCCAGGAGTAGTGGATATTTACGTTATTTGACATTTTAATGAAACTAAAATAAATATACAGTGATGGACTTAAGTATAGGCACAAGGTGCAAAATGAAGCAAACAGCAATTTTTTTGATATTGATTATTATCAAATGTTTATTTTTAGAACGTAAAATAGTTCTTACAAAGCTTCAAATAAGAAGTAATCAAAAAATTCGAACAGATTTCATTCGCCGATAGAATAATAACAAAAAAAATTTTTAAATATCGATTTTTTATGGGACAAAAGTATAGGCACATTCATTGTTAACGGAAATAAAAGACGATTATAAATTCGCCAATCTGGCAATACTGTATTTTTTGACAGAATGGAATGTTCCGTTATTATTTTCAATTTGTTTCAGTTGGTGAAAAGTAAGAAAAATTTATTAAAAATAATAATTTCTTTGTCGTTTTCTAAAAAAATGTGTCCTAAATTAAGTGAAACTACAGAATCACAGCGAAAAATAATTCACCATCTGCATAACCAAGGCAAATCTTTTGCTGAGATTTGCGAATTAATGGATCGAAGCCGTTTTACTATTCGGACAATAATTAATCGTTTTAAAGGTAAAACTAACTTTGAAAGTGCTAAACGCTGTGGTCGTCCCAGAAAATTAACTGGGAGAGAACGTGCCCAAATAATACGGAAAGTTAAAATTGATCCGAAAGCAACATCTACACAGCTGGCAGCGGACGTCAAGAAAAATTTCGGTAAGGATGTGCACTCTAAAACTGTTCAGAGATTACTACATGAAGGCGGTTATAAATCACGTGTTGCTAGACGAAAACCATTAATATCTGCAGTTAATAAAAAAAGACGTATGGATTATGCAAAACAATTTGAAAATCAGCCATGAAGTTTCTGGGAACAGGTTCTCTTCTCAGACGAAAGCAAATTTAATATTTTTAAGCCTGATGGACATTCACGATTATTGCGAAAACGTAATACTGCATATGACGAAAAAAATCTTACACCAACAGTAAAGTATGGTGGCGGAGGAGTTATGGTCTGGGGCTGTATGTCTGCAGCGGGTGTCGGAGAACTAGTCTTCATTGATGAAATAATGAACAAAACTGTTTACTTAAATATTTTGAAGGAAAATGTTAAGAAAAGCGCCATTAAATTGGGTTTGTCAGAGTCATTTACATTCCAGCATGACAATGACCCCAAACATTCTGCTCACGACGTGAAGATGTGGCTTGCATATAACACCGCACATGTATTGCCACATCCTCCGCAGTCCCCAGACCTAAAACCCATTGAGCATTTGTGGGAGGAGCTAGACCGAAGAATTCGGAAACGCAATATTTCAAACAAATGTGAGCTTAAAACAGCGTTAACCGAAGAATGGCTTAAAATTTATAAAAATTTTACAAAAAAATTAGTACACTCTGTGCCTAATAGACTTAAAGCCGTTATTAAGCAGAATGGACTGCCAACAAAATACTAATTTGAGTTTCTGACTAGTTTTGATTCCGTTAACAAAGAATGTGACTATAATTTTGTCCCACAGAAAATCAAGTTTTTTAACCCTTTTCATTATTTTTCTACCACCGAATAAAATCTGTTCGACTTTTTTGGTTATTTTTAATATGAATTACTGTTATAATTATTATATGTTCTTTAAATAAATATTTGATACTTACAAATTTGAAAAAAAAAACATATTTTGTTTCATTTTGCAGCTTGTGCCTATACTTAAGTCCTTCACTGTATGTATATATTGCTTGTAGCAAATCTCATCACTATCTTACGTTTTATTTAGACTGGGGATTGTTATAGATCCTCAGAATATCTCAGTAGAGTTTCTAAAAAAAACCATAAGTAAGTTCGTTCCAGAAGTTTTAGAGGCAATAATTGAGAGCTTCCAAAGGGAATGCCTAAAGGTATGTATATAATACATAATATGTATATGATTTTGTATTAAAATATAAAAAACTTATTTCTTACAGTTTCCTTCTACTTTAAGTGAGTGGAAGTCTCTCGCCAAAGGATTTCAAGACCGATGGCAGTTTCCACATACATAAGGCGCTATCGATGGCAAGCATATTCGCAATAAAGCCCCGTCTCACTCTGGTAAGGACTTTTACAACTACAAGGTTTGTTTTAGCATAGTCCTTTTGGCAGTCGTTATCACAATAGCCGATTTATTTTTATTGATGTAGGCGGCAATGGCAGGGAATCTGATGTGATATTCAAGAACTGTAGTTTGTACGAAGCTATAAAAATGGATTCAATAGGAATTCCTCCTGCTGAGCCTCTGCCAGGACAAACAACAAAAGTGCCGTACTTCTTAATTCGCCTAGACCATTTTATGATGAAAGTCTTCAATCGTAATTCAAAATTGAGAACTACCCAGAAAAATTTTAATTACAGGCTAAGCAGAGCTAAATTGACGGGTGAGATGGCTTTTGGAAGACTTACAGCGCGGTTCAGAATATTTCATTGACCATTGGAGGTTGATTTAAAAACAAGTGATTTTGTGGTGAAGGCATGTTGCATTTTGCATAACTACCTTACGAAACCTGTAACTATTTCGCGTAAAATTGATGATTAAGATTTGTTTACCACCAGTTCTTTCAGAAACAGCAGCGCCATTAAACAGTTAGACTCGAAAGTGAGGTCCGCGATAAAATTAAAAATTATTTGGTTACTGAAGGAGATGTCAAGACAAAAAATAAAAAAACAAGTTGCAAACCCGGCCGAAGTTACTATTGAGTAAACATTAAGAAAATAAATTTCAGAACCTTCAACATTTAAAACAATAGGTCCTTTTCAGGACGAATAATATTTAAAACAATCGGTCCTTTTAAGGACCACCAGCCAATTAGAAAAGAGATAATCAATTTCAGTTCGGCTTTTTCAAAACTTTTGTTTTGAAGCTTACATAAGAGTATTCTCTCCCAGGGATCATAACGGATATAAGTTTTACAGCCTGTTTATTGAACACGTCAAGAGCGAAACCAAACCGGATGATATATGGACGAATACGTAATAATTAGCGTCCGTGTAACACGTTCCGGTTTTTTCGTTTAACTTATATGCCGTTCACGCTTACGTGTTTACAACGTGTTTAAGCGAGATGTTTACTAAGCTAAACACAAGCGTTCACACTGGAATTATAATGTTTTAGTTTGGCATTTGGTCAGCTGTTTAAACAGATAGTACATCTAAAGCATATAATTTTCAGATAAGTAATAAAAGCCTTATATTGGAGATTATATAAATAATGAAGTGATAAAAAAAAGAAAAATTTATAAATGTAAACGTTGTGCCTTTAATAAAACTGTAATGGATTAGAGAATAGAGCAATTGAAATTGGTAATATCTATGTGTTACTATTGTCAAAAAAAAAAAAAAAATTTAATAATAATTTTGTTATTCTGAGGACCACACATACTCATTTTGGGAATTCAATTGCCAAATGTTAAATAAAAAGAGGATTACAATCTGTTTTCGGGTATATCGACCACCATATCAAGTAATCTGCAACAAGTTGAAATTTTCGCAAAAATAATGAAAGCAATTTTGAAAGACCATATTACTGGAAAAAAAGAGTTAGTATTTTCCTCCGCAGAGGATTCTAAAGAATACACCCTTTTTGTGCACGCTTGCTAGAATTTTGCAAAACAGCTTGGAAATTATTAAGCCTAAAATATTTAAGTCATTTGCTATTAGCAAAAATAAAATATAATAATTAAATTTGTTTTTCTAATTGCAAATTATTGTCTTTAAAAAAATGTTTGAATGTACTTACGTTGATTACGCTTTTTGACACGAGGCTTAATTTTTGATTTACCGCCATTAAAAATCCTGTTCAGTGCAACGCCAAAATACAAAAAACAACTGAACACACTTAACGAGTATATCTGAACCCTGAACTTGAAGTGTTTTGCGACGAGTTTTAATAAAAAACACGTTAGTTTCAAGTGTTTTGCAAGACAAGTAAATGTATGGGAAAATATCTCAAAAACAAATTGTTTTGTACTTAAACATAAGTGTGTTTACGTTGTGTTTCGTATGAATTTTTACCAATGTAATAATTAATATTTTTTATTTCCTTTTTTTCATATACAAATTTTTGTGCCATATTTAGTGGCAACCCTGCTTTGGCGCCCTAAAGGTAACAGCTGAGTTTAATAGACAAAACAAAATTGTCAAGACGAATTCATATAAGGTGGGAGCACCATTACAACAATAAGAAGAACAACTGGCACTTAAGTATAGATAAACTTCAAAACACATTTAATAAATCCAATTTTTTCTTACTCTTTTTATTAATGTTTTTAGTAAGCTTTGTTTTTTAAATTGATTAAAACACTTATTGTAATATATTTTAAAGAGTATTAAAGAAAGAACTTTTCTAATATAAAATAATACAATTTTAACGGCTACTCTACATCTAACAAAATTTAGCAAAAAATAGTAGCTGCCGCAACAATACTACCCAAGGCGAAGATTAATTCGTTAATTTTCGCTGTTAGCCGACATGTCAAACTACATATAAAAAAATAGTAACCCGATTTTTTATATATGGAGTTTGACAGTTACCCTACCGGCGAAAGTCAATGACTTTGCCATCGCTCCCACTGTATATTTATTCGCCTTGATACCACTCGATAAAATCAATTCGCCTTGAAAATTGTTATACGAGCAGAGTATTAAATTGTGTCCAATGCGAATCAATACCAGGTGGTCCCAATGGCGAATTCATAAATTTTGCTCAAAATTGGTGTGATTGTAATAGTGTCCTTTGATGGCAAACACTCCATTTTAGCAGCGGTTATGTGATGATATGCTGGATAGATAATTGAGCCCTTTCCAATCGCACGCAATCTGAGCTTAATATTGGCTGTTTTGTTAATTGCAAATCCAGAAATAAAGCTAATGCCTCCTCATTTATATACTGTTTTGCATCACTCGGAGTTGGTATAGTTTTAATTGGTTCTTTGGTAAATTAGTTCTGTGATCGTAACTGATGTAGGAAAGATTCTTTTATATTTGTACAACCAATTGCATCGCTAACATCTTTAAGATTCGGCCTCTTAGATCTATCATTGCAGTTGTCCAATGATTTGCGTGGTCTTCCAACCTTATCTTGCTTTGCTGTTTCTGCAGTGACAGTAAGTTGGCCTTCTAACCACTTTTTACTTTTTATATAAAACTTTCGTTTACTGTAGCTAACTTCTTTGCAGGGTTTTTTTTTTATTAATTTTACAAAGTTAGATAATTGCTCTTGTATTTTGGTGCTACACTAATTCAAGTTTAATTTTATTTTAATGTAACTAAGAACATCTTCCTGGTCTTTATTTATAAAATACTCTTCTTCCAGTTCTTTATAACTGAAGCTCCCTATATTTTTTCTGAATATTATTATATGTGTTATCACTTGCAAATATACGTCCTTACACGTAAAGAATTAACTTATTATTGAGTTATCCCTTATCGGATCTGTAGTTTTTTACATTCTTAGATACATGTTATTCACACATAGATCTTAAATTTCGTAGCAGGTGGTACTTAAAATTGAACAAATCTTCACTTGTTATCCAAACCTTAATATCAGGTAAAACTAATTATATCTTCAGTGGTTTAATGTCCAAAATATTATTATTATAAAATTGTTTATGACTTTGGTTGACCCTAACAGTTGATAACAGGTATATTAGAAAGAGATCTCATGTTTACTGTAGAACCTATTGTGATATTTTTATGACTTTTTTTGCTGATCAAAACAAAGCCATAAAACCCTTTCGCAGGTATTTAGTTTAATTATTTGTTATACGTAGTCTAAAGTAAAAAAACATAAACCTTTATGCGAAAAAGTAAAAATTTAATACACCATTGAGTACGAGTAATTATAGGGCTGTTTAAATTATCGCTATTTATATTTTTTTGGGGTAATTTCATTAAAATTAAAAAAGTGTGTTAACCACGGGTCGTGGTGGGTGCAAAGCTATTTATAGGGTTAAAGAAGACACTTTCACTTTTCTTCGAGTGTCATACATTTCCTAGTTCCCTAGAATTTCTATTCCACTAAAGTTTAAATTTCAGAAAAATCTAGTATTTTCATAAATATTTCATAACGCCCCTAATATTATACGCTAGAGCGGTAACCACTTACAACAACTAAATACTATATATCCTACCAACATTATAAAAAGGACCGCCAGGCCATTATCGATGATAGCTTGCCAGTAGTAACCATTTATTTTTGACAAAAAAACAAATAAAAAACACTTTTTCCTGAAATTAAAAAACAGTTGAGTTCGACAGCTTGCCACGCCCACAATTATCAATAGTTTAACCTAATTTTTTGGCTACCTTAATATAGATATAGTACTCGTAACTCCAAAAAGGTGTAAAAATTTTAAAAATCGGTGACAATAAAAATTCCACTTTTTGCCAATGAAAAAAGATTTTCGGCCACTGTGCGCCGGCAGAACAATGGTATTAATTTGTTCATGCTCTTGTATGTGGCGAAAACGTGTCGATGTTCATGCTCTGTTTGCTCATAATTTTTCGATTGTTAAAATATTCGCTTCGTTGTCTCAGTTGTGGGTTTGGTTGATTTGTGCTTTTGTTTCAAGTGATTTGTTTTAAATTATATATGAAAAATAAAATATTCAAAATATAAAAAATAAACAAAATATAAAAATCGGAATAAACAATTTGTTGTAAGTTATTTGTTTTAAATCATTCAGAAAATACAAAACGAAGTGGCTTAGCTTAGAAACTCGTTTGTTAAATGATTTGCTTTGGGAATACTCTGAGTTCCAAAACTTTAACAAAGAAGAAAAAACTTAAACAATAATGACTTTAAGTGATTCTGAAGAAGTCTTAAGCATGGTAACTACACTACTAGCAGCTCAGCTAACTCTTAGTGCACTTTGAAGTAACTATTCCGCAGCCAGGAGTAGTGGATATTTACGTTATTTGACATTTTAATGAAACTAAAATAAATATACAGTGATGGACTTAAGTATAGGCACAAGGTGCAAAATGAAGCAAACAGTAATTTTTTTGATATTGATTATTATCAAATGTTTATTTTTAGAACGTAAAATAGTTCTTACAAAGCTTCAAATAAGAAGTAATCAAAAAATTCGAACAGATTTCATTCGCCGATAGAATAATAACAAAAAAAATTTTTAAATATCGATTTTTTATGGGACAAAAGTATAGGCACATTCATTGTTAACGGAAATAAAAGACGATTATAAATTCGCCAATCTGGCAATACTGTATTTTTTGACAGAATGGAATGTTCCGTTATTATTTTCAATTTGTTTCAGTTGGTGAAAAGTAAGAAAAATTTATTAAAAATAATAATTTCTTTGTCGTTTTCTAAAAAAATGTGTCCTAAATTAAGTGAAACTACAGAATCACAGCGAAAAATAATTCACCATCTGCATAACCAAGGCAAATCTTTTGCTGAGATTGGCGAATTAATGGATCGAAGCCGTTTTACTATTCGGACAATAATTAATCGTTTTAAAGGTAAAACTAACTTTGAAAGTGCTAAACGCTGTGGTCGTCCCAGAAAATTAACTGGGAGAGAACGTGCCCAAATAATACGGAAAGTTAAAATTGATCCGAAAGCAACATCTACACAGCTGGCAGCGGACGTCAAGAAAAATTTCGGTAAGGATGTGCACTCTAAAACTGTTCAGAGATTACTACATGAAGGCGGTTATAAATCACGTGTTGCTAGACGAAAACCATTAATATCTGCAGTTAATAAAAAAAGACGTATGGATTATGCAAAACAATTTGAAAATCAGCCATGAAGTTTCTGGGAACAGGTTCTCTTCTCAGACGAAAGCAAATTTAATATTTTTAAGCCTGATGGACATTCACGATTATTGCGAAAACGTAATACTGCATATGACGAAAAAAATCTTACACCAACAGTAAAGTATGGTGGCGGAGGAGTTATGGTCTGGGGCTGTATGTCTGCAGCGGGTGTCGGAGAACTAGTCTTCATTGATGAAATAATGAACAAAACTGTTTACTTAAATATTTTGAAGGAAAATGTTAAGAAAAGCGCCATTAAATTGGGTTTGTCAGAGTCATTTACATTCCAGCATGACAATGACCCCAAACATTCTGCTCACGACGTGAAGATGTGGCTTGCATATAACACCGCACATGTATTGCCACATCCTCCGCAGTCCCCAGACCTAAAACCCATTGAGCATTTGTGGGAGGAGCTAGACCGAAGAATTCGGAAACGCAATATTTCAAACAAATGTGAGCTTAAAACAGCGTTAACCGAAGAATGGCTTAAAATTTATAAAAATTTTACAAAAAAATTAGTACACTCTGTGCCTAATAGACTTAAAGCCGTTATTAAGCAGAATGGACTGCCAACAAAATACTAATTTGAGTTTCTGACTAGTTTTGATTCCGTTAACAAAGAATGTGACTATAATTTTGTCCCACAGAAAATCAAGTTTTTTAACCCTTTTCATTATTTTTCTACCACCGAATAAAATCTGTTCGACTTTTTTGGTTATTTTTAATATGAATTACTGTTATAATTATTATATGTTCTTTAAATAAATATTTGATACTTACAAATTTGAAAAAAAAAACATATTTTGTTTCATTTTGCAGCTTGTGCCTATACTTAAGTCCTTCACTGTATGTATATATTGCTTGTAGCAAATCTCATCACTATCTTACGTTTTATTTAGACTGGGGATTGTTATAGATCCTCAGAATATCTCAGTAGAGTTTCTAAAAAAAACCATAAGTAAGTTCGTTCCAGAAGTTTTAGAGGCAATAATTGAGAGCTTCCAAAGGGAATGCCTAAAGGTATGTATATAATACATAATATGTATATGATTTTGTATTAAAATATAAAAAACTTATTTCTTACAGTTTCCTTCTACTTTAAGTGAGTGGAAGTCTCTCGCCAAAGGATTTCAAGACCGATGGCAGTTTCCACATACATAAGGCGCTATCGATGGCAAGCATATTCGCAATAAAGCCCCGTCTCACTCTGGTAAGGACTTTTACAACTACAAGGTTTGTTTTAGCATAGTCCTTTTGGCAGTCGTTATCACAATAGCCGATTTATTTTTATTGATGTAGGCGGCAATGGCAGGGAATCTGATGTGATATTCAAGAACTGTAGTTTGTACGAAGCTATAAAAATGGATTCAATAGGAATTCCTCCTGCTGAGCCTCTGCCAGGACAAACAACAAAAGTGCCGTACTTCTTAATTCGCCTAGACCATTTTATGATGAAAGTCTTCAATCGTAATTCAAAATTGAGAACTACCCAGAAAAATTTTAATTACAGGCTAAGCAGAGCTAAATTGACGGGTGAGATGGCTTTTGGAAGACTTACAGCGCGGTTCAGAATATTTCATTGACCATTGGAGGTTGATTTAAAAACAAGTGATTTTGTGGTGAAGGCATGTTGCATTTTGCATAACTACCTTACGAAACCTGTAACTATTTCGCGTAAAATTGATGATTAAGATTTGTTTACCACCAGTTCTTTCAGAAACAGCAGCGCCATTAAACAGTTAGACTCGAAAGTGAGGTCCGCGATAAAATTAAAAATTATTTGGTTACTGAAGGAGATGTCAAGACAAAAAATAAAAAAACAAGTTGCAAACCCGGCCGAAGTTACTATTGAGTAAACATTAAGAAAATAAATTTCAGAACCTTCAACATTTAAAACAATAGGTCCTTTTCAGGACGAATAATATTTAAAACAATCGGTCCTTTTAAGGACCACCAGCCAATTAGAAAAGAGATAATCAATTTCAGTTCGGCTTTTTCAAAACTTTTGTTTTGAAGCTTACATAAGAGTATTCTCTCCCAGGGATCATAACGGATATAAGTTTTACAGCCTGTTTATTGAACACGTCAAGAGCGAAACCAAACCGGATGATATATGGACGAATACGTAATAATTAGCGTCCGTGTAACACGTTCCGGTTTTTTCGTTTAACTTATATGCCGTTCACGCTTACGTGTTTACAACGTGTTTAAGCGAGATGTTTACTAAGCTAAACACAAGCGTTCACACTGGAATTATAATGTTTTAGTTTGGCATTTGGTCAGCTGTTTAAACAGATAGTACATCTAAAGCATATAATTTTCAGATAAGTAATAAAAGCCTTATATTGGAGATTATATAAATAATGAAGTGATAAAAAAAAGAAAAATTTATAAATGTAAACGTTGTGCCTTTAATAAAACTGTAATGGATTAGAGAATAGAGCAATTGAAATTGGTAATATCTATGTGTTACTATTGTCAAAAAAAAAAAAAAAAATTTAATAATAATTTTGTTATTCTGAGGACCACACATACTCATTTTGGGAATTCAATTGCCAAATGTTAAATAAAAAGAGGATTACAATCTGTTTTCGGGTATATCGACCACCATATCAAGTAATCTGCAACAAGTTGAAATTTTCGCAAAAATAATGAAAGCAATTTTGAAAGACCATATTACTGGAAAAAAAGAGTTAGTATTTTCCTCCGTAGAGGATTCTAAAGAATACACCCTTTTTGTGCACGCTTGCTAGAATTTTGCAAAACAGCTTGGAAATTATTAAGCCTAAAATATTTAAGTCATTTGCTATTAGCAAAAATAAAATATAATAATTAAATTTGTTTTTCTAATTGCAAATTATTGTCTTTAAAAAAATGTTTGAATGTACTTACGTTGATTACGCTTTTTGACACGAGGCTTAATTTTTGATTTACCGCCATTAAAAATCCTGTTCAGTGCAACGCCAAAATACAAAAAACAACTGAACACACTTAACGAGTATATCTGAACCCTGAACTTGAAGTGTTTTGCGACGAGTTTTAATAAAAAACACGTTAGTTTCAAGTGTTTTGCAAGACAAGTAAATGTATGGGAAAATATCTCAAAAACAAATTGTTTTGTACTTAAACATAAGTGTGTTTACGTTGTGTTTCGTATGAATTTTTACCAATGTAATAATTAATATTTTTTATTTCCTTTTTTTCATATACAAATTTTTGTGCCATATTTAGTGGCAACCCTGCTTTGGCGCCCTAAAGGTAACAGCTGAGTTTAATAGACAAAACAAAATTGTCAAGACGAATTCATATAAGGTGGGAGCACCATTACAACAATAAGAAGAACAACTGGCACTTAAGTATAGATAAACTTCAAAACACATTTAATAAATCCAATTTTTTCTTACTCTTTTAATTAATGTTTTTAGTAAGCTTTGTTTTTTAAATTGATTAAAACACTTATTGTAATATATTTTAAAGAGTATTAAAGAAAGAACTTTTCTAATATAAAATAATACAATTTTAACGGCTACTCTACATCTAACAAAATTTAGCAAAAAATAGTAGCTGCCGCAACAATACTACCCAAGGCGAAGATTAATTCGTTAATTTTCGCTGTTAGCCGACATGTCAAACTACATATAAAAAAATAGTAACCCGATTTTTTATATATGGAGTTTGACAGTTACCCTACCGGCGAAAGTCAATGACTTTGCCATCGCTCCCACTGTATATTTATTCGCCTTGATACCACTCGATAAAATTAATTCGCCTTGAAAATTGTTATACGAGCAGAGTATTAAATTGTATCCAATGCGAATCAATACCAGGTGGTCCCAATGGCGAATTCATAAATTTTGCTCAAAACCTGAAATTTCAAACTCCATTTATAAAAAATTGAGTATAATTTTTTTTATATGGTGTCTGACACTTAACGTTTCGGCGAAAATCAATGAATTCGCTATCGAGACCACCTTGTATTATTTCGCCATGATTGTATCTGTTAAAGGCCAGGATTCACTATCATACACAATCGTATGATTTAATCGCAAAAAATTCTGTCCTACTTTAAAAATCGTTTCAAAATGGCGTCGTACGTGCCACACTATTATACAAAAAAGATGCAAAAAACAGATGCAACTAATATTTTGTTGTTGCTTTTTCATCATCTTCAAAAAAATCAACTCTGATCGCATAGAAAAAATCAATTTATGAATTATTTCAAGATCATAAAATCGTACAGATCTGTCAAAAAGTCTGTCACACACATACACTTTTAATCCACACTGTCATACTAAACACACATGCCATTTTTGACAGATCGTACGACTGAGTATGATAGTCAATCCTGGCCTTAAATTAAAATTGGTACAAATAACAAATTTAAACAATAGTTTCTTAAAAATTATTAAAGTGTGAGTGTACATTTTGTATGTATGTATGTATAATTAAAATATAGTTGATGTGTACATAGATTTGTTCATTAATGAAAGTGTTACGATATCCTACAATGCCAACTCCTTAATCACTGATTGTAATTTATTTTTATTTATTATTTAAAAAAAAATTTTGGGAACTCAAAATAAATATAATTTAAATTTTTTAAACGAATGGTATTTTTTCTTCGCACAGCTTTGACGTTTTTGACATTACAATGCGGGATACATAAGCGGGCGAGAAGATAACAAACTAAATGTAACAAACTAAAATTTTGACTCAATACGAAGAGAGAATTGCTCTCTTTCTCTTTCTTTATACTGAGAGACATGGCGCAATAATACCAGGTGGATGCATTACCTTTTACGTGTATTTTCTTTTTGTAAAAACTAATTCGAGATGTCAAAAACGTGTGTATGTGTGTGTATGTATTTCAATATATTTTTAGTGGCTTTCTTATTTTTCAAAATACATACACACATTACTAGACGTTTTTTGACAGCTCGAATTAGTTTTTACAAAAACAAAATACACGCAAAAGCTAAAACATATGATGAACACATGATCTGATGCAGTCACCTGTTTGATGCGCCTTGCTGAGAGACAAAATGAGTGATAACTCATTTTCTTTATGTAGGCTGCCAGACAATAACTTTTTTATTTAGATAACTATAGTTGCCAGAAAAAAATCAAAGAACAAAGTATGGCTCTGATTTTAGTACATGTATCAACTTGGCATTATTTTATGTCAAGTTAAAAAAAACACCTAAATAAAAGCCATTTTTAATCTACACAACATATTTTCAAATTTTAATATATTTTTATCTTCTTTTACAGAGTAGGACCATCAGTGACTAAGGAAAAAGACGCCGATAAAGGACACCAGCGAAGGTAAGTTTATGTGAAATATCAGTTTAAAGTTATATGTTAAAATTTAAATAAAAATGTTCCTAATCAGTGTTGCCAGAAACTTTTTCGTTTAGTTCGCCTAATGCAGTGTTAAAAATCGTCAAAGTGCTTATTTAGATTTTGCTAAAAAAACATATTTATTTAATAAAAAAATTAAAAAATCACAAACAATTTTTGGAACTTTTTTTGTTTAATATATTTTTTTTTTTTGTAAAAAAAATATAGACGGTTTTTTAACTTTATTTTTTATTTTGTGCTGTTTTTTCGCTAACCCGCTTTTTTTATTAACTTTTTATGGATCATACAAAAAGAAGGAAGACTTACATTTTTTGGACGGTGAGTTCTGTTTTAACAATAATTTTATTAATTAACTAAAATGGTAACATATTAAATTAATCAATTGTATTTTTATATTATACAAAATAAAGAATATAAAAAACGTTTTTATATCTTACAACTTAAAAACTTCTTTTTTCTTTATACAGAGCAAGGAAAGCATAATGGGAGTAAAGCGTAAGTCGAATTTTAATTCAACTGATTTAAAGTCCATACTGATAAAATGCTCTTTTTTGAAAGAGTTGCAGTGCATTTCTTCGAAAAATTGTGAATTATTTAATATTATTATAAATTCTTTAAATTCTTTGAAAAGAAGAGAAAGTTATAATATACAAAATAATTTGCGAAATAGAAGAAGAATCTGTAGTATGGCAAAATTTTTGCTGAAAAATTGCGAAGTAGTAAAATCTGGCTCAGGCACACCTGAAAATGCCGATAGTATTATTTGTAATATACATTATGATTCTGAAAATGAAATATCGAAATTTGACAATATTCCAAACAAAAGTTGTAATGTAAACTGCTTTAAAGAAAACTCATTTTCAATAGAAAACGATTATATATCTGCGTTATTGAATAGCACAAATAATAATTTAGCTAGTGAAAATAAAACATACGTAGTTAAAGCACCCATGTCAAGTCCAATTGAGAAAGAAAGTAGTTTAAATGAATGTGCTCCTGAGAATTTTCAGTTGAACACAAATACATACAGTCAAACAGTAATAAATGATTCTCCACAAAAATTTCGTAAAGATGTTTACGAACATATAAAATCCTTTGAAGAATTGAAATCTGATTTAAAAATAATAAAAGATAGCTTAGTTAAAGTTATTGATAAAATGTCGTTATGTAGTAGTCAAGAAATTATTGAAAGCAATAAGAATTGCAAACCACAATTTTACAATATTCTAGAGCATTCTAGTAAAGAGTTAAAATTGGAGAACGATAACCGCAATCATACATTGGGTCCTTTTGAAATAAGTGACGATACCTTAAATGTTTCGAAGTTTATAAAATACAGAAAAGAAGCTAATCCCGATGAAAAGTGCAATAGAATTGTGTTGCGGGAAGAGGCTAAGTCTTTGAGGCCAAAAAGAATATTTCAAAGGAAATTTTTGACTGTTCCTTTTCAATAAATTTAAGTATTTTAAAAGATTTTAATGACATTAAAATTACTAAAAAGAAACTTCTCGAAGACATGGTTAGAAAAGAATATTTAAAACATAATAATGTTTGCATCTTATGTTTTTATTGCGTTAAGTCTGTTAAAGAAAATACATTTATATATGCATACTGCAGATTTAACGATTGTACCACTTTTCGCTTTGAGATAAATCCTAATGGAGATGTATCTGTTTATAGAACAAAAGAAATTCAACATGCGAAGGACGAAATGCATGTTGGTCAAATAAGAGGCGTGAAACGCTCTGTTTTTAAAAGCAAACTTAAAAATAATAATGCATATTTGTTTAGAAAACAACAAATTTTGAATGCGGCTGATGAAATTGCTGAAAAAGGCAATTTACAGGACATATGTAGTTTGGAAGCATTAAGAAAATGTAAATCTGAGGGAAATTATGATTATTATTATCACTCAGAAACAATTTTCTCTCTCATTTTAATGAAAAGAGGACCTTATAAAAATTATATACATTTAGTTTCTTCACCCTTTGCTGTTTATACATGGGAAAAAATTACATTTGAGACAATCTCAAGTAATAAAGAGATTCTTGAAGACTCTAAATTCACCCTACATTTAGATGCTTCTGGTGAAAGTGTTAAACAACTAGAATGCGCTGAAAAAAGAATTTTAATCTATAAATTAGTTTTACGAAACTGTAAACTAAAAAAAATTGTTCCAATTGCTGAAGCAATTCTATCGCGACACACACGCGATGCAATATGTTCTTTTCTGGATTGCTTAAAGTTTTATTTAAAAGAAAATAAAATTAAATATCAATTTAAGTGGTCTTTTTGTAAAAGGGTGTGTACAGATGTTAGTGCAGCATTATATGGAGCCGTACTCAAAAGTTTTAATAATCAAACTTTGTTAGAATACCTCAATGCTTGTGCAACATTTTTGAACCATTTTAAAGTAAACCCGAATTCTAAACCTGAATTTGTTATATTACAGTGGTGTAAATGTCATTACATTCACATTATGTGCAAGGACTTAGATGCGAAATTGGGCAGAAGACATATTTTAAGGCCTCTATTAAAATATGCCTTAATAGCTGCTTTTAACTTAACCACTATGGAAGAAGCCCAACAGTGGTTTAAGCATATGTTTATAGTATTGCTTACACCATTTAAGTCACCAAAATTTGAAAGAAGTATTGAAATATTACGTCAATGCTTAATAGAAGTTGATGAGGAAAGTAAAGGGAAAGAATACAATCTTCCAGATAACGATCAAAATCTTTTCTTGGAATCAATTGCATTTAACAGCCCATTTCGAAAAATGTTCCTTTCAATTTTTAATGAAATTGAAAATGATATTAAACAAATAAATAAGGGACATGATTTAAATCCATATCGAAATGATGAAATATGTTTGTTTATACTAAACAAATATTGCCCTTTTATTGCTCTCTGGACTAATATTATGGGTATTCATGTTGATTCATCTGGGGAGCATGTAAGTAATGCCCCTGTTGAATTCGCTTTCTATTTACAAAAGCATATTATATTACCTCAAAAATCAGTACGAGCTGATGTATTTGTGAAAGTTATGAGAATGGACTACCTTAGTTCACTGAAGGAATTGCGGTACAAATATAAAATGTTTGGGTCAATATCCGAGAAAATTGAGGATATACTTACCTCAAGTTTAAATAACTTAAATGAAGAAGTTACTAGTACAAGATTAAAAAAAGAACATTGTTATGTTACTTCAACACCCATCAACAAAAAAGTTGATGATGTTGATATAGTAGAAAAGGACCACAGTTATTCACAAAACAGCTCAAATATTGAACCTGTCGAAGAATGGAAAAAAAAAGACTTTAAAAAGCAAAAGGTAGTTCGACCTAAAGTGATGTTTGCTTCAAAAGCAAGCAAAAAAATTTCAAAAATTAAAAAAATAGAGAATAAATTAATTAAACAAGATAAATTTTATCTGTTTAAATTTGATTTATTATATACTGAAATTAATAATATAAATAATCCAATCGAAGTTGGTTTTATGGATTATTTAGAAACTTCAGACTGGAATTCATTAAAAAATGGAAATTGGTTAACAAACTTTGTACTAGACTCTTGCCTTTTAGCAATTCTAAAGGACAGTAGATCAACTGCATGGTTTTGCATGCCTACCCAATCGAATGAAATAAATGTTGAAACAATAAGCATTTTTATTCAAAATCAAGCGGAATTGTTATTTGTTCCAATTTTGAGTTTAGCCCATTTTACTTTATGTATACTTAAGTTAGGTACTTATGAGTTTATATATGTTAATTCTTTAAAAGATTTTAGTGTTGGAAAAAGAGTTTATGATCTCTTGATAGCCAAGTTAGAAAGTAATAAAAATTCGTGGACATATAGAGAAATAACTGAAAGGGAAATGCAAGACGATGGTTCAAATTGCGGAATTTTTGTTTTAATGTATGCATTAAAAATAATTCAAAACAAACCGTTAACAAATTTATGGAATCCTAAAGATTTCCGAAAGAAAATGAGAATATTGTTGCTTAAGCATCAGGGTGACAGATCAAGATTTTGTTGTCATTGTGGTAATCTTAAAAAGACTAATGGTAATATCTTTATATGTGAAGACTGCAATTTCTATATTTGTCAAACTTGTACAGTAAACCATCGTTCAATTGGTTCAAAAGCTTGTAAAGTTATTGAGCAAGATATACTATCTATATAAAATGTCACCGGCTCTCAATGTGTTAAGCATTTTTTTAAAATTTTATCATTCCTGAAAGTTCTCTTTAAAAGCTTTTAGATGATACTCATATTGATATCTTAAAAAATATGGTGCACAATCGTACTTTTCTATTAAAAATTAACTAGGCATCACATAATTTTTAGAACTTTGATATAGACATGCCAGACTTAAAATTTAATTTCATGAACTTATGACTTATGAGATATAAGCCCATTTGTAATATGAGTGAAATTTAAAAATTTATTGTTTTTAATACTTTGTTCAATAAAATATGCTCAACAAATATAACCTATATGCCAGATTAGAGCCAATATATGTGGCTTTCATTTACAATTGGTCCCATCCAGGAGCAACTCCTAGTTTTCGAGATATAAGCCCATTTGTAATATGAGTGAAATTTAAAAATTTATTGTTTTTAATACTTTGTTCAAGAAAATATGCTCAACAAATATAACCTATATGCCAGATTAGAGCCAATATATGTGGCTTTCATCTACAATTGGTCACATCCAGGAACAACTCCTAGTTTTCGAGATATAAGCCCATTTGTAATATGAGTGAAATTTAAAAATTTATTGTTTTTAATACTTTGTTCAAGAAAATATGCTCAACAAGTATAACCTATATGCCAGATTAGAGCCAATATATGTGGCTTTCATTTACAATTGGTCCCATCCAGGAACAACTCCTAGTTTTCGAGATATAAGCCCATTTGTAATATGAGTGAAATTTAAAAATTTATTGTTTTTAACACTTTGTTCAAGAAAATATGCTCAACAAGTATAACCTATATGCCAGATTAGAGCCAATATATGTGGCTTTCATTTAAAATTGGTCCCATCCAGGAACAACTCCTAGTTTTCGAGATATAAGCCCATTTGTAATATGAGTGAAATTTAAAAATTTATTGTTTTTAATACTTTGTTCAAGAAAATATTCTCAACAAATATAACCTATATGCCAGATAAGAGCCAATATATGTAGCTTTCATTTACAATTGGTCCCATCCAGGAACAACTCCTAGTTTTCGAGATAGAAGCCCATTTGGAATATGAGTGAAATTTAAAAATTTATTGTTTTTAATACTTTGTTCAAGAAAATATGCTCAACAAATATAACCTATATGCCAGATAAGAGCCAATATATGTGGCTTTCATTTACAATTGGTCCCATCCAGGAACAACTCCTAGTTTTCGAGATAGAAGCCCATTTGGAATATGAGTGAAATTTAAAAATTTATTGTTTTTAATACTTTGTTCAAGAAAATATGCTCAACAAATATAACCTATATGCCAGATAAGAGCCAATATATGTGGCTTTCATTTACAATTGGTCCCATCCAGGAACAACTCCTAGTTTTCGAGATAGAAGCCCATTTGTAATATGAGTGAAATTTAAAAATTTATTGTTTTTAATACTTTGTTCAAGAAAATATGCTCAACAAGTATAACCTATATGCCAGATTAGAGCCAATATATGTGGCTTTCATTTAAAATTGGTCCCATCCAGGAACAACTCCTAGTTTTCGAGATATAAGCCCATTTGTAATATGAGTGAAATTTAAAAATTTATTGTTTTTAATACTTTGTTCAAGAAAATATTCTCAACAAGTATAACCTATATGCCAGATAAGAGCCAATATATGTAGCTTTCATTTACAATTGGTCCCATCCAGGAACAACTCCTAGTTTTCGAGATAGAAGCCCATTTGTAATATGAGTGAAATTTAAAAATTTATTGTTTTTAATACTTTGTTCAAGAAAATATGCTCAACAAGTATAACCTATATGCCAGATTAGAGCCAATATATGTGGCTTTCATTTAAAATTGGTCCCATCCAGGAACAACTCCTAGTTTTCGAGATATAAGCCCATTTGTAATATGAGTGAAATTTAAAAATTTATTGTTTTTAATACTTTGTTCAAGAAAATATGCTCAACAAGTATAACCTATATGCCAGATAAGAGCCAATATATGTAGCTTTCATTTACAATTGGTCCCATCCAGGAACAACTCCTAGTTTTCGAGATAGAAGCCCATTTGTAATATGAGTGAAATTTAAAAAAAATTTTTAAAACATAAGCTTTTTATTTAATTTAGAAATTAAATTATTACAATAACAAAAAAATTAACTTTAATTCGGTGCTTTTTGTTTCTTATTTAAAAACAAACAACGTACATACATACATTCTTAAATATAAGTTTAATGCCCCTATTGCGGTTCCCAACTTTTTTAATAATTTGGTCGTCTTTCATAGATCGGTATTGCCATTTATAACTTAAATGTGGTTAACTATTTGGTTGTGTGGTCGATTTTTTGGTTGTGTTTAATTGTATTGCTGTTCACCAATTTTTACGATAAATATACACAACTGCTTATTAGCAGTTGAGTCTTTATCGGTTGTAGATTTTTTTTAATTTTTAATACATTTCCTTCCAAAAAATAATACAAAGAAGACAAAAAAATTGAAAAATCGTAAGTATAGGTGTTTTTTTTTTATCTTAATACAATAAATTAAATATTTAGTACACATACGCAGGAGTTTAAAAATAACAACCAAAATTCAATTTGAGTGACTTGTGCAGCTGATGGAAAAAATCCACAAATTGTTTAAGGAAAGCAAGAACTTAGGATGACTAAAATTCAGTGTAAGGAAGCGTGAGAAGGACTTTCAATTGAATTAAATAGCTTGGGCCCACCCACAAGAACGTCATTCGAATGGTAACGTATAAGTATATTACATTTTTATTATTATAAACAGACATTTTATTAAAATTAATAAATAAGCAACAGGAATGAGGAATGCGTATTTCAGCTGTTATCACTAAATGATCAAGTAGCATATATGTTTTTGATTTACATGTATTTTGTTTTTGTAAAAACTTTTGAGCTATCAAAAACGTCTGGCAATATATGTGTATGTATTTGTGAAAAATAAGAAAGCCACTAAAAATATATTGAAAAACATACACACATATTGCCAGACGTGTTTGCCAGTTCATTCACCTGGTATCAATATGCCTTGGTGTCTACATTAACCGAATTCATGTACGACATGATGTTCACATCGAGTTGATGGTTCATTGAGACGTAGGGTAATGTAGATCAGTATGTCAAGGCAAATTACAGTTTGTGAGTATTTGGAAAAATAATTATTTGTGTATAACCAAGTGAACATTTTAATAAATATTAAGGCAATATAATTTGTGAAAATAAACAAAGCTTAAAAATTTTAATAAATTAAAAACATTAATATATGGATGGTTCATTGAGACGTAGGGTAATGTAGATCAGTATGTCAAGGCAAATTACAGTTTGTGAGTATTTGGAAAAATAATTATTTGTGTATAACCAAGTGAACATTTTAATAAATATTAAGACAATATAATTTGTGAAAATAAACAAAGCTTAAAAATTTTAATAAATTAAAAATATTAATATATGGAAACATGTTAGAACGGAGGACAATCCCGCAGATCTGGGCACCCGTGGTTGCACTCCTTAAGAGCACATGGAGAGCAAATTATGGTGGCGTAAACCTGATTGGCTATCTTATCCTGAAGATTCATGTCCAAAGCCACGACCGTTTTATCCCACTGATTTGGAAATAAAAAAGTTTAAATTTCTATGTAGCCACAGTAAATGATAAAATGGAAAATAATCGAATTGATACAACCCATCAAGAATTCCTGGAGAATTTTTCATGCTTAGGACGGGCTTTAAGAGTCTTTGGTTCTTGCATTCATTAACAGAGTCACAAAATGTAAGATTTGTACTAAAAATTATTTTACCACCGATGAAATTAAAGAAAGTAAAAATAGATCAATATCAATCGCATATCAATCATATTTTCCAATGGAGTATCAACGCCTTTCAGACAAACGGTCTCTCAATCGTAAAAGCACACTACTCTCATTAAACTCATTTATAGATACAGGTAATCTATTTCTTGTAAGAGGACTGCTCGTAAACGCAGGTTTAAGCTTCAACGAACGACACCCAATCATTATACCAAATACTTCTCGTTTCGCTTTCTTCTTAGTAAATTACACTTATGAGGTTTTACTTTATGCCAAAGGCAACATAATGCTTCGAGCGTTAAGGCAAAGTTTCTATATAATACGAGTAAGAAATTTAGTTGGGATATGTATAGGAAGTTTAAGCAATGCATCGTATACATACAAAAGTTCTAGCACCAAATCATGTCAGCTTTCGAAAAATATGGCGTCCATGGGTTTAACTGGTCTTTTATCCCACCGTACGCATAGACCATATATGGTTGGTCTATGGCAGGCTGCAGTAAAGAGCATGAAGTCTCACCTAAAGAAGGTAGCAAGTCACCTAACGTATACCTTCGAAGAATCGAAGCTGTATTAAATTCCAAACCGATCTCCCCATTAACTGAAGGCCCTGACGAATTTCTTCCTTTAACTCCTGGTTATTTTCTAAGAGGTTGAAGTTTCATAAAACATTGGAATAGGCTTAAGGCACTGCAACACGTTTTTGCAAGGCATTGAAAAAAGGAGTACATTACAGATCGTCAGCGCCGACTTAAGTGGAAGAAAGAGATAATATAAAAATAAATGATTTTGTCATAATAAAAGATGACCTTTTACCACCTACTGAGTGTCGTCTTGGAAGAGTAACAAAGCTCATACGAGGAAGCGATAATAATACGCGGGTAGCAGAGGTAAACACTCAAAGCGGAATTATTGTTCGTCCCGCCGTCAAGTTATGCATTTTGCCTCTCAATAACAATTGCCCAGTTTAACCCATTTACATACACATTACTAGTCGCTAAACAAAATCTTTGATTGAACAGTGTATTAATATTTATATTTATCTAGATTCATTATGCTCTGTAACAAGAGATGCCACCTGTGTCTAAGAAATTATAATCTGAAGTACTGCATGGTCTGCCAACAAATGCCAAACAAACATCGGCGAGAATTTGCAAAACGTATGAACTATTGCTTAAACTGTTAAACGTTGTAACCTGTATGGAGCAAAACATGACTCAATGATACACCGCCAGTTACGAGCAACTTTTTATCTAGTTTTGAAGAGACTAACGAAAATGAGGTTACTTTACAAATCTTGGTGGAAGTGGTCGAGTCTAAAGAAGCTGCAAGCAGTTATGACACCACCATATCGGTAATGCCGTTGTTAAAGGAATTATAAAAATGGCCTTCCCAAAATGTACCACCCCTGGTTCGTATAAATTAATATACAGGGGAAACTCCATGTGGACAACATTTTTGTTGAACGCTTCAACTGAAATCATTCGTGCTGCATGGATATCAAAATGGTTACAAATATGACTTTTTTAAAGTTGTTGCTACATATAACGGGTGTAAAACAGCACCGATCAAAGAATGGCGATTAGAAATAAAAGACGACATTCCTGTTACACTCCCTGAAGCAGTAACTGACCCATTTATACTTCAGTATGGTGCATATGTTGGCTTATCCTTCATTTGCCACCTGTCGCCAGATTGATAGCGTGCTGGGGGCCGATTTTACTTAGAGAATTTTGAGGCTCATCTTCAAAAAATCTCCTCCGGGAATACCAAGAGTGCTATTATCGACATTTCGCTGGGTAATCAGCGGAAAAAGGAATAGGTGTTATTGCAAAACCCATTCAAGCCCGGGAGGATGCTGAGAAGACTTATCACCTTTGATCAGATCTAATAATTCTTATGAAAAAAGCTTTAGTTTAATCTATTACTTTTTGTTTAACTCAATAATGTATCTCTTATGGAAAGAGTTTAAGTTTTAAATTATTTACGATATTCACCCACTTGAATTCGTAAAATCCATTTTAGTTTAAGTATTAGTTTTTAGTATTGAATCATACTCTAAGAGAAGAAGGATAATAAACCTTGAAAATATATATTTGGCCTTTTATTTGGAATAAAAGTCAACGGGAGTTACCCAAATCTACACTTAAAAAAAAGCTGTAAAGAACTCCACGTATGCCGAGTTTAAGCGGTTTTTTAGTGGTACTGTGGAAATCTAAAAGCTTTAAAAGTAATTAATAACTCATTAGATTCTTGTGATTCTATTTTTAATTACCACGTTAAAGATAAGTGAGGTTTAGATTCGTTAACACTTTGGCGTAGGGAGAAAAAAGTTGAAGAAACACCCACATATTTACAAAAAAATTTTATTAAAAGACGTTTACTTGAACTAGGGGAAGCCTCTCAACCCAAATAAAATACACGGCAAATAGTAGGCAAAGCCGTAGCAATCAGTATAATAACTGAAAGTTGTCCATTATGCAATAGCAACCATCTTTTGTATATGTCAACAATCTAAATCTTTAGATACGAGCGAACTTCGAAAATTAGTAATGTCAAATAAACTTTGCTTTAATTGCCTTGAAGATAAACAAACTCTGTTTTCATACCTTTCGGTGAAGACCGTCGTCACTGGCTGTTTATTTGGTACGATTGGCAAGCGCTTTCGATGTAAAGACATCATTTTCAAGCCGCGTTTTGGTTAGTACTGGTTAGATAGTGTAAGGTGTTTGTTGCATAGATAGTGGTGGGTTCAGGTAGTTTTGTCTGTTAGGATGGAGTCTATTTAAATGGTATTATGTAGGTAGATTGCCTGATATCTGTCATGTTTATTGACCCATAACACCCTACTGCACATAGATGAAAGAAAAACCGACAGACCACATGGTGGTAATTATTCTTCTGTAAGCATAAATTCAAGTCAACAAATTAAACAGCAGACAACGTTATTCTTAACTGCCATTATAAGATTTGTGGTAAAAATTAGAATTTACAAGCTTGCAGTGCGTAAATTTATTCAGGTGCACAATCTACCTTAATATTATAAGCTTGCACGCAACGTCTACGCCTAGCACGTCATTTGCTTATACCTTAATACCTTTGCCCCTATTCAGCTTTACATAAACAAATAAAACTTTAACAACACAGTCCTACTGTTTATTAAGTTTAACACAATTTATGCCTTCACGCAACATTAACGCCACAGATACAAACTTCTTTAAAATTTTAGAACTTGCTGACCCTGCTTTCTTTAAGAAAAACAAATCGATATTATTATTAAAACCGACATTGACGCTCATTGAATTTTGGATGCAGAATTCCACATTCCACACATTACTTATAGCTCTTTTTTTTTGGGGTGGGTTGTCATACGTGCGCCAAGATAGCGTCGAAGAAATAGCGTCGATTTTGGGAATTAAAAACCGGGGAAAAACCGGGAAGTAAAATTCCCCGGGATTGGATATTTTGAATTAAAAAATAAAATAAGAATAAATTTTGGCATCTAGAAGAAGAAAAATTGATTTAAATTGTAAATAAATAAACAAAACATTTTTGTATTTAGAGAATAATTATAAAAAAGCGTTTTCCATGATCACAAAAAACGATTGCTAATGTTTTCAATGGAAACTATAACACTGTCACCCATAATGACCATACATTATTAAAATAGAGATATTAATGAACAAAAATTGACAACCGTGCAACAATTCCGCCGAGCCGTTTTCGAGAAGAGTGGCTTCATCCTGAGTGGGCCAAAAAAAGCGTTGCTACTGTTTACCATGGAAACTATAACACTGTCGCCCATAATGACCATACATTATTAAAATAGAGATAATAATGAACAAAAATTGACAACCGTGCAACAATTCCGCCGAGCCGTTTACGAGAAAAGTGGCTTCATCCTGAGTGGGCCAAAAAAAGCGTTGCTACTGTTTACCATGGAAACTATAACACTGTCGCCCATAATGGCCATACATTATTAAAATAGAGATATTAATGAACAAAAATTGACAACCGTGCAACAATTCCGCCGAGCCGTTTTCGAGAAAAGTGGCTTCATCCTGAGTGGGCCAAAAAAGCGTTGCTAATGTTTTCCATGGAAACTATAACACTGTCGCCCATAATGGCCATACATTATTAAAATAGAGATATTAATGAACAAAAATTGACAACCGTGCAACAATTCCGCCGAGTCGTTTTCGAGAAAAGTGGCTTCATCCTGAGTGGGCACAAAAAGCGTTGCTAATGTTTTCCATGGAAACTGTAACACTGTCGCCCATAATGGCCATACATTATTAAAATAGAGATATTAATGAACAAAAATTGACAACCGTGCAACAATTCCGCCGAGCCGTTTTCGAGAAAAGGGGCTTCATCCTGAGTGGGCCAAAAAAAAACGTTTCTAATGTTTTCCATGGAAACTATAACACTGTCGCCCATAATGGCCATACATTATTAAAATAGAGATATTAATGAATAAAAATTGACAACCGTGCAACAATTCCGCCGAGCCGTTTTCGAGAAAAGTGGCTTCATCCTGAGTGGGCACAAAAAGCGTTGCTAATGTTTTCCATGGAAACTATAACACTCTCGCCCATAATGGCCATACATTATATATGTATATGATAAAAAGTGCGCAAGTTATAATTAATTTATTTTTTAATGTCAATGTAATATTTTATTTATAAAATAATATAATAAAAACATTTTCGTGGCGATAATTATGCAATAAATAGTCATTCTTAAATAAGCATAACTAATTTTTTCTTTGTGTTAAAAATCGCTAAAACCTTTAACGTTTGAAAAAATACAGCTCTGTTTAATGAAAAATTCTAAATACGTTGGCAACATTACACTACTTTTTTTACTTGTCAATGTGTTATATCTGTGGTCAATGTTTTATCAACTAAAGCATTTTTTAAGTGAAATTTATAAAAAAGTGAAAAATTATAAAAAGAATATAAAAACGAAAAAGAAAAGAAGAAATTATAAACACTACTTTATTGACTTGTCAATGTTTTATCAAACTAATTGAAATTTATAAAAAAAAGTGAAAAATTATAAAAAGAACAACCATTAAATAGCATTTCTGTGCGAAAAATTATTTGTGCAGCAATATTAATTCAACGAACGTTCTAGTACTGCAAGTAACCAACATACAACAGACGTTCTGAGTTCGTCTTCTTTTTCTGTTTAAATAAATATGTCCAGGTGGAAGATAACCTGCAATACTATTTTTATTTGGCCAGTAGTTTCGGCAGAAGGCACAAACTTGTGCATAATTTAACACATAATTGTTTGCTCTCAAAATTTTGTATGGTGAGTTGCAAAACGAGTTAATTAACAAGGCCTAGCCAAGGTACATTAATTTTATATATTCTAGATTCCATATTTGCCTCTTTGTGCCAAGGTTAAACAGGAATATACCCAAGGCATACGAATTATAAGATAGCAGCGACGACAACAACTACAACAACAGGATACAAGAATTGGTCACATAGAAGATATTATATCTATATATATAAGCGAAGAATTTAGAAATAGTCAAAGGTATACACCTTTGCGACCACCTGGTATGCGTTTTAACAACTACGTTAAAACATTAACAAAATAATAATGTTTATTGTTAAATGTTTTAAATTATATAAATCGCTGTAACCTAATCGTTTACCTATTAATGTCTATTGTTTTTGTTATTTTTTTTTTAACACTTGTTATTGTTTCATACTTACATGTTCCAATTATTAATAATGTACAAATAAAAAACCAAATTTAAAATCTACTTTAAAAGTAATAATTTTATTTGTATATATTTTTTTAATATTTGGTAATTACCGATGAATGTATGTATGTAGTGTGTAGATTTCCACACCACCATTGAGGTACTACGCGTAGCGCGTTGTAAATTTTTTTTAATGGCTGACTTCCCCAGTAGGCATAAACCATTATTTGATATGTAATGGAAATCGATCGATTTAAAAACGTTTTGTTTTATACAATATAAACTATATTGAAGATATTTAAAAAACGAAAATAGTTAGCATACCACAACCATTATCGGTTGTGAATCGTTTCGATTTCTAAATCGATCTCCATCACATACCTCTTTGTATGATTATTAAATAACTCAAACATTCTTAATTCAGTCTTAGACATTTAATATCATTGTCTTATGTATTATTTAATCTTCACATAATTTGCATTTAAATTTTGTTGATAAGCTTTCTTTATTGTGCATGTAATATTTTTTACAGAATGTACAAATATATCTAAAGCAAACTGTACATTAAAGCTTTTTGGTGGATTTTGAAGTATCATGACCACAGTGAAGGCAAATAGAAGTTAACGGATCTCCATAACTATAAATTAATTTTTTTAAGCAAACTCTATAATCATCCGGATTCGTAAGATTTGTATAAGCTCCAGATTCTAAAAATCGTTCCGCGAATTGTATTACAAATACGCCGCAATTCCAAGCATCATTTTGAATACTTTGTGGAGGACTTTTAACAATCCACTTTATGTTCGAAAAGTATTTGTTTAAGATATTCAAGTAATGATAAATAAATTGGGAACAGTTTTCTTTAACGGCTTTTGGATCTAAACACAATACATAACCTGTTTCAAAATCTATGCAAACTATGTAGAAGTGATGTTGAAAACAATGTGGAATTATTATTTTTTTAGGGTGTTTGGAAAATTCGGCAACAACTAGCCTTTCGTTCTCAAAACAATAATTGTCTATCTGGCAAGCAATATATGAGCAATTAACTGACATTTTATTAAACATGAGACAAGCAATACAAGCATCAACAATAACGTTCGATAACCAGTTATTACCATTTAATGTTTCAATATCTAGCAATGTTATATAGGAAGTTAAAGAAAAGTGTTGGCCATAAACTTGTTCGAACACATTTTCTAGTTTGAGCAAAAAGAAGTTTATATCTCTTCTTTTTGCATATCTACCTAGGTTTTTATATTCTTTCTCTTGCGAAGCAAATATATTATGGTTGTCCAGGTCAAATTTTACAGAATATAATTTCGACAGATTCTCTTTGCAATCAGCTTGAATATTAACATTCGATTGGTTTAAAGAATGTAATTTTGAAAGATTTTCAATGTAGTGTGCTTCATTTGTGTCATTCGAATTATTTATACTTGTGTCTTTGCTGAATTCAGCTTTATTTTCAGTAGTCTTTTCGAGCTCCTCCTTTAGTTTTTTTAACAATTTAAAAGAATCATTATCATTCAAGAGATTCTCATTGCAATCGGCTTGATTGCTAATATTTAATGTCTTTGAAAAATGTAATTGCGAAAGATTTTCAGTGTAGTGTGCTTCAGTAATGTCATTCGAATTATTTATTCTTGAGTCTATACTGAATTCAGCTTTATTTTCAGTGGTCTTTTTGAACTCCTTTATTGGTTTTTTTTACCATTTTAAACGAATTCTTAAACAAACCATGCGGAAGCCGTTTCATTTTCTTATTCCAAGATTCTTTTATATTAGAGATGTTTTTATTAGCTTCACTTTGTAATATAGTTTGACTTTGTTTCTTCGTATTTTTTCGTCGCTTACGATTTGATGGTGTTATTAAGGTACCAGGAGGAATAGGTTTGCCAAATACTTCATTATAAACAATTCTTATTCTTTTGGTTCGAGCTTTAGTGAATTTTCGCATAATGCGAATCAAACGACCAAGTTTATGTTTTTTTCTTTTGAGGTCGTTTTGATTTACATCTTTAAAATAAGTTTCAATTGGACCATTACTAACTCTGTTGCAATCGTTATCAATAACAGATCCAATTATGTTTGACCACATTGGTATAAATGCTACATATTTTTCCAACAGTAATTGAGCCATTTCAGGACAGAAAAATATATTCGACTTACAATCTTTTCCATCACAAAGATCTATTGCGGCTTTATACTTCTCAAATAGTAGACGAAACGGACTTAAAGTGGATACTTTTCCAATGTTATCATCACTTTGACTAAACTCGATCTCTTTGTCCACCTTTTCCTCTACTTCCGTTTCAAGAGAGTTTTTACTATTGTTAACCGCATTTTTCAAATACGTTAATGCATCATTAACTCTCTTTACATATTTTTTGGTACAAAGAATAATGGATAATTCTTCAAACCATTTAAAACATTCAGATAATGTATTTAAATTGAACACTATATCTAACGCTTCACGTAAGAATGTTCGTAGCGCTATATTAGATAAAGGAACTATATTATCAATATCTTTACATATTATTTTAGAATAATGGCTTACGCAAAATTGAATACAAACAAATGGTATATTTCGTTTGTTGGTTTTTATTACATTACAACATGAATTCAAGTAATCTAAAAGACTTGTCATGCCGTTTATATCCGTTACAATTGCACCAATAATAGCAAGGCTTACATCAGTCACGATTCGTTTACACATTGGCCACTTAATCTTATTTTGAAGGCAAAAGGAATGAAGGGCTTTAAAAAATCTTCCAATATAATAACTAGTATGATTTGATAATATTGCATCTGCCCCAGAAAATACACTTTTTATCTTTTATATGACCAACTATCGAATACAAAAATATTCTCTTAGTTGGAAAATGCATATCTTCAATTACACGTCCTGTTGCGTCAACATGTAGAGTGTAATTGATAGCTTTTAGTGTACAATCATTTTTTTCTCTTAAAATACTAATTTGTTTCTTAGACCATAGAAAGGCTTCTACATCTGTAGATAGATGTTGAATATACATCTTAGGTTCCGATTTGAGCATTAAATAACTATCAATGAATGGATCAGCATCATTATCTTGCTCAGCTGCTGATTCAGCTTTTATATTCCTTATATTGGATAACGACTTCACCATCTGAGATCTACCCACCAAGCGAAGCTCATCGGATTGTTTATTTATTTTTTTCATTTGGTGCGTCGAAGCACTTTCTTTGGAAAGCTCTGATTTTTCTAAATACCTTTGTGCTCCTCTGCACTGGAATTTACTTTTCATATGTATGCAATGTTTTATTTCATTTTGTGACCTAAACACACTAATTTCACCATTTTTATGCCCATTGAATGTATACAAATTACATTCAATGTCGGTACAATACCCGTATGCAATAAAAGAGTTCTTGTTTATCCGAGTATGTTTAAAATTAATGTCACACGCATTGTTTTTTGTTAAATAACCTATGCTAATAAAATCTTCTAGGAGTTTTTTAATAGGAATCACAGTATTATTTTTTTTAAGAATTTCGCAGATTTCAGGCATATGCATTTCTGTATCATGAATTGGACATTCAAATTTAAAAAGTCTTCTAGTTTTTTTTCTCTCCACCATACGAACATTTCTGTTTAAATGTGTATATATTTCAGGTGTTAGATACTTTTTACGAATACTTTTTAAGACTGTTACGCTTGCAAAGCTGTCATCTACAAAATCCATTTTTTCATTAAGACTTGACTCGTTAATGAAACGATCAATACTAGCATGACTCCCATTAATATTTTGATTCGTTTCTAAATCATTGCCAGAAGCATTTAAACAAGAAGTGTTTATATTTTCTGTTAATTTAATTACATTATTATTATTACCATCATTATCAACAATAAAAGTGTCACCTTGGTCAGTAATTAGGCCGCATTTACCAATTTTTTCCATCATATATTTGGCTTCTGCGTGCGGCGTATTGCTGATATATTCATTTATTTTGCTCTGTAATTAAAAGAAAAGAAAAATAAGAGAATATATATAGTTATAAAAATAAAACAAAATTAAAAAATCGAATAATTATTACTTTTAAAGATATTATCGGCAAAAAGAATTTACCTTCGAATTGTCAGTATCCTCAAATTGCGAAAAGTTAAAAGAAAACTTCTCGGTGTCGCTTTCCTCTTTTATACTGAGAAATTCTTCCAAGCATTCGTTGGAAACCTAAAAATTTAATTTAACTATTGGTGAAATCCGTATTTTAGTTTTTGATAGAATTTGAGTATTTAAAACTAAAAAATCCTTTAGAAGTTCTCTAGGGTAAATATTTACTGTAAAAATATGTACTTACATGACTCTTTAAGGATACTTCAGAAGAAACCTGGAAGTAATATTTAATACATAAATCAAACAAGATTTTAAAGTCCATTTACATTACACCGAAATCAACTAGATTTGATTTGAAATCTCTTTCAAAATCTAGTTCGTCTACACTGTATTTTTTTGACACTAGCAGGATTTCATATTAATATAAAATCAAAAAATGGATAACTAAAAATTTTATTTACCATTTTATTTATAGTTTACACATCATTCATTTTTACTTTTGTTTATATTTTCATTTTTTTAACATTTTAAATAATTTTCCTTTTATTGTTTTAATAAGACTGTCATTTTTTTTTGTACAGTGTAGTTTTTTTTTGGTACAATATGAAAAAAACCATAGTTGCATTGGTAAATTCTACTAGATTTTGAGTAGGTTTCCTCAAAATCTAATGGCGAAGTAGATTTTGTTTTGTATGGGAAATCTATTTAAAATCAACTAGATTTCGCTTAAAATCTCATTAGTACTATGTAAGGAAGTTAATACAAACCATCTCACTGATTAGTTCGCCTTCTACGTTTTCAAAATTTTCATTCGATAAAACACCGAACGGAATCTTAAAATATAAATATGTACATATGTATGTATATTTGCTTATTACCAAAAAGGAAAAAAAAACGTCAAAGATACTAAAGTAAATACATACTACTTTTTTAATATCTTAAGTTTGTTGATTACTGAGGAACTGAAATAAAAGTGATAGCATTTTTTAAATATATGTATATTACAAAAAAATTTAATTAATGCTGCAAACACAACTGGGACGAACGGCGAAAAATACCAAAATCTTATTCGACAAGCCATTTGGCGAGAAAGCTCGAAAAAAGTGGCAACACTGCCTATCGCGGATTTAGCTACGAATCACGAATTTCGTTTAAAGTACTAATTGTATGCGCTTCATATACACAAATGTGTTTTATTTCTAACGACGAATATTCGTAACGATAACTTCGTCGTTCGTTCAGATGTGTTTATAACATTATTTAAAACAAATAGAGAAAACTACAACATTTTATTACTATACTCACGTGTCTCACACCAGATTTTATTTTTGATTTCATCGTCATTGTTTTTGTAATTTTAACAACCTTATTACTACTCAAGTTGTTTAAAATGAGTAGAATCCTATCATATGGGATATTATTCACATCAAAGCCAGATTCGCAGTAAGTCATCTGAATGGCTTTTTGCATTATACTGAAAAAGGATAATGAACAGTTTACATACCTATGTAAGATTCAGTTTTATCAAAAATTAATAGAGTTTAGAACCATATGTATCTTTTAAAATATGTTCAGTAATTTGATTACTTTTATTTACTAAACTGTCAGCACTGATTATGAGAAGAAATTAAACAACTTGCTAAAAGGCAAAATTTAAAAAAAGTTTACTCACCTTTTCATCACTGTATGATTGATAAAGCAATTTTTATTAATATCTTAAGTATATATTTCAATATTTTAATATCGTAAGTATATATTTCTATAGTTTTATTATTTATATTTTTAAGGTTTTAGCTTTTAAGATAAAAAATTCTTTAAAAAGGGAAACAACCACAATGCACAAATCGCAAAATATAACAGATAATGAATAAGTGTTATTTTTTTAAATTACGCATTTGAATTTTAATGTTGTAAGCATTTATGTATATGTAACTTCAAATTAAAGCAGAATTCAAATTTGCGATTATCCACACAAAAATTTATTTCAGCGATTTTAAACAATAACAACAACAACTATAGATATTAATAGGTAATCGGATTAGGTTGCAGCTCTGTTTAATGAAAAACATTCAAAATATTTATTTTTCTCGTTTTCTAACATGGCACACAACTAAACAAGACATATTTAATCGTAATATTTGTTTAACAATCGATCGGTGGGCAACAGAATGGTAAGTAAAATATCATCATTTTAATTACTATGGTTTTATTAATTTTTGTTAAAAATAATTAATACTATATATATATTTTCAGAGTTTAGTTATACCAATTGTTTTCGAAATAAGGGTGGAGGAAGGAAAAAGAAAACGTAAAAAAATTTAGGAGCAAAAAGTTTTTTAAAAAGTATGCCAAGAAGCCGGAACGACAGCAAAACGACCAACAGGAGATGCCATCAGCAACTTTACCACCTCCTCCCCAACCGCTTCCGATGAAAGAATCATAACCATCAACATTTATCAAGATTTAAAATATTAACACATTCGGTGTTAAAAAATGAAATTAAATGTACTATGTACAATCAATTTTTTTAAATAAAAATTAATTTTTATTAATGGGTTAACAAATTGAAAAAATTTTTAGAACTAAAAACGATTTTAAGTCGCATAAATATTGATTGATGTGATTCATGGTCTCAGTTTTCATTTTACATGATACGCAAGGCGAATTCATAGGTATACGAATAGCGAAAATAAAGCGGGCGAGAAGATAACAAACTAAATATAACAAACTAAAATTTTGACTCAATATGAAGAGAGAATTTCTCTTTTTCTCTCTCTTTATATTGAGAAGGAAAATGAGTGATAACTCTTTTTTTAATGTAGGCTGCCAGACACTTTTTTATTCAAGTGTGGCCATAATTTTTAAAGTTAATAGCGAGAAACACGCTAACATTAGTATATCTCAAAGAATAACTGATCAATGTTTTTATAAGCAATAAATTCTTGCACATATTTTTTACAAATACGCAAATAAAATTAATGTTTTTTAAGAATTATTAATTTCTAAAATTATAACTAATACGAAATGTTAATGTTTCGAAGAGAAAACGCGGTGTCTTAAACAAGATCTGCAAAATATTAAATTTGTTTATTTTCATGTTTTTATTAGTTTTTGTGCAAATTGCCTCATACTCTTAACATTATTATTAGAAGCACAACAATATTAAATATACCAAAAGAGAAAAAGAATAATTCGGGTATATGCAAGTATATATTCCTACCAACTAATTTTTTTAAATGGATATTGGAGCACAACAATCCTAAGGTGTTGATATTAAATCGAATGCTGCCAAATTTAAATTCAATCATATGTAGCTAGGTCTTACAAATTATATGGCAACTTCTATTAAAATACTAAGTCAACAGTGAATATCAGCTCTTCTTCTTTTTTATTTTGAGAGAGGATTTTCAAGTTAACAAACTAACTTACTGCCATCCCTAAATTAGCGCGTAAGACGCGACGCAAAATAACGCATGGCTTTTACGCTGAAGGTGCATACCTAAATAAAAGCGCAACGTTTTGTTGTGAACAGTAATGTTAACTCATCATTTTTAATAAAACCCTATAAAATGAAATGCAAAATAGTGATAAAAACGCTATATAAGCCTGAAAAAAGCAAAAATGTCATTACTGTTTTGTAACGTTTTCTAAATACTACAACAAAATATGTAAACAACAGTAGCTTGCAGGCAACTGCATTATCTTACGCGCTGTCAAAATTGGATTTTCCAATTGCTAAGCGTTGACGCCGTGCTATTTAGGGATGCTTCATACATTTTGTATGTACATGAGAAATTTTGACAGATATCTTGCGCTTTACGTCGTAATTTAGGGATGGCAGTTAACAAACCGGAAATGAAAAGTTTTATAAAATTAAGCAAATTTAATAAATTATTCAAAAGTTATAGTAACAAATTTAATAAACATTTATATTTTATGAACACAAAAAAAAAAAATCTTTTGTAAAAAGACTAAAAATACGTTACAACTAATACATTTGGGCTTTCCTTCATATTATATCTAGGCTTATATCTCGAAAACTAAGAGTTGTTCCTGGATGGAACCAATTGTGGATCAAAGCCACATATATTGGCTCTAACCTGGCATATAGCCTATATTTGTTGAGCATATTTTCTTGAACAAAGTATTAAAAAAAATAAATTTTCAAATTTCACTCATATTACAAATGGGCTTATATCTCGAAAACTAGGAGTTGTTCCTGGATGGGACCAATTGTAAATGAAAGCCACATATATTGGCTCTAATCTGGCATATAGGTTATATTTGTTGAGCATATTTTCTTGAACAAAGTATTAAAAAAAATAAATTTTCAAATTTCACTCATATTACAAATGGGCTTATATCTCGAAAACTAGGAGTTGTTTCTGGATGAGACCAATTGTAAATGAAAGCCACATATATTGGCTCTAATCTGGCATATAGCCTATATTTGTTGAGCATATTTTCTTGAACAAAGTATTAAAAAAAATAAATTTTCAAATTTCACTCATATTACAAATGGGCTTATATCTCGAAAACTAGGAGTTGTTCCTGGATGGGACCAATTGTGAATGAAAGCCACATATATTGGCTCTAATCTGGCATATAGGTTATATTTGTTGAGCATATTTTCTTGAACAAAGTATTAAAAAAAATAAATTTTCAAATTTCACTCATATTACAAATGGGCTTATATCTCGAAAACTAGGAGTTGTTCCTGGATGGGACCAATTGTAAATGAAAGCCACATATATTGGCTCTAATCTGGCATATAGGTTACTATTTAGAAATAATGCAACGAATAGTAAAACAAAGGTATAATTATTGAAACGTCACATAGTGAGGGAATTGGTTAAAACAAATGGAAAAAAACTTTAGTTTATAAGCGACTAGTTACCTCACAAATCTGAACTCAATAAGACGACGCTGCGATGCGCATATAAAAATTAAAACCATTGCTTAATTCTAACTCTTGCTCTTGTTTTAAAAATTTAAAGCCCAGGCGATAGCTCTGGCAAAACACTAAAAAAAACCTATTTGCTTTGTTTAACTATTTGCTTGGAGCAGAACCAAAATTTTTTTGAACATATTTTTTTGAATTGAATTGACAAAAGACTTTTTTAGTATTTAAAATAAAAAGCTATAAAAAATGTATTGCTACATTTAAACTTATACCAAAAATTTAATTTGATGTTTAAAAGAAGTCGATTAAGCTTACTTTTGCCCTATCGACCCTACGTATGCAAAAGGTAGTAATCAAAAGTATGAAGTATTTATATTGTTTCTAAACTATTGATACAAGATATTACAAAAAATATGTATCAAAATTTTTATCAACTTTTTATAATGCGTTTCTATTAACGCATTATAGCCATACCTTAGTTTTGCAATTTCTTTTTTGCAACTATAGTTATGAGAATAAAAAAACGTTTTAATTTTTCTACTTGCTGCTATATTGTTTCTTCCCCTGCATATTCGTGTGAAATATTTTTTGGGAAATTTAGCGCTTTAGAAACAAGTAGAAAAAATAAGGCTTTGTATGTGGCCTGGTTTTTAAAATACAAAAAGCAGACACTTTAAGTATAAGTATTCTTTTGTCCGTTTTAAGAAGAAGTTATCATGTTATCTATTTTAGTGAATAAATTCCAATCGAAAAAAAATATACATGCGGCGATAGAGAGTTAAAAATAAGAAAAACATTTCAAGCTCATCCTTATTTTCCTACTTATTTGCGATTTATTAATTACTGTGGGTTTTGTTCGTGACAAAGACTTTAACATATCACGCTGAAAAAGTTTGATAAAACAGGCAAATGCATTATAATGATTTACAAAAATATTTTATATTTTACCTTTGTAACAGGTGGCTCGAGATATAAGCCAATTTTTAGTATGAGTGAAATTTGAAAATTTATTTTTTTTAATACTTTGTTCAAGAAAATATGCTCAACAAATATAACCTATATGCCAGATTAGAGCCAATATATGTGGCTTTCATTTACAATTGGTCCCATCCAGGAACAACTCCTAGTTTTCGAGATATAAGCCCATTTGTAATATGAGTGAAATTTAAAAATTTATTGTTTTTAATACTTTGTTCAAGAAAATATGCTCAACAAATATAACCTATATGCCAGATTAGAGCCAATATATGTGGCTTTCATTTACAATTAGTCCCATCCTGGAACAACTCCTAGTTTTCGAGATATAAGCCCATTTGTAATATGAGTGAAATTTAAAAATGTATTGTTTTTAATACTTTGTTCAAGAAAATATGCTTAACAAATATAACCTATATGCCAGATTAGAGCCAATATATGTGGCTTTCATTTACAATTGGTCCCATCCAGGAACAACTCCTAGTTTTCGAGATATAAGCCCATTTGTAATATGAGTGAAATTTAAAAATTTATTGTTTTTAATACTTTGTTCAAGAAAATATGCTCAACAAATATAACCTATACGCCAGATTAGAGCCAATATATGTGGCTTTCATCCACAGTTGGTCCCATCCAGGAACAACTCCTAGTTTTCGAGATATAAGCCCATTTGTAATATGAGTGAAATTTAAAAATTTATTGTTTTTAATACTTTGTTCAAGAAAATATGCTCAACAAATATAACCTATATGCCAGATTAGAGCCAATATATGTGGCTTTCATTTACAATTGGTCCCATTCAGGAACAACTCCTAGTTTTCGAGATATAAGCCCATTTGTAATATGAGTGAAATTTAAAAATTTATTGTTTTTAATACTTTGTTCAAGAAAATATGCTCAACAAATATAACCTATATGCCAGATTAAGCCAATATATGTGGCTTTCATTTACAATTAGTCCCATCCTGGAACAACTCCTAGTTTTCGAGATATAAGCCCATTTGTAATATGAGTGAAATTTAAAAATGTATTGTTTTTAATACTTTGTTCAAGAAAATATGCTTAACAAATATAACCTATATGCCAGATTAGAGCCAATATATGTGGCTTTCATTTACAATTGGTCCCATCCAGGAACAACTCCTAGTTTTCGAGATATAAGCCCATTTGTAATATGAGTGAAATTTAAAAATTTATTGTTTTTAATACTTTGTTCAAGAAAATATGCTCAACAAATATAACCTATATGCCAGATTAGAGCCAATATATGTGGCTTTCATTTACAATTGGTCCCATCCAGGAACAACTCCTAGTTTTCGAGATATAAGCCCATTTGTAATATGAGTGAAATTTAAAAATTTATTGTTTTTAATACTTTGTTCAAGAAAATATGCTCAACAAATATAACCTATACGCCAGATTAGAGCCAATATATGTGGCTTTCATCCACAGTTGGTCCCATCCAGGAACAACTCCTAGTTTTCGAGATATAAGCCCATATGTAGTATCAGGGATAGCGCAGGTAATAGTTGTAGTTGTAACGTATTTGTAGTTTTTTTTTACAAAAGGGGTTTTTTTGTTAATAAAATATCGATTTTTATTTTATTTATTGCATTAACTTTTGAATAATTTTTTAAATTTGTTTAATTGAATAACTTTTCATTTCCGGTTTGTTAAGTTAGTTTGTTAACTTAAAAATCCTCTCCCATGAAAAATAAAAGAAGAAGAGCTGATATTCATTGTTGAGTGTGTACTTATGTAGATGTTGCCATATAATTAATAAAATTTAAGTACATTTTGTTGGATTTAAACTTGGTAGCACTTAATTTAATGTAAAGCACTCATTTTTTTATGCGTGTGAGAGACTAAGGAAGCCATTTTTAATTTTCCTCTCTTTTATTTGAGTGAAACAAGTTTAGTTTGTTATTCTAGTTTGTTATCTTCACGGAGATGAAAATAAATACAACATTCCTATAGAAATATATACATTTTGTTTTTGTACAAATAGTTTTCGCCTGTCAAAAACAAAGGAGATAATCTTGCCAACCAACGTGTTTAGAATTTTTCATTAAACAGAGCTGTATTTTTTCAAACATTAAAGGTTTTAGCGATTTTTAACACAAAAAAAATAAGATATGCTTATTTAAGAATGACTATTTATTGCATAATTAGCGCCACGAAAATGTTTTTATTTATTTATTTATTTATTTATCCATTAATATCCCTTAAAGTAAATTCATAGAATGTCTTCTGGAAATGTTTTTATTATATTATTTTATAAATAAAATATTACATTGATATTCAAAAATAAATTAATTATAACTTGCGCACTTATTATCATATATTCAATTAGCAACGCTTTTTTGGCCCACTCAGGATGAAGCCCCTTTTCTCGAAAACGGCTCGGGGGAATTGTTGCACGGTTGTCAGTTTTTGTTCTTTAATATCTCTATTTTAATAATGTATGGCCATTATGGGCGACAGTGTTATAGTTTCCATGGAAAACATTAGCAACGCTTTTTGTGCCCACTCAGGATGAAGCCACTTTTCTCGAAAACGGCTCGGCGGAATTGTTGCACGGTTGTCAGTTTCTGTTCATTAATATCTCTATTTTAATAATGTATGGCCATTATGGGCGACAGTGTTATAGTTTCCATGGAAAACATTAGCAACGCTTTTTTTGGCCCACTCAGGATGAAGCCCCTTTTCTCGAAAACGGCTCGGCGGAATTGTTGCACGGTTGTCAGTTTTTGTTCTTTAATATCTCTATTTTAATAATGTATGGCCATTATGGGCGACAGTGTTATAGTTTCCATGGAAAACATTAGCAACGCTTTTTGTGCCCACTCAGGATGAAGCCACTTTTCTCGAAAACGGCTCGGCGGAATTGTTGCACGGTTGTCAATTTCTGTTCATTAGTATCTCTATTTTAATAATGTATGGCCATTATGGGCGACAGTGTTATAGTTTCCATGGAAAACATTAGCAACGCTTTTTTTGGCCCACTCAGGATGAAGCCCCTTTTCTCGAAAACGGCTCGGCGGAATTGTTGCACGGTTGTCAATTTTTGTTCATTAATATCTCTATTTTAATAATGTATGGCCATTATGGGCGACAGTGTTATAGTTTCCATGGAAAACATTAGCAACGCTTTTTGTGCCCACTCAGGATGAAGCCACTTTTCTCGAAAACGGCTCGGCGGAATTGTTGCACGGTTGTCAATTTTTGTTCATTAATATCTCTATTTTAATAATGTATGGCCATTATGGGCGACAGTGTTATAGTTTCCATGGAAAACATAGAAACGCTTTTTTTGGCCCACTCAGGATGAAGTCACTTTTCTCGAAAACGGCTCGGCGGAATTGTTGCACGGTTGTCAATTTTTGTTCATTAATATCTCTATTTTAATAATGTATGGCCATTATGGGCGACAGTGTTATAGTTTCCATGGAAAACATTAGCAACGCTTTTTTTGGCCCACTCAGGATGAAGCCACTTTTCTCGAAAACGGCTCGGCGGAATTGTTGCACGGTTGTCAATTTTTGTTCATTAATATCTCTATTTTAATAATGTATGGCCATTATGGGCGACAGTGTTATAGTTTCCATGGAAAACATTAGCAACGCTTTTTGTGCCCACTCAGGATAAAGCCACTTTTCTCGAAAACGGCTCGGCGGAATTGTTGCACGGTTGTCAACTTTTGTTCATTAATATCTCCATTTTAATAATGTATGGCCATTATGGGCGACAGTGTTATAGTTTCCATGGAAAGCATTAGCAACGCTTTTTTTGGCCCACTCAGGATGAAGCCCCTTTTCTCGAAAACGGCTCGGCGGAATTGTTGCACGGTTGTCAATTTTTGTTCTTTAATATCTCTATTTTTATAATGTATGGCCATTATGGGCGACAGTGTTATAGTTTCCATGGAAAACATTAGCAACTCTTTTTGTGCCCACTCAGAATGAAGCCACTTTTCTCGAAAACGGCTCGGTGGAATTGTTGCACGGTTGTCAATTTTTGTTCATTAATATCTCTATTTAAATAATGTATGGCCATTATGGGCGACAGTGTTATAGTTTCCATGGAAAACATTAGCAACGCTTTTTTTGGCCCACTCAGGATGAAGCCACTTTTCTCGTAAACGGCTCGGCGGAATTGTTGCACGGTTGTCAATTTTTGTTCATTAATATCTTTTTTTTTTTTAATAATGTATGGCCATTATGGGCGACAGTGTTATAGTTTCCATGGTAAACAGTAGCAACGCTTTTTTTGGCCCACTCAGGATGAAGCCACTTTTCTCGTAAACGGCTCGGCGGAATTGTTGCACGGTTGTCAATTTTTGTTCATTAATATCTCTATTTTAATAATGTATGGCCATTATGGGCGACAGTGTTATAGTTTCCATGGTAAACAGTAGCAACGCTTTTTTTGGCCCACTCAGGATGAAGCCACTTTTCTCGTAAACGGCTCGGCGGAATTGTTGCACGGTTGTCAATTTTTGTTCATTAATATCTCTATTTTAATAATGTATGGTCATTATGGGCGACAGTGTTATAGTTTCCATGGTAAACAGTAGCAACGCTTTTTTTGGCCCACTCAGGATGAAGCCACTTTTCTCGAAAACGGCTCGGCGGAATTGTTGCACGGTTGTCAATTTTTGTTCATTAATATCTCTATTTTAATAATGTATGGTCATTATGGGTGACAGTGTTATAGTTTCCATGGAAAACATCAGCAATCGTTTTTTGTGATCATGGAAAACGCTTTTTTATAATTATTCTCTAAATACAAAAATGTTTTGTTTATTTATTTACAATTTAAATCAATTTTTCTTCTTCTAGATGCCAAAATTTATTCTTATTTTATTTTTTAATTCAAAATATCCAATCCCGGGGAATTTTACTTCCCGGTTTTTTCCCCGGTTTTTAATACCCAAAATCGACGCTATTTCTTCGACGCTATCTTGGCGCACGTGGTTGTCATGGGTACCGTACCTCTATTTCAACAATCATCCTTCGTCGCTCACATCTATTTTGACCTATATGCACAGCTGCAAAAATTCTGGGAAGTTGAAGATTGTCAACATCAATCCAAATATTTGGCTCAAGAAGAAGAAATGACTAAAAACACAACTCCCAAAATGTCTAGCGCCAGCAAGATGAAAGATACATGATAAGGCTCCCATTTAAAATGAACTCAGTTGAATTATATGACTCTAAGTTCAACGCATGTGAAAGGTTCCAGTCCATGAAAAGAAAATTCGTTAAAAATCATGAATTTAAAACTGAATTTCATTAATATATGAAATAATGTAAGGACCTTAACCATATGCAGCTCGCATATAAAGATAACGCACAGTATTACATGCCATATCATGCTGTACTTCAAGTACAACAACAAAATTACGTATGGTATTTGATGCCTCCTGCAAAAGTTCGAATAACTTCTCTTTGAATGATTACCTACTTATTAATCCTAAAGTTCAAAACAATCTTTGCACAATACTGTTAAAATTCAGAAAACACAAAATCGGACTAACAACAACATCGAGAAAATGCATCATGCTGACAGAGTATATCGAATAATCCTATGGCGCAGAACAGCAGAGGATGCAGCTAATCCGTATCTGTTAAGAACAGGGACATTCATATGGAACAGCATCAGCTCCATGTTTAGCAAATGCTGTGGCTAAAAAGAACTTGGGATCAAGAATCGCCTAATGATTCAGTGGCTTTATTTAAGAAAGAATATTTACTATATCCAAGGTGGCTTAAATTCTCGTACGGTGATCAAGTCGAACTACACGGTTTATCTGATGCTTCAGGGCTCGCTAATGCTGCAGCAATTTCTGTTCGCATTATAAGAAAAAATGGTTCGATTTCAAAAATATTACTGACAGCAAACACAAAAGGTGCGCCCTTGAAGCAAATCACTCTTCCGCGCTTAGAACTTTGTGCAGCACATCTTATGGTGAAATTGATGGTAATGGCAAAGGGATCTCTGCTATTTGAAAAAGTTTTAACATACGGCTGGACAAATTCAAAAATAGTATTGGTATGGATTAGTAATTATCCTCGTAGACGGAAATCTTTTCTTTCGTATTATAGTTCTTACATAATACAACATTTACCTTCTGCACATTGGCATCATACAGTATCTAAACAAAATCCAGCCGACTTAGCGACCAGAGGCATTGATCTTATTGACAATACATTGTGGTTGACAGGTCCTCAAATTTTACAAAACAAAGATTTTCAATTTTAAATAACACCTAGACTTTCAAATAATTTTAAATAAGAGGAGAAAAGAAAACTTCTTTAAACAATAGTTACTTGTGAAAGTAATGACAAAAATTAATGTATCAATATTCTGAATTTGTGACCTTTGCCGCATAACTGCACTTTTATTTTGCTCTTGTCACAACTGTAAAATCACAACACAAAATCAAAACTAGATTCATCAAAACAACCGAATTTGCGGATGCCAAAATATCATTAATTAAATGTTCACAACGACAATGTTACCGCAATGAAATTCGTTTATTAGCTTCAAAAAAAACCATTGGCAGTAAATAGCAAATTATTAGCGTTGGGTTCAATTTTAGATAAACAAAATGCTTGCATAGAGTTAGTGGATGTTTGGAAAGTGCAAATATTAACTACGATTAAAAGCATCCATGCATACTTAATAAAAACGAGACTCAACAATTAATAGCTAAATATTATCACATCATAAATATTCATGCTGAATTAAGACGACTGTAGTATCTCCTTGGTTTGGGGTTGTAGATTCCAAACGTCATTTATCGTATTGTTTATAAATGCACAACGTATGAGGGATATCGTCAATGGCCTTATCAACAACGTATGAATGATCTGCCTACCTATCCTGTACAACCAGCACCAACATTTCTACACATTGGTATTGATTTGGCAGGGTCAATACTCGTCCGTTCTTGGAAAGGTCGCGGTTCTTAAACATACATATCCTGCATCGCAGCATTTGTGTGCCATTCATCTCGAAGCTGCGACAGAACTCACTACAGCAACGCTTTTTGTTTCCCTTTGCAGATTTACATCGAGGCGTGGTAAACCAATGCACGTCTATATAGAGTATGGCACAACCGCAAATTTCATGAATTATATGCATTTGTTCAAAACAATCATGACTCTATCTCTCAAGAACTAGCAACCCAACAGATACCCTGGCACTTCACCCCTCCTTTCGCACCACATTTTGAAGACATCTGGGAAGCAGGTGTCAAGTCCATGAAGCATTATTTAAACCGTGTTCTTGGTGAGTCACTTGCTATGTACGAAAAGTTTATTACGTTATTATATCAGATTGAGTGTTGCCTTAACTCACGCCCTTTATGTTTAAAGTTCGAAGTAGATTTGGATCTTTTAACACCAGGTCACTTCCTAATTTTACGACCATTAAGTACTTTACCTGATGAAAAAGCAGTAGATGCCAGTTTTGGAGAACATGGCCGAATGAATATCTTACTCACCTTCAAAGAACACCAAAATGGGCCACTAAATTACTTAAACTCAGACAAGATGACATGGTATTGGTTAAGAATGATAAACTACCTCCAGCGCAATGGTTAATTGGCAGAGTTATAGACACGCATCCTGGAATAGATGGCCTTTTTCGTGTAGTTACAGTCAAAACTAAATATGGTTTACTGAAGCATCCGATTTCAAAGCTCTCTTTCCTCTTCACTGACTGTTGAAAAGAGGCCTTCCAAGGTTGGCCGGCATGTTAAGGAGTCTCATTACTGTTTAGTCATCACTTGCTAAACCAACACATTTTTTGTCATACTAAAATTTGCAACATTGTTTTTTTCTATTCTTCTTTATTCTATTTATGTTTGTACATACATATACTTGCGGATAACTTTGACTAGTTGCACATGTAACTTTAACTTTTGAACACCTAAAAAAACAAAATAAATAAAAATCAAAGATTGAACCTAATTTAATAAAGTCCACTGTTTTATTTTTTTCTTTAGTGAGAAAACCAAAATTTTATATATGTTTTTTTTATAATTCATCCGCTTAAGTTGATTATCTTTCGACATAAAAGGCTTTTTACGTGGTACTCTACCATGTAAGCGATTATTATATAGCATCTACTAAAAGTGCTACTGATTCGCTTGTCTTACTATAGTCCGTACTTCTTTATCTGTAAGATGAATTAGTCGCTCTTAGCACATTTGCCTAAATTTTTGTTTTTTATGGTACAATGTTCCTTCCAATAATACTTATTTCACAGCGATTTTCCTTTTTATGTAAATCTATTATGATTTTACAAGCATCAATTGATGCTTGCTTTGCCACTGGTTTTGCAATTCCAGCATATCTTTTTAAAAGTTGACGGGACTCTTTACTTTTTTTGACGCGTTAAATTATTAGAGTATAAATTAAAATGAATTTTTTTGTTATATTTGCTTTTCAGTTTTAGCTTTAATGCATTTAACTTCACTATTAAATGAATTATCTTCAGCTTTTATAACAAAAAATAAACCAACAAATTGGTTTTAAATTCATATATATATTTTGAACTTTATTTGAATTTCATTTAAAATAAGAAAATGAAATACGAAACCACTAACTTTGCAAATCATAAAAATTAAAAAAATTAACTTTTCAAGTTGTTTTTACTTTCATTCTACTACTTTACTGAAACCTCCTGATCCTACTTCAAGGGTAGAAATCATTTGGTATTGTTAAAAACTGGAAGTTAATATTACTATTATTATAATTATATCTTTATACCCTTCACCACAAAAAAAATTTGTCATTCCGTGAATAATTTCTATAATATCCAATTCCGACCCTATAAAGTATATATATTCTGACTTCTTATGCATAGCGATGCCGGTCAGTCCGTCTGTACGTCCGCGTTAGTGTTCAAATCAAGTTTGCCGAGGCACTAGATGTGCTAGAAAAAAATTAGTATGTCATTCGATCAGACATAGTGTCGAAGGAGGTGCTATTAGAAATCAGCACGATCGATCCATGTCATTCGAGGCAGCAGGCAAAAAACCACGCCTACCTATAACTTTTGTATGTCATTTGGAACAATATAGTAACTCCAATCAAAAAAATTAATATATAGGGCGATAGAGAATTAAAAAATAAGAAAAAAACACCAAGTGAAAAAAATTTTCGAGTTAGGGGTCTCTGGGATGTAACGTAGATCGCTTCCACGTAGTGCATCTTGGGTAACGTTAAATGATCTATACCCCCCCCCCCCCCCCCCGGGCACGACCTTTTTCTGTCCAAGGACCTTTCTTCCGATTTTTTTTCGGCACGTTTTTGTTTGACTTGGGCTGGTGGTTATGGCTTCTGGACCTAGTAGCACCGGGGTAAAACCCTGTGGGAACGGCTCCAGTTTAAGGTCATAATTATCTCCGTCCCGTTAAAACCCTGGCAGGCCTCATAGTACGTTCGATACCCGTCACCGTTAAGTTGGTGGTGTAGGTTTGGTTGAGTTTACTCCCAATTAGCAACGGTCTGGCTCTGAGCACCTGTCCCCATGAAGGCTGGTGCCAACTCTCGCATGGCCTCCCTGCTTGCATAGATAACCAAGGGACCTTTGAGTTGACTACACATACGGGTGGAGATAGCGGCTATGAGTGGGGACCCATTTCGCATGGACAAAACTACAATTACAAAAAAGACCACAAAGGCAAACCCTAAAAGGGAGCCGGTTGTATTGCAACGGCAAAAGCCGGCAATCCAGAAACAACCTTCGTCTGTGACCTCTACCTCCAGACCACAGCTGGGTGCAGCGACTCTGTTGTCTGCCCCAACATCCCGCACCGCAATCCCCAAGGGTTGCGTAATGCCCTCTTCGAGCACCACAATCACTCCTGCTACAAAACAGAGTAAAAGGGGGGCTCTCCCGCATATTGGTCCAACTACTGATGTAAGGGCATTGGTTAAGCCAGCCCAAACAACTGGTAGTATGGGCCCTAGCACGTCCTCCTCTTCTCGTGCACACATCAACGCGTCGACGCGGGCGTATAGGACCAGATGATCTGCCTACCGGATCCTGCAAAAGCTTGGTGGGTACGATCCGAACACTTTGTCTGAAAAGGACCAGACTAAACTTAAATGGGCCAAACAGAACTTGAAGTCTCGCCCTCCACCTAACTTGGCACCTCAGAAACGACAAAGGTCGGCTGAGGAAACCGCTACGACAGACCCTCAACTGCCTAAATGGCCAAAAACTTTAACATCCAAACCGGTGTCCTTACGTCCCCTTAGCGAGATAGTTAAGGATATCCTCGTTTTGGCTATAATAGACACTGGTAAAAGTGACGGGACTATATCTCCAGATAATTGGAGGTTAGTCCAAGCGGCTCTTCGCAGTGTCTATAAGGACATAATTTCAGCCAATCCTGGCCCCTCCCCCCCATGCCGTGATGCGGGCTGGTATCAGGAGCATGTTAAATTGATCGCTTGTGCTGATCAACGCTCAGCGGACCTGTACAAGCAGGCAATTGACAGCCTAGGTGAAATCTGGTCGGGTGCTAAGCTCTTACCTGTATCCAAAGATCAGATTCCGAACCGTCCAGGATCCTTCGCCTGAATCCCGGCAGATCCCTCCACTCCGGATGAAATTGTGGAGCTGATTAAACTCAGCGATAAAGAGCTGCCTACGGCCGACTGGAAGGTCGCTTAAGTAAGCGAGCCAAAGGGCCACTTCCGTGACGCTATCATTGTCATTAACGACGAGTCCCTCGCCCCACTTAACGCCTGTAAGGGAGAGATCAACTACGGTTTCGACACGATCTCTCTCAGGATCTATAAGGGGGATAATATAGGGAAAAATTCTAAACCTCCCACGGAACCTCTGGTACCAGAGGTTGCCGCTGGACAAACTGAACCTTTAAAATTGGCTCCGGCTTCATGTGCGGTTTAGATATGTCGGATGACACAAGAAGTGTCATCTCTGCATCTGAGTTTGCTGGTGACTTTTTCCGGCAAATGAGTCTCGGATCCGAATACCTGGCAAAAAGCGAGGAATCACTCCTGTCTAGCGAGGGCGATTCCGGCGCTACCCTTACGGCCAAAAATAATGATGATGAGGGTTGTGCAAATTAACCTTCATCATTCCATCGCTGCTTCTGCGGCCTTACTCCTCCGCCTGTCACCGAAAGGAGAGGATATTGTTCTGGTCCAGGAACCATGGGTTATTAATGATCGGGTTTCCGGACTATCTATGGACGGCTACAAAACTGTCTACGTCACAGGTCAAGGTAAACCCAAGGCCTGTATTATGATTAAATATAATATTAAGGCTTTCTTTCTTCGCAGATTCAGTGACAGAGACAGCGTTGCCATAGCAGTGGAGACGGGCTCGAAGGACGTCTGGGTGGTCTCCAGTTATATGGCCCATGATCATGGTAATTCACCACCACATGACCTGCTAAAGCTTCTGGTTGCAGAGGCTGACAACCGTCAAACGTCGGTCATCATTGGGGCCGATGCTAACGCTCATCACCATATGTGGGGCAGCACGGATGTTAATGAACGGGGTGAGTCTCTTTTTGATTTTTTATTATTTTATGACTTAAGTATTGTCAATAGGGGAAGCAAGCCTACCTTCGTCACTTCGAGTAGAAAGGAGGTTCTCGATTTTACCTTGACAGGTGGTGACTGGTCTGATATTGTCAGAAATTAGTGAGTCTCTCAAGAGTGCTCCTTTTCTGACCATAGGTATTTATCTTATAACTTAGATCTTGAATCAGTAGGTTCCGGAGTGTCTCACTCCTACATAAATAGGAAACAAACGGACTGGTATAAATTTCGGGCCATTTTAGAGCTTGGCCTAAGGCCTGCTCCCTTCAAGATTAATGACCACTGCGATATTGATCGGGCGGTTTAATTCTTGACCTTGCAGATATTCTCTGCAGCGAAAGCGGCCTGCAATCCACCGAAGCCAAGGGGTAAACCGAAACCCCCTTTGTGGAATACGGAGATTGCAGAGTTACGTAAGGAATGTAGACGACTCTTTAATAGGGCCAAAAATAGTGGAAACCGGCTGCCCTACAAGGATAAACAAAGGGAGTTTAAGTATGCCATACGTAGACCCAAAAGAGCCTCGTGGAAAACTTTCTGTGGCAACATAGAAAGCTCGTCCGAAACCAGCAGGCTACGCAGGATTCTTAGCACGTCCCCGAGAGTTATTGAGAGTATTCAGAAGCCGGACGGTCAATGGACGGACTCGGTAATCGATACCTTGGAGACGCTGCTTAATACTCCCTTCCCTGGTAGTGAAGGGATTGACGAAGCGATGGGGACTGTGAATTCCGCGTCGGTTTGTCCACCTACTTTCCGGGTGACCAATGCTCACTTAGAGTGGGCCATCATGTCGTTTGATGCCTTTAAGTCTCCTGGAATTGACAATATCATTCCAGCGGACTTGCAACATGGCATAAACCTCATAAAACCATGGCTATTGCAAATCTACAATGCTTGCCTGGAAAATATTTACATGCCCACAGGTTGGCGTGTAGCCCGAGTTGTTTTCATCAAGCGGGGAAGACATCTCCTATTAAATCCAAGGACTTTAGGCCCATAAGCCTGTCGTCCTTCCTACTCAAAACGCTGGAAAGGATTCTTAATCTTCAGATCAGAAACTCCATAAATCCCGCGCTTATTTCTAGCTCGCAGCATGCTTACACGAAAGGGAAATCTGTGGAAATAGCGCTGCACGTGTTTTTATTCGATGTTGAAAAGTCCCTTTCAAATAAGGAATTAACGCTTGCAGTGTTTCTTGACATAGAAGGAGCTTTCAATAACGTCTGCCCCAATGCCGTTATAAAGGCCCTCTTGGATCTCGATCTTGATGCAAATCTGGTGGGATTCATTGCGCAACTACTGAAGACACGTATCATCACGTCCACTTTGGAAAATGATCACGTTGAAAGGGTAGTGAAAAGAGGCACTCCACAAGGTGGCGTATTGTCTCCCCTCGTCTGGAATCTGGCAGTCAACACGCCGCTACGGCGACTGGACCAAATGGGTAATAGGGTGATAGCTTATGCTGATGACATTGCTATCGCAGTCTCTGGGAAGTACCTGACAACACTCACAGAACGGATGAACTATTCGCTTAATGTTCTGTCTCAATGGTGCTGCGATTTTGATCTTGCTGTTAACCCCGGCAAAACGGAGGTTATGCTCTTCACACGGAGATACAAGATCCCGAATTTTACTGCACCTAGGCTGAATGGCATTGTGCTCAGTGTAAGTAAAAGTGTGAAATACCTTGGGGTGATACTTGACCCCAAACTTAAATAGAAGGAAAACATTGCCGAAAGAGCTTGGAAGGCGACCTGTGCGCTCCATCTCTGTCAGAGAGCTCTAGGACCAAGATGGGGCCTTCAGCCTCGAATCATCTCCTGGCCCTACAAGGCAGTTATAGAGCCAAATATTCTCTATGGTGCTGTGTTTTGGTGGCCCGCTCTTGAGAGATTGGTCAACCAAAAGCCTCTTGACATAGTCAGGAGAACACCCGCCATTTTGATTACTGGGGCTCTTCGAACAACTTCGACAAAGGCTCTGTATGCTCTTCTCCACTGGTTACCCACCAAACTTCTGGTATTGCAACAGGCTAAATGCTATGCAGCCAGACTTAATGCACTCTCACGCTGGCTCAAACTGGACATAGGGCACTCTAAGATTATCGATCGGGATGTGCCACTGCCATCAATGGTGGACTACTTCTCTTCTTCTCCCGCTCTGGACCACGGGTTTCAAATCCATATTCCAAATAGGGAGATATGGGTCCGCAACGAAGTGGTTGTGGGTGGTACTGTTGACATCTACACCGATGGCTCGAAACTGGACGACAGAGTCGGTTGCGGAATCTTCTTCAATTATCTTGGCCTAAGACTCTCCCTCAGACTCCCTGACTACTGCAGCGTCTTTCAAGCCGAGGTAATGGCCATTCTGAAAACATCCGAAATAGCGCTCAGGGACGATCTTTCTGGTCATGCTATTCGGATTTTTTCGGACAGTCAGGCGGCAATCAGGGAGCTTGCTGGTGCATATAGTACATCTAAGCTAGTCCTGAGTTGCCGCCCATTGCTGAACACTTTATCGAAGCTATCACAGATTGACCTGTTTTGGGTCCCTGGTCACAGGGATATCCAGGGTAACTGTGAGGCCGATGATCTCGCTAAACGGCGCACATTGCTTCCTAATGTCTCCCCGCTACCAGACGTTGGAATTCCTCTGGCAACGGTGAAAATGGCCATAAAGAACCACTATCTAAATTTGGCTCGTAAATTATGGGTAGATGAAAGTTCCTGCTGTATCTCCAGACAACTGTGGACAACACTGGACCTCAAGCGGACCAGGCAGCTGCTCAGACTGGACAGAAAATCCATAAGTATCACGGTCTCGGTACTTACTGGATACTGTCTAATCGGTAGGCATGCTGAAAGACTTGGTCTGCCTTTTAATGATTTCTGCCGCAGCTGTGGCTCGGAGGATGAGGAAGAGACCGTACTGCACCGCCTGGGCCACTGCCCATCCCTGGCTCGAAGAAGACTAAGAATTCTGGGCTCTTTTTTCTTTGGAACTCTTACGGAGCTATCATCCCACTCTATAAGGGACATAGCGAAGTTCATCCGTGAAACCTCATGGTCCTCGGCTGGGTAATGGGAGTCATGCCGCCTTCTTTGTGGTATCACAACGGGCCATTCGTTTGTGCTCAAGTAAGCTTCGTCGCGAGAGGCTGCCACTCCTAACTAAGTAACTAACTAGGGGTCTCTGAAAATTAAAATTTTTTTAAATATCAATATGGGTATCATTTAAAAGCTTTGAAGGAGATCTTTGGGGAAATTCTCAAATTTCCCATTAACATCCGATGCCATTTTTATGAATTTAAATTTTTTCCTTACAATAAAAAATTTGGAATTTCATTAAAACCCGAAAATGGACAAAAAATTAACTACTATCAAGAATTTAAAAGTTTTCTGAAAATCCCATATGTGCAAGAAAATTCAAATCAATTCAATTTATTAACAACAATAATATTTTCATTTTAGTTTAAAATATTTTATACATATGATGAGTTCAAGAGTTTATCTTTTTCAACATAAAATTTTTGTAAATTAGATGTGGGAGGAAAAAATGTACAAAAACCTATTTGAACTTATTTTTATCTTTAAATAAAACTTAATCTAGTTAAATCTAATTAAAGTGAAGCAAGTTCATTAATGTGAATAAATTCCGAGTAAGTACAGCGGCGTTTAAAGTTCTCTAAGAGTCTATTTATTTTAGAATCCACTAGTTCTACATCTGCTTGTGCGTGGAAACGTGTAGTTGAAAAAAATCATGGTAAGTTAAACATTAATTTTAGTAGTTTGTTTTGTGAAATTTGAAGTTTTTTTATGTGACATTTAGCTATGGTAGCCCATACTGGCGCAGCATAAAACATTTCTGCTTGGAAAATTGTTTTTAGGATAAGTTTCTTGTTGGCAATATTTAGTTTGGAATTTCCATTTATAAGTGGGTATAAGATATGTGTCAATACATTTATTTTATTCATGACGTAAAGTATGTGGTCTTTAAATTTTAACCTGTTGTCAGAACTACACCAAGGTACTTCACGTTTTTCTCCCACTGGACTGACATTTGTATGTTAATACTAACTTGGGGACATAGCATTCTTTACGCTTCCTAGTAAAATATAATGCCTGAGATTTGGTACAGTTTATTATAATTTTCCACCTGTTGAAATAGCGTATTATTTCTTCCAGGGCTCTTTGCAGTTTATTTATAGCAAGTTTGCCAGAGCATATAATTGCCATGTCATCAGCGAAAATAGACATTGTACATTAATCTAAAGTAGGAAAGTCTGCAGTGTATATGTTATATAAAATTGAAGAGCCTTGTGGGCAACTTGCTGATATTTGAAAATTCCTAGAACAACATGACCCTATTTGTACTCTGAAAGCACGATTTATTAAAAACGATTGTATTATTTTAATTAGCTCCGTAGGAAAGTTAAGACGAATCATTTTATATATTAATTTCCTATGCCCTACCGAGTCAAAAGCTGCTTTGACATCTAGTAGCACTATACCCGATGACTTTTGTGTGCAAGAAAAAAAAAAAAACACTATTGAGTCGTTTTTCACCAAAAATTTTAATATTTAAAAAAAACTATACTTGCAATAAAAACTTTTAAATTTCATTTAAAACCAAAAATGCACAAAAAATAACTAACCACTATCAAATATTTAAGTTTTTTAAAAACCCCCTATTCAGAAAAAAAAACCACAGTTACATTATTGAGTAATTTTTTTATATTTTATTTGTACAAGTGAAGCTAAACACCAAATACCTGGCGTCCTCAGAATATTCCTTTTAGCGAACTTTCAGCTTACTAAGAGCCTTGCATTTCGTGCTTATTTATCAATAGATTCTTTAATGAAGGAAAGTGCAGAGCAGACGCAACTTAACTTTACCCCAAATATCTTCATTGTGCATTATCTAAGATTACCAACAAATTGCAATTTCACTAAACGATTCAAATTTTACCAAAACATTTTTTTCACGAAAATTTCACAAAAAATTTTAAGTTTTGTAAAAAATTCTACTTGCAATAAAAAATTTGAAATTCCATTTAAAACCGAAAATGCACAAAAAATATGTTAACACTATCAAAAATTTAAAACTTTTCTGAAAACCAAAACATTTATATTTACATTATAGATTCATTTTTCAAAAAAAATATTAGTTTTTGCAAAAAACTCTGATTGCAATAAAAAATTTGAAATTAAACCTAAAACCAAAAATGCACAAAAAATAACAAACTACTATCAACAGTTTAAAAGTTTTCTAAAAAACCCCATATTCGCAAAAAAAAAAAAACACCTTTACACTTTTGAGTCATTTTTATATTATAATTGTACAAGTCAAGATAACAACCAAATATCTGAAATCTTCAGAACATTTCTTTTACCGAACGTTCAGCTTACTAAGAGCCTTGCCTTTCGCGCTTATATATCATCAGATTCTTTAATGAAGGAAAGTGCAGAGCAGACGCCAAGGTGATACATAAGCAAGTCAACTTCACCCCAAATATCAATTCATTCTTCTGTATATACATGTAGCTATAAATATATGGTGACGGGTATATAAGATTCGGCAACGCCGAATATAACACTCTTACTTGTTATAATAATTATTATTATTTTTGCAATTAATCTTCTCCAATACCGTAGAATTTTAAACCTTTTTTTAAATGGTTTTGTTGTTATGACAATCGCATGTTTTTAAATTGCATACTTATGATTTCAAAAGCGACAACTTTCGTTTCATATGTTCTAAAACTCACTCGTTTTGCGTTTTTTCATACTTCTGTTCTAAAAACCAAGGCATATTAATATACTAGGTAGTAGCATTAGACCAGATGACTCTTTTGTTTACGTTGTTAGATGTCTAAATTTGCTTACACTTATTTTTTTCTTAGAAAATTTTTTTTATTGTCATGTCTCGTAGAAGCTTCTATAGAACAAAAAAGTGTGTAAAAATTTATTGTGAAGCTGCATGTTATCCCTTTACCGCACCTCATTGGCGTAATCACACCCATAACGGCTTCCATACGAATATTTCTTTATCCCATAAGTTACTTTGTTTTTGTAATAAAACATTTGAGTTATTTATGGCCTTTTTGCCTTATTGATTTAATGGAGTTCTCATTTAATTAATTTGGCTCGTGGTATTAGACTTTGAGGTTTTCTTTACAAAATTTGGGTAAAATCCACTGATGAGCTATATGAGCAGTGGTGAAATGGCCATATGGATATGCTTTCCCCACAGTAATACATAATAATAATAAATATTTCATGAGAATATCATGAAATATTTATATTTGAAGGAATCAAGCACAATTAAGGTAAATTAATTTTGACAATCGTACACTTGATTTTTTTTTCTTATCTATCGCCGCATATATATTTTTTCATTGGAGTTACTTTAATAAACTAGTTTTTTTCCAAAAGATATTGTAAAATTTAAGGCAGGAATGCTGTTTTGACCGCTGTCTCGATGAACATGGACCGATCTTGCTGATTTTCAACGGTACAACTTTCGAAGCTACGGGCTTGTTCAGAAGTGCATCACTGCGCTGCATATGATGCGCATGTGCGATTAGTTTGCGTTATACTTTGTGGGTTTCGCTGACAATTCAAAACTGCTGATGCTGATACTTAATGCGCAGACAAAAATAAATTATCATTTGTTTTTATTTTTAAACTCTTAAACATTGAAAATGGATAAAATAAATAGTGTTTGAAAAAAAACACACTACGTTAGTGTTCTGTACCGAATTTTATTAAGATCAGTACAAAAATTTATTTTCTACAAAAAATACAAAATGCAAATAGATTTTCTTAGCGTTTGTGTATGCGTACGGAAACTAAATACCGTACCCAACGATTGTAGGCTGATGATCACAAGCACTACGATAACGTTATGAACTTTATTTTAGCGTACTTTAGTGTACTCATCTTAAAGATCAGTACGTAAACTTTAGTAATCTTTTGCTACGTAAACTTTAGTGATCTTTAGAGCATTTTATTTTTATATATTTTCGATATTTCGCTAATCCATTGAGTAGCATCATCAGGAAAACAAATATTTATTTATAGTATCGAAAATATATATAAAAATAAAAGACCTATTGTTTAAAAACTAAATTCAATAAAACTAATCAAAAAGGTCAAATAAAAACTTAATTAAAGAGCTTTAGAGTATTTTTAGTGAATTTTAGCGTACTTTTTAGTGACCTTCAATATTCCTCGTAGTGGTCGTGCTTGTAAATTATTTTAAGTGTTCTTATAGAGCATTTCATGTGTACCTTTTTTTCTATTTCCGTAAAAAATGAAAATTTATTAATAGAATTTTTAATTTCGTATTTAAAAAATTTGTTTAGCAAATTATTTTAATTTTAAGGTTAAATGTAATATATTGAATAAATCAGTTATTTATGATTAAGTATTCGTAAATTAAATAAATTTTTAAACATTTTTATCATAGAAAATGTTAAAAATAGTATTAAAATTAAGGTTTAATTTAATTATTTTCTATAAAAAACTATTGATGGTGAGCAGACTTTCTAAAATGAATTTATGGTTCAGGCTGCAACGAAAGTAGGTAATTTTAAACTGAAAGTACGAACGAAATCCAAAGTGTTTATAATAGGTTGTTTGGCACTGGAGTTAAATTGAGAAACACCTGTTCGTTTTTATGTTAGTATTATTTTATTCTTCTCTATTAGGATTTTGAACAAAATAGAAGAAAAAAGCAAAAAATATTATTAATCAAATTGGAAGCTATCAATAATAAAATATCAAAAAATAATTTAATAATAATTAAATTTAAATGTTTTTTGACCTTTATTCTTTTCTTTTTAATTAAGCACTAGGTCAGGTTTAAAATAATAAAAATATTGTTTTTTATTTAGTTTTTTAATATTTCGCCACACCGTTGGGTGGCATCTTCAGGAAACAGGAAACAAAATTATTAAAATTATGTTATTTCAAATACAAATTATAAATTCATTTGAAAAAATTTGTCAAACTAACTCAAAAAAAAAAAAAAAAATTAAAAAAAACAAAGACGAAAAATTCAAACATGTTATACAAAAACAAATTATTTTAAACCTGATCTAGTGCTTAATTAAAAAGAAAAGAATAAAGTAAATTAATAATAATTAATTATATTTGTATATATCAATGTAAGTTTCAAGGTTACACACAAAGTATTATTTTACACAAAACAGCATTGTCTATCGTAATTTTAAGTAAATTTCATTAAAATTAAGTAAAATAAGTTAATTTGGGCAATAATAAAATGTATGCGAATTAACGTAATTTCAAGTTGTTTTCAGGCGAAATCACGAAATGATTTTATTTCGTGGCAGCCTGAACGGACTATTAGCTAATTTCAAATTAGTTGCAATGTAAAAATCAGTAAACTCCATGATTGGCTATCATACTCAGTGTGCTCAAAAAGTATGATAGTGTGGATTAAAAGTGTATGAGAGTGACAGACTTTTTGACAGATCTGTACGATTTTATAATCTTTTGAAATAATTCATAAAATGATTCTTTCTATGCGCTCAGAATTGATTTTTTTTTGAAGATGAGGAGAAAGCAACAACAAAATATTAAAAGCATCTTTTTTGTATAATAGTGTAGCACGTACGACGCCATTTTGAAGCGATTTTTAAAGTAGGACAGAGCTCTGTCAGATGTTTGTGTGATTAAATCGTACGATTGGGTATGATAGTGAATCCTGGCCTTAAAAGATATTGTTGAATGAAAAGGGTTTGGAAAAACTAATTTATTACAGTACAAATACCAAATAATTTTATGAGCAGGTAAACATATTTTTATATCTGCCTAAAATAATCAAAATGGTACATTCTTTGTGTCGGCAGATTAGTGTTTGAATAAGAATCAACGCCGTTATCTTTCGACAGTCGTTTACAAAAAATTCCTTCAATTACCCTTGGCTTTTCTGTTTTTTTTTGTCATTGCCTCTTACTCCCACATAAAGTTTGACTAAGAATAAACGTCGTTATCGATCGACAGTCGTTTACAAAAAACTCCTTCAATTACCCTTGGTTTTTCTGTTTTTTTTTTTTTGTCATTGCCTCTTACTTCCACATAAAATTTTAGTTTAGTTATTTTAGTTTCAAGCTATATTCTCTTAAGCATTAAAACCAAAATAAAATTTTTCTAAAATTTCTCTTAAAAATAGAAAAAACATAAATTTTATTACAATGCCTAGATTTATGAAATAAAACACAAATTTTTATCGTCCAAGTAAAAATTTATCGGGCCAAAAATATATTAACTTAATAGATTATTACTGAGTAGTTTCACGTTGGCTTATTCTTTACCTACTTCATATCGTTGAAGAAATAATTCTTACATACTAAGTGATTTTTTTAGACAGATGTATATATGTTTACCTGTTCATAAAATTATTTGGTATTAATACCATAGATTATATCTGTGTTAATACTCTTTATGCTATTTGCATATGTATTTTAAACTCCATAAGATGGCGAAATCATTTTCGCCGTTGCAGAACATGTCAAATTTCATACATAAAAAATCAGCGCTATTTTTTATATTAGGTTTAACAATTTCTGCAATGGTTGAAATGAATAAATTCGCCTCTGCCACCACCTGGTACTTGATTTCATTATGCTCCAAAATTGACAATTAGTTCTATCAAACCTTTTTCATTCAGTAATATTTTTTATAAATTCTTACATTGCAACAAATTTAAAATAACCTTAATAATTTTAGAATGCCTGCAGCCAATTTATTGTTCTGTTGTCATACCTTTCGGTGAAGACCGTCGTCACTGGCTGTTTATTTGGTACGATTGGCGAGCGCTTTCGATGTAAACACATAATTTTTAAGCCGCGTTTTGATTAATACTGGTTAGATAGTGTAAGGTGTTTGTTGCATAGATAGCGGTGGGTTCAGGTAGTTTTGTCTGTTAGGATGGTGTCTATTTAAATGGTATTATGCAGGTAGATTGCCTGATATCTGTCATGTTTATTGAAGGTATATAATTTCAATATTTCATTCTTTAGTTATTGGGTAGGTAAGTGTGACCATCTGTGGGTGTTTTGCGTTTGTAAGTTTGTTTTAATAATTTTAATGGTGTAAAAATTGTGTCGGAGGTTGTATTTACCTGTTCGTTAATAATATCTCCGTTAAACCTTCGTGTTTTGAATATTTCCATGTTTTTAAGAATGTCCAGTCTTCGTCCCTTTTTACTATGATATATTAACGTCATACATTCAACTAAGGTGAATTGCGAAGTTAGAGTCTTCTCTTTTCCGTTTATATGATCGTATGTGTTTTGTGAACCTTGTTTTTAATGTTCGTCCAGTTTGTCCTATGTACGTATGGTTGCAGGTGCAAGTAGGTCTGTATACTCCGCTGGCGTTAAATTTATCGGTTATTTCTGTTGATGTCTTGAGATTGTTTCGAAGAGTGTTGCTCGTCTTTAGTGCTGTCTGTAAACCTTTCTAAAAAAGGTTAGTTAATCTATATATTTCTGGTCCTTTGTAAGTAAAAATGTGTCGTCGTGTTGTATCGGTTGTCTCCTTGTTTTCTTTCTTCTGCTTTTTAGTGTTGTATTGTCGATAGTAGTGCAGTTGTAACCGTTTTTTAGCTATAGTGTAAATTGTGTCGAGTTCTTTGTTATATTTGTCTGGAGAAAGTGGGACTGTCTTAAGTCTGTGAATCATATGTCTAAATGCTGCGAATTTATTTGGGTGGGATGGTTTGAGGAACTGTGGATAGTTTTGTCTGTTGTGGTTGTTTTTCTGTATATATCAAAGTTTAAGGGATCAATTCCTGGTTTTATTGTTAAGTCAAGATAATGTAAAGTTCCGTCTTGCTCTTTTTCCATTGTGTATGTGATTTTGTTATGTATTGTGTTTAAATCCGTCAAAATTTCTTCAGCGTTGGCGTTTTCTGGGATGCATGCCGAGTTTATCAGGTAATTTATAAAAGTTATTGTTAAATCTAAAGTAGTTTTGTTTTGTATCGTTTTTCAATATCCATTATTTCGTTAGTATACTGATTGTCGTATAAGTTGGAAAGTATGTTACGTAAAATTGTTAACGTTTATTGCGTGGGTATTGATGTATATAAATCCTTAATGTCGAAGGAAACAAGTCTCGTATTTTTGGTAATTTTGATGTCCTTAAGTTTATTGATAAGGTCTTGTGTATTTTGCAACATGTATATGTTCTGCAAATTTATTTTCCATTTCAATAATGTGGGGAAGGGCTTAGCCAAGTTATATGCAGGTGCAGGTTTGTAATTTACTATAGGTCTGATCGGCATATTTTCCTTATGAATTTTGGGTTGTGCTCTAAGTAAAGGGGGTCCTGGATTCATGTTCATGTATATGTATAGCATATCATCAGTAAACGTTTTACAGCGTTTTAGTAGGCTGCGTATTTCCTTTTGGAATGAATCGGTTGGGTCATTTTTTAATTTCGTGCATTTTGTCTGTTGAATGAATTGTTGTGTTTGGTCTATATATTCTTTTTTGTACATAATAACAGTTGTGTTACCTTTGTCCGTTTTAGTAAGTAATATATCATAATTTTTGATATAGTGTGTTCTTTTATTGTTCTTTCGAGTACATCGGCTATCTTGTGTCTCATGTGTTCTTGTCGATCAGTTGGTAAGTGTGTTATAGTTACGGTGACCATATTTTTGAAACCAAAATACAGAACAGGGATAAGATTTCACAATAACAATTAAAAAGTACAAACAACCTTAAATCCACATTCAAGACTAATTTATTATAGATATTTTTAAACAAATACAAATCAAAACTTAAAAAAAACATAAAAATATAATCACACGCTGAAGTAAAAAAAGAAAATAAAGCTTGACTGTTTCCGAGATTTTTGCATATATAAGTATATTTGTAAGAACTATAAAATTAAGAATAATTTGTACTCAGTACATATCATCAATGACAAAAATGTTTTGGATTCTTAAGTAAAATGAGTTAATAGAGAAATTTTAGGCGTTAATATACATATGTACAAAGCAATTATATTTTGTATTTTTCTGCTGAATAGATTTGTTTTAGTAAGCCTTCATTACTTTTTAAATATTCTTTAAACTCTAAACAATTTAAATCATAATTACACTTAGTAATTAAAATTGATTTGAGGGTATTTACCTTCAATTGAGCTTTTTCACTAGTCCATATGTTATTTAAAATAGAAAACACTCTTTCTGTTGGAGCATTAGAACCAGGTAAACATAAACTGAATTCGACAACTTTCAAAATATTTTGGAAACTTATACCTCCTTCTTTGAAATGTTTAAAAACTTCTACCCAGCGCTCTTCAGCAGATTTTTTTGTTTTCATTCCATTGCTTTAATTTTTCTGAAGTGGTATATCTTTTAACAAGAGCCAGCTCATCAAATAATTCGGTATTATTTATGTTTAATTCGTTTCTCTTATCCATAATAAAAACAAAACTGGATTCCACATCCTCCCATGCAGGAGTTTCACGTAAAAGAACCCATTTCAGTATTTAAACTTCTTGATAAGCAGTGTCCCATTGATTTAAGTACTCAATGCAATTTGCATAAAATTGGCTTGCGGTACTTTTAAACTCATTAATATCGAGAACTTTTTTTCTGACTTAGCTCAATTATGATTTTTTTAACTGCAATAGGGAAAAATTTTTCCTCTTTACGTTGTGAAATTTTAAACTTCAGCTCACTAATAATGAGCGAAACCTCAGTCATACATATTTTTTGGGACTCTATCTGCGTTATGTAGTCATGAAACAAAGAAGCTTGACAATGAACGAAGAAAAGCCATGCTTCTGAAACAGGATCTTCAAAAAAACTTTTTAATATAGTTGGACACTTATTATCAACTTCCAATATTTTGACTTGAATACCATGCAATGGTACAAAATAACGAATAAGTATTAGACATATTTTTATGTTACCATGATTTGAACAATCACAAAAAATTGTTATCAAATTAACATTATGCAAATCATTCTCAATTTCTTTAATGGAATTCGGAGCTAGGATTTTACAAACTATCGATTCACACTTGGTACGTCCAGAAGAATATCTCTCATCAAAACAGCTTCTTATAAGTTTTGAAGTACAATCGTTGGAGCGAAATGAGTGGTTATGATTAACAGCGTGATATGCCCATGTTCCTTCTGATATGCAAATTTTCCTTTTGCTGTTGTTAAAATCCTTAGACCCAAAATAGCAGGATAGAGTTTTGCTAGAAGCGGCAGCGATGTCGGAATCCTTGTGTTTATTTGTCCGTAAGTGCTGTTGGATATCAAGTTTGCCTCCATTAGCAATGCTGAAAGTTGCCATGCACTTAGAACATCGTACCTTGCTATCAGTATCAGTTTTTTTAATAAAACTATATTGCTGTTGTAGTTCATCATTAAAAACGCACTTTCGTCTACGGGACATGACTACTTTTCTCTGAAAAATTACTCGATGAATGTTCTTTTTTTAATGAAACTTCATATCTAAACGCCAGGCCTACTATGTATTGTTGGCGGCGGCAAGTATACAATACACATCATGGCAAATTTATTATTCGCCTTGATACACATATTAAAACAGCATTTACACGTGAAAGTGCAAATCAAAATTCATAGTCGCGCCTCAATTCGCTTTGATAGTTGAAAAATTTTGAATATCACTTTCAGGTATGAAAATACAGAACAAATACAGAACAGTAAATGAAATACAGAACATTTTAGCATTTTTCGCAGATCAATAATTTATACAGAACACGGCTCTGAAATACAGAACTGTTCTGTATAATACAGAACGGATGGTCACCGTAGTTATAGTAGCTTCGGCGGCTACAATTTGGATTTCAATTGTTCTTTGTATTTTGTCAAAAGGTAGATTATGTTTAAGTCCCTTCTCCATTAGATTTGTTTCATTGTCGCTGAATCGTGCGGTTGTAAGGTTTTTAACACCTGGGTAAAATCCTATGTTTGTGCGTTTGTCGGTCTTTTTTGTAAGTTTTGTAAACTTTCTTTCCATTCGCTTGTATTTGTCAGTCATTTGATTTTGTAACCTTCCATCTAAGTAGTGTAAAAATGAGGGAAATAAATGGTAAAGATTTTGTTTTGTTAATAGGTCTGTTACTTCTAGATGAATGTCGTAAATTTCTTTGTTAAGTTTGTCTTTTTTAATGTAAAGAGAGTGTATCTCAGTCTTTATCCATTTCTATTGGGCTACAGCTTTGCGTGTTGGGAAGCATATGTTGGGGTCGTAGATATTTTTTAGATAAAAAATTGTATTTAATAAATTTACAATTGTAACTTAACAAAGAAGACCCCTATGATAAACATTAAAGATCACTAAAAAACACCCTAAAGCTTACTTAAATACTCTTAAAATAATTTACATGCAAGGCAACTACGAAGAACACTAAAGTTTCCAAAAAAGTTCACTAAAGTTCACTAAAAATAGTTTACGTAGTGCGCTTTAAGATGAGTACACTAAAGTACGCTAAAATAAAGATCAGTACGATATCGTTTTGTTTGTGATTATCAGCCTACAATCGTTGTGTATGGTATTTTGTTTGCGTACAGATTCATAAACAATAAAAAATTCAAAGTTTTTATTGTTCAAACGGTACACTGTGTTAGTGTCCCGGTTTTTTTTCGAACTCTTAAATAATTAATTAATTATTTGCTCACTAATGGCCTCTTATTAAAAGCTTTGAAAATGTAACTTCTAATTCATTTCTAGAAATGGAAAAACAAAAGTAATTTAACAAAATAAAATTAAAAAACATCCAAAAAGATACTTACTCATCTATATCATTAGCCTTTTTGTGATGCGTGTTTGACGTTTGCTTGCGCATCATAAATATCTGTGATGCATTTTAGAACAAATAACATTTGCCATAATGCAAATTGATGCATTTTCGAACAGGCCCTATTTTTGATCGATTGGCGTATTAAAATTTTTTTTGCTCATCTAGTGTCTTGGCAAAGTTGATTTCAACCCGCACACGGCCAGACAGACGGACAATGCTCAATCGACTTCGCTATGTTTAAGAACTCAAAATATACATACTTAATGGGGTCTTAATTGTATATTGCAGGTAAAGGGTTTAATATTTTAGAATTTCTGTACACTGCACAGTGGACGTAATAAAATATTTTGAAAACAAATCAGCCATTTGTAATGGGCTAAGCCGATTGATTCCAAATTTAACATGAGCAGAGCAGCATCTGAGCTTAAGTTTTGAAATTGGATATCATCCACTTTCCAGGGGTCGCGTGGTGTGGTCTTAAAGTTTGGTACGTCCCACCTGAAAACTTTTATAATTCTTGACATTTCCATAATTTTTGTCTGATATTAAACAGTATACATGGTCTAAAAGGTGTAGTTAATACCTACAAAATGGTGCTTTGACGTAATCATGAGAGCACAATGTTCATGTTTGTTTCTGATCTCTTAATCTTTCGGAAAATTATGGTAAAAAACGGTTCAATTTGCGTAAAGGAAAAAATATTAAAAATGCAATGAAGGTTTTATGAAATTAACAGACGTGTGTATAGTTAATCAACTAAAATCAAATAGCAAAAAATCTGCAGCATTTAACAAAAGGAAACCCCACTATATCCAAAATAAGGACAAAAAATCGCAAGATTGTATTTTTTTACTCTTTTGTCCGTAAAGTCCACAGAGCTCATATAATACTTTTAGCCACAATTCCGAGCATAAATAGCTTTTACTAGTGGTTTTCTTTTTCTGATCCCAGCTATTGGAGTTTAGAACAAAGTCAAAATTCGATGTAATATTTTAACTTCGTTTTTATTTCATCATGTATGTATGTCGAAATTTGTTTACTTCTTCTTTAGCGCCACTTTCTTTAATAAAAATACTTTTTATGTGTGCAATGTGTTGTGAAAAAACTGCATTGAAAAGTGATTTAAGTAAAAACACTTGTTATGACAATGATAAAGTTTTACTTTGTGCCATTTTCACGTTATTTCCATGAAATTTTTATCAATATTCAAATATTTGTGTATAAATGTTTTAAATTTTTCTTTTGTTGCATCAGAAAATGTTTATGTCTTAAATTGCACTTAACAAATTTTTTGTGGGTACTTGCGCATTTCTTGTAATTTACATTCTTTTTAATAAAAACAAATTAATTTATTATATATACTTTTATTATTATTTATAAAAGGTTCTTTTAAATTATATTTTAATTTTTTATCTTTTATTATGCACACAATTACAATCATTGATTAAGGAGTTGGCATTGCTGGGCATCATAACACTTTCATTAATGAAAGCATCTACATACATATGTACACATCTACTATTTTTGATTATACATAAATATAATATATGTATACACACACACTTTAATAATTTTTAAGAAAATATTCTTTAAGTTTTTTTATTTGAACCAATTTTTATTTAACAGATAACATTTTTTACTCTGCTTGTTTAACAATTTTTAAGGCGAATTAATTTTATCAGGTGATTTCGTGTTGCCTATTTTTTACTTAATTTTATTATGTGTAGAATAGCTGTTAAAAGTGTATCATTTTATATTCTTTTTTTAATAATCCTTAAAATATATAATTGTAACAATAGTTTTAAATCAATTAAAAAAGCAAAGCTACTAAAAACGTTAATTAAAAGGATATGAAAAATTGCAGTAATTAAATGTGTTTAAAAGTTTATCATACATTTAAGTGCTTGTTTTTTTTTTATTATTGTATTGTTGTTACGGCGCTCCCGCCTCATATGAATTTGTTTTGACAATATTGTTTTGTTTATTAAACTCAGCTGTAACTTTTTAAGCTGTTTCTTTTAAGGGCTTTCACTATTTATGGCGAAAAAAAAATGTATATAAAAAAAACAAATAACAATTTTAGTTAATACATTGGCCACACTTTGATTTGACACAACATAAATTTTTACGAAACACAACGTAAGTTAAACGAAAAAACCGGAACTTGTTACACGGACGCTAATTATTACGTATTCGCCCACATACCATCAGGTTTCATTTCGCTCTTGACGTGTTCTATATACAGCATTGATCAACAGACAATTTTCAGAAACCCAAGTTAGAAGTAAAGCAACGATAAAATCAATCATGCTTTCAAGAACGTCAGGAAATTTCTCAGTACCATGAAATAGGAGCAGCAGCTCATTTGCAAAAAAAAAAAAAAATGGAAGACACATATTACTCGAAACTACATCAAAAAGATCATTCATAAATATGATAAAAATTAACGATACAAAAATTGATCACGGAGCGACTCCACTATAAAAAGGTAGAAACATCGAAGAACGAACATTGCAAAAAACATATTGCATTCTATTGGAGAGATAAGAATATATCAACTTACAAGCTGCAGACGAAAAACCATAAATTTTATGCAGTTTTTCGATCAGAAGGGAGTGATTAATTCTATCAAACGCCTTAGAGAAGTCCAAAGATAATAATAAACAGACTCCTTTCTAAGAAATATTACTTCAAATGTTTTTAGTCAGATCAAGAAGCAATTAGATTGAACTTTTGTTACATTAAAATCCAGACTGACAATCATGGAGCAAATTATTGTCTTCAATATAGTTTTCGACTTTTCATAGATAAGATAGATATAGGTCTAAATTCATTGCCACCAGCAATAACACATTCTTACTTAGAGGAATGATTCTTGAAACTTTCCATGACAGTTGAATAGAAGACGTAGTTAATATTGAATTAACTAAATGTCATAATGATTACCAATAGTTGGCATAACCAGCTTAATAAATTTGAGAGCAAAGCGATCATATTCTACATTACTCGACTTGATGAGATTAAAAGCATTAAAAATATTAAAAACACTCAATGAACGAAATGTGAAAGCACCACATGAGATATTAGAAAACTCAACCAATCCGTTACAATCAATGAGGAAAAATCATTATTCAAATCTGTAGCACCTTCAACCAAATCAAATTTCCCTATTGCACTTACCATTAAAAATTGAAGCATGAGCTATTTTTCTAAATTGCCTTATTACAGTTTTAGCCTTGTTTCTACAAAAAACTCTACAATTATCACAAGCTCTATCACGCAAATATGTTCTCTATGCCAGATATCTAACTGGCAGTTGATACGTGATCTCAGGCGCACAAAACCTGTCATCTCCAAAAGCTCAGATTGTCATTTAATGTCCTTAACTGTTCATTAACACAATGAGTGATCAAAACTTTAGATTCCACCACCCTCACATCAATTAAATCATAATCACAAAACTCATAATATTGCTGTACAACCGAACGTAAAATTTGAGTGCACAACAATAAAGGAATGACGGCTTATGGGCACTGAAATTGTTTAGATATCTCAACTAAATCAGGAGAAGAGACTGAGAAAAAATAAAGCAAGAAAGTAGAATTAAATCGAACGGCAAAATTGGTAGGTATTAAATTGTGAACCAGAGAAAGATTTATTCCTCTACAAATGTTACGAAATCTTAAGTACATGTCTTTATCATATAAAATATTATTGAAATCACCCATAATAACAATGTTAGAATAGTGAACCAGTAAATCAGACACCTCGTCTTCAAATGAAGACAAATAACTATGAGGAAGATAAATAGTTCAAACTAAAATTTTCACACCCTCAAGCGTGGGTTCGATATGCAGACATTCTACGACTCCATAATTCGTGCCTATTAAATCACCTTATGATCAATATTTCCCAAAACATAAATTGCAACACCGCTACCCTTACAACTAGGTCTATCACCTTTGTGTCATAATTATTTAGAAATATTAATAGCGTTCGAAGAGATCGTTTCCTTCAACTATGTTTCATTAAAACCAAAAACATCTAGAAAGCCCCCATTGAGTAAATGTTTGATCCCCAAAAATTTCGATGAGTTGAGCTTTTAATTTAAACCAGTGCAATTTAAATGACCTACATTAAAATTTCTAGTAAAATTATATAAACTAGAGCGCAGAAAAGAGTTATCACTGACAACATATCCAAGATTATTTCTAGCAGAAATGAAATAAAAGTACAATTAAATCAATTTAAAATATAAAAAAATAAATTCAATATAAGGAAAACAATTTAACATATAAATAAGAAAATTCGTACTGCAATATGCACATATTAAAACAACATACACATTAGACCACCCATAAATGCAAACGTGTTATTTTTTCGCTCCCCGCGCATTTTCGGTTATGCTGGGGATAAATAATACGGTGTGCACAACAGTTTTATTTCTAAAGCATAAACCGCATATTAGTAACAAAAATCGTCTTAAAAAGCTGTTAAAAATATGTTTGGCTTTATTTATTAATAACTCTTAAAATACAAGGTTTTCGCGATTCAGTTAGATAAACTTCTTTTTTCGTTACAAAATTACAAATATTTTGTTCATACAAACTTTTAGCCTACAAAAGACCGTTAGTAGTTTTTTTTAGCGGCCCAATTCAAAGTTTATCTTAAAACGGAATTTCGAGTGGCTTTCCTTCAAATTATAAGGCTTGTAAATGCGTATACTTTTCATCATGCGATAAAAAATTTTGTGTACAATTATTATGTGAATAGATTTTGTTCAATATTTTCTTCATTTAATGACTAAATGACCAAAACCTCTCAGGTCTACACTACTTTTCTCTAAATTTTTAATAATTAATTACAATAAAATATGCAAAGCGATTATTTTCACTTTGTAAGTATAATGGAGTCAGTTGTATATTACTAAGGATTATATTTTAGCGAATAATCGAATAAAACTTTCAAAAGTATTCGATTAATCGGTTGGTGTTTACGATTTTTATAATTATATTTAGTTTAAAGATTTTTAAAATTTGACTTATTTAACGAATAATTGATCACGTAACTGTTCAGTTGAGCGAAATTAAATTATACTTTTCAGTGACGTCAAGTTCTATTTAATTTGCATATCATGGGGCTTATAAACTTGCTGAAGGTGTTTGGATTTTAGAATAATGTAGTAAGCCCATTTTAAATAATTTAAAAATCAAATATATATACAAAAAAAGTCATAGTTTCTAGAAAGTTCATTAAACATTTGTATTGAAGGTACGCTTTATCGTGTTTTAAAATTTTAAGATTTTTTAAGAATATTTAAAACTATATCTACATTAAATATGAGTGCCTATTTATTGGGTAATTATCTGAAATTTCTTAACTGTTATCGGTTTTTGAGAACATAATTTTGTTGTAGGAAAAACTTTAAAAAAATTTAGTGGTAAAATGCTACCTAGCAAAAAAGTGATATTGAAGAGATTGCTTTATTTAGTACAAGAAGAAAAATACTGTGTCAGAAGTAGTTGCTCTACTGTTGCCGCTGAAATAACGGCTATTTATTAAAGTTTTAAAATTCCAACGAAGAGAAAAGATGGAATCGAAAAATTAATCTTACGAACTTATGAGAGTTATAACAACATCCGGAAACGAAAACAACATGTTCGAGAAAAAAAGTTTGTGCATTCTTTAGATGTTTTATTAGATGCTTCTCATGTTGATGTTGCTAGGTTACTAAAAGAAACCAATAATGAACAAGCCTTACAATTTCTTACTGACCATCGCACATCAATGATATTACTGCGAAAGAGATTGAGATTAAGCTCTATGAATCGATTGTCAAATTACTCTGAGAGACATAATAGTATTGAAGAGAGAGATGATGAAGAGAGTGAAAATGATACAGTGTCTGAAAAAGATGAAACTTACATACCTCCACGAAAAGTTATTCGACAAAAACCAAGTAGAACTCCTGAAAACTTAATTAACTCCTGATTAACCCAAGCTTTAGATAGATATCAAGTAAGTAAAACTGGTGCTGCGATAATACTTGGTCGGACAGCACCTAATTTAGGGCACGATATCAGAACTCTGCGTATTTCTCCAGAATACATTCGGAAGCAGCGCATTCAACAAAGAAATATTATTTTTAATAACATTAAGATGGAATTTTCTGGTAACGCTGTATATACGGTGCATTGGGACGGTAAAACTCTTGAAGATTACACAAATGTAAAGACTTTAACTCTTAATAGATCGGCAATTATTTTATCCTCAGTACAGTCCTAGGAATTCCAAAAGTTTCCAAGCAAAGTGGAGTCATTGAAGCAGATGCCGTTTATTCAGCACTGCACAGTGGGGCAGAATCAAAATATTTTGGAAATAATTAAGCCATTTGAAAACGGCTAAGCCGATTGATTCAACATTTGGCACGAGCATAGTAGAGGAGTACTCGAGCTTAACTTTTGAAGGTGGTTACCCTCCACTTTCCAGGGATGGCGCTATGTGGTCTCAAAATTGGATACCTCGCTCCTAAAAATTTTTCTAACGCTTGGCATTTCTTCAATTTTTGTCTGATTTTTAAATATTTTACATGGTCTTAAAGCTCTTGTAAATACCTACAAAACGGTGCTTTAAACTGCATGTTTATGTTTAAAAATGATCGAGTTATAAGCATTTTAAAATTAAAATTTTTGATTTTTTCCATACCCTGGTCCAGTTTTTTCGAAATATTGGGTACAATTTGCAGCAAATTTGTTTGAGTTTTTTACCGTAGATAGCAAACAAAATTTAAGATTTTCTGAAAGAAATTTGAAAGTAATATCTTTTCTGGCTTAAAAATTATACGATTTTCAATTTTAAAAATCCAAAATTATTGCATTTTTGTGTATTTTAGCCTAAAATGGGACACTAATCTAATTTTTTAGATAGAAAAAAATTTTCTTAAGGAATATATGAAAATTTTTCATTTTTATTAAAGTTAACTATATGTGTGTACGTTTAAACCAAATTTTGTATAAAACTGATCATTCTTGTAGAAGATGTAAGTCTTTCAACTTGACCTATTTTACATCGAAATTTTGACTTTACCCCATATTTTCTAAAATCCCAAAGCTGGGATCGGAAAAAGAAGAATACTATAAAAAAGCTATATATACTCCAAATTGTTTCAAAAAGTATTTCGTGAGCCCTGGCCCAAATGTGGACTTTATGGGCAAAAGAGTAGAAAATTCCAATTTTGGGATTTTTCGTCTTTGTTTTGGGAATTATGGGATTTCCTTTAGCTTAATGTTGCAGATTTTTTTACCGTTTGATGATCAAATAATTTAAAAAATTTTTCCAGTTTTGCAGTACCAATGACATCAACTTTGCAGTTGTATGTAGCCTTAATAAATTTTTTCATGGCCTTAATTCTATCAAGTCCTTTTGTAGCATCAGTCCACAAAAAAGAACACAATGTCTCAAACTTCAATGTGATCGGCATGATGTTTTTTTTTAAATTTGCTATCTATTGTATATACCTATGCAAACATTTATATGCGTGTTCAGGTCATCGAACAGTTGGGTACCTAAAGAAGCAAAGCAGCTAGCTAAAAATCAAAAAAGGCACTTAGGTAAGACATAATTAGTCATAGGTCATCCTAAAGCGAACACCTGCACCATTATTTTTAACCCTTACATTTTTAACCCTTTTTTCAGGTATAATTGTTTTTTTACACAATTTTTTACACAGGCATAAAAATTTTTACTTCCGTAACATAAATGTATAAAAGTGAGATACATATTGAAACACTCATATTTAAGAACGCATAGTTTTGCACGTTAGAATGATATTGAGGTGAATCTTTTTTTATTTAATAGGAAACTGCGTCATCTTTATTCACATGCATAACAAAAATAAAAAAATGGAACAAAATTTTAATATTCGTTGCTGAGCTCCGAAAATTTCGAAAAATTATGGTAAAAACGGTCCAATTTGGGAAAAGTAAAAATATTAAATATGCTATAAAACTTTTATTAATTAAGCAAATCAGATAAAATTTTCTGTGCATATGTAGTTTGTTAACTAAAATCAAACGGTAAAAAAATCTGCAACATTAAGCTAAAGGAAATCCCATAATTCCCAAAACAAAGACGAAAAATCCCAAAATTGGAATTTTCTACTCTTTTGCCCATATATATAGCTTTTTTATAGTATTCTTCTTTTTCCGATCCCAGCTTTGGGATTTTAGAAAATATGGGGTAAAGTCAAAATTTCGATGTAAAATAGGTCAAGTTGAAAGACTTACATCTTCTACAAGAATGATCAGTTTTATACGAAATTTGGTTTAAACGTACACACATATAGTTAACTTTAATAAAAATAAAAAATTTTCATATATTCCTTAAGAAAATTTTTTTCTATCTAAAAAATTAGATTAGTGTCCCATTTTAGGCCAAAATACACAAAAATGCAATAATTCTGGATTTTTTAAATTGAAAATCGTATAATTTTTAAGCCAGAAAAGATATTACTTTCAAATTTCTTTCAGAAAATCTTAAATTTTGTTTGCTATCTACGGTAAAAAACTCAAACAAATTTGCTGCAAATTGTACCCAATATTTCGAAAAAACTGGACCAGGGTATGGAAAAAATCAAAAATCAAAAATTTTAATTTTAAAATGGTTATAACTCGATCATTTTTAAACATAAACATGCAGTTTAAAGCACCGTTTTGTAGGTATTTACGGGAGCTTTAAGACCATGTAAAATATTTAAAAATCAGACAAAAATTGAAGAAATGCCAAGCGTTAGAAAAATTTTTAGGAGCGAGGTGTCCAACTTTGAGACCACATAGCGCCATCCCTGGAAAGTGGAGGGTAACCACCTTTAAAAGTTAAGCTCAAGTACTCCTCTACTATACTCGTGCCAAATTTTAAATCAATCGGCCTAGCCGTTTTCAAATGGCTGAATTATTTCCAAAATATTTTGATTCTGCCCCACTGTGCACTGGTAGATTGGAATGTAGAAAATAATGTTATGGCAATGTATTTTGATGCCACTGCAAGCAACACAAGTATTTGTGTAGGAGCCTGCGTTACATTAGAAAAAAGACTTAACAGAAAATTAATACATTTCGCATGTCGTCACCATATAATGGAATTATTAGCTGGGGCAGCATTTCAGGTAACAGTAGAGCGAAATACATCCGGACCGAAAATTAACTTGTTCGATAAGTTTCGCAAAACGTGGGCTAGCTTAAGCATGAAAGGATTGAATATGGAATTATAGACCCAGACGTTGCGAAATATTTTCCTGTCAATATTAGGGAAGGTATAATTAGTTTCATCGAGGATCAAATTCAAAATAAAATGCAAAGTATTCGACATGACTATATTGAAATGCAAAAATTAAGTTTACTGTTTCTTGGTCAAAAGATTCCAAATTATAGAATTTCACATCCAGGTGCAATTAGTCATGCTAGATGGATGGCGAAAATTATATATTTTTTAAAAATGTTTATTTTTCGAACACAACTAAATCTATCTTGTGAGTTTAAAAATTTTTGTTAATTATTTCAAGCATTAATAAAGCAATATATTTCAGTTCAACAATTGGAAAATATTCGTCGCTTTAATGTTTTTGTTGTCCGGTTGTATTTAAAGAACTGGTTCCTGTGCCAAGTTGCAACAAAGGCACCGAACAACGACCTGCTACTGTTGAAGGAATTACAACAATTCAAAGAACTTGACAATGACGTTAGAACTGCTGTGCAAAGTAAACTTTGTAGACATCTTTGGTATCTTAGTGAAAGCAATATTGCATTATCTTTCTTTGACGATGATGTCAATATTGAAATGAAAAGAAAAATGATAAAAAATTTAAAAATAGAATCGCATCCTGATTATCCACAACGCATTCCTTCAGCTTATATCTCTTGAATTATGTGACTTCGTTACAAAAAACACCTATATATTTTTTGATACTATTTTAAATGAAAAAATTACTGGAATCAGTAAGTGTTTTTTTCTGTGTGATCCACTTACTTGGGAGCAAAACAAAAACTTTATTGCGGCCAAAAATGTAGTTAAACGTCTGTTAGTGGTCAATGACATAGCGGAAAGAGGAAAAGCGTTGATTACGAGGTTCAATTCAGTATTATCACACCAAGAAGAACAAAAGCAAAGCATAATACATGCAACGGAACAGCACTACAAAAATCTTCCTTCTTCAAATTTTTCAAAAAATAATTTTATTACCTTTTTAAAGACACAACCAAAATAATATAGATTATAAAATGAAATGGATCTTAGTAGTGGTTATTATATTATAAAATATAAGTTTTTTACCTTTAGTTGTCTTTTGTATTACTTGGTCTTAATTTTAATTATTTGAAACTTTAATAAATTTTAAACTTATAGTTTATTCGATTAATCGAATACTTTTTAAAATTTTAATCGATTATTCGCTAAAATATAATCTAACTGACTCCATTATACTTACAAAGTGAAAATAATCGTTTTGCATATTTTATTGTAATTAATTATTAAAAATTTAGAGAAAAGTAGTGTAGACCTGAGTCAGGTTTTGGTCATTTAGTCATGAAATGAAGAAAATATTGAACAAAATCTATTCACGTAATAATTGTACACAAAATTCTTTATCGCATGATGAAAAGTGTACGCATTTATAAGCCTTATAATTTGAACGGGAGCCACTCGAAATTCCGTTTTAAGATAAACTTTGAATTGGGCCGCTAAAGAAACTACTAACGGTCTTTTGTAGGCTAAAAGTTTGTATGAACAAAATATTTGTAATTTTGTAACGAAAAAAGAAGTTTATGTAACTGAATCGCGAAAACCTTGTATTTTAAGAGTTATTAATAAATAAAGCCAAACATATTTTTAACAGCTTTTTAATACGATTTTTACCACTAATGTGCGCGGGGCCTGGCTGGCTTACAATTTAGAAACAACATTTTGACGCTTATCATAATTTTAATCCTCTAGATGACCGAAAGTGAGCGGCGAGTAGAAGAAAAAAATACTTTTGCAAGTCCCATATATTCCATGGATGCTCTAATACACATGTATGCAGATACATATGTAGATACCAGAGAGTTTACTTGTTCAATTAATCAACTGCAATTAAAGACTTAAAACCAGGATTCACTATCATACACAGTCGAACGATTTAATCACACAAAAAGCTGATAGAATTCTGTCCTATTTCAAAAATCGTTTCATAATGGCGTCGTGAGTGCCACAATATTAGCGGGCGAGAAGATAACAATCTAAATATAACAAACTAAAATTTCGACTCAATATGAAGAGAGAATTTCTCTCTTTCCCTCTTTTTATATCGAGAAGCAAAATGAATGATAACTCATTTTTTAATGTAGGCTGCCAGACACACTTTTTTATTCAAGTGTGGCCGTAATTCTTAAAGTTAATAGCGAGATACACGCTAACATTAGTATATTTCAAAATATAACTGATCAATGTTTTTTTGAGCAATAATTTCTTGCACATAAAATTTATTGTTTTGTGCTCCATATCAAATTATTAAATAAATAATAAAATTTAAATGTTATTAATTTCTAAAATTATAACTACAACTTTAACAACATCCGCAAAATAATAACATTGTTTATATTCATGTTGTTTTTAGTTTTTTACAAATTGTCTCGTACTCTAAACATCACAGATAAATAACCAGATAACTCACTAGTGACGTTTAAAAAAGTGTGTTATCATATTTTCTTCCAGCTTTCGATTAAGTGAATAAAAAAATATTCAAAAACGCTGAAGGCAATGAGTTGGAAGAAAACGCTACACATACCTATTGCAAACATATGTTTTTATTTATTCAACCAAAAAAAGTAAGTATAACAAAATTGGGGTAAAAATTTAGTTTTTTAAGAAAAATTAAAAAAAGTATAAATATTAGTAAAAGAAATTTATAAAAAAAATTATAAAATGTTTTATAATGTTACAGTGTATAAAAACAACTAAAAAAATAAGGTTTTTCCTTATAATTTCAGGTTGTACCACAATTCCTTTGGAGGCTCCGCACACAAAAATCAAAACAGCTTGCGTGGTTTTATTGCTTAGTAAAAAAATTGGCCATTAAACGTGTTTATGCCAAATTTATTGTATTTTAGGATTTGGTTTTTACCAAAGTAAAAGGCTATTCAGCATGGCCAGCTAAAATTTCAAAGTACAACAACAAAAGATATAATGTATATTTCTATGGAACCGGTGAGACTGCCAATATTAAGGTGGAAGACCTCTTTCCTTATGTTGAAAACAAAGAAAAATTCGCCACAGACAAAAATATGAAACGGAATAATTTTCGAGAGGCCATTGATCAAATAGATGCTGCAGCCAATGGCGAAGATTCAACGCCTATTGATTTGCCAAATGTGGCGCCTGAAGGTATAGATATTTTTCAAGCTGAAGAAGCTTCAAAAATTACTGTGGATGAAAGTGTCATCAATAATACTACGGTTTACGAACCACAGGTAATGGATGTAAAGGAAGAAAGTGTTAAAAAGGTTAACGAAGCTATAGGGGAAAGATATAGAGGAAAAGATAAAAACAGATGTCGCCTTGTCTGTCCCACTTGGTACAGATCTAACAGAACCTGTTAGTCGAAGTGGACGGAAAATAAAAGTGAAACGTTACATTGATGATGTTGGTAATTCGTCAAACTCGATAAATGCTCCACCAGCAAAGAAAAAAGTTACGCCAGAAGGTAAGTTAGTTATAATATTCTAGGTTACTGCAGCGAAACTAATATTTGTGTTTTTATATTTTTTAAGGTATATCAACTCCAAAACCTAAAGCAAAAACGGCCAAGAAAATCTAGAACAATGCCAATATAAAACCGATGGCGACCGTTACACCCACTGTGAAGTCATCTAAAAAATAAGAAGTTCAAAACAATCTGCTCTTGGCCTTTATTCCACCGTCTAAATGTATCGATATTAAATTAGACTAACAAAAGCCAGAAATGGGTTCTATTAAAATTGATCTAAAATACAACAATTTTTTCTGAGAAATCAATTTCAAATCATACTATCTCCGACAACATATACATATGCTTTAGCCACTAAATTAACAGATTCTAAAGATGTGAATAAAAGTGAAAGTTTAAATCAATAATAATAATACTTACTTCTGTATTTCAAAAATCTTATATAAAGAAAAAACATACAATTTTTGTTATAATATTTTTTAACTTTAATGATAACTTTTACGGTTTTTATTTAATTATATAATACAAAAAAGAAACAATTTACAATAAGCAAAATTTTATGTTTTATTTCACCAGTTTCAAAATAATTTCAGCAATTATTGATTTCCTTCTCAGGGCAATTAGCAATGCATCGCTACAATCTGTGTTAAAATATAAAAAAGAAAATTTTAATATACCTTTATTTTTATAAACATAATTTCATCGATCTACTTCCAGTTTTCAGTAATTAAAAACAAAAAATATTTGAAGCCTGGAATAGTGCGATCTTATTTCTCTTTTAGACTACTAAATTTGCTTAACTAATTCATATTCTTGTATAACAATTAACATTCTTTCTGTATTTTCAATTAAATTTATACTTTCACTATTTTATTAAATCTTTTTTAGTCATTTTGCACTTGTTTTCTTATATGTTTTAAACACTTAACACACGCACTTTTTTATTTTAAAATCCCTTAAATTTTTCTGATTGGGAGAAACACTGTCATATGTATATGTTTGCTTAGATAAAATCTCATCAAACATACAATTCTAATTATCTAGGAATTAAACTAAATTAAAGATTTTGTACATTGAAAAGGAACACAGTTCCTCTAATGTACAAAACCTGCCGCAAGCATATCACTAATGAAACTTATATACAAACTTACTTGGCCGGATTTTTAGGGAACTGGTGCAGCTTCTCTCCTTCGGCACAACCCATTAGCAGCGGCGACTCCTGAAAGAAACCAGATAATTTCATTAAATTCTAATTTACATTAAAAACAACTTTGTTCAACTTACATCTTTTGTTGGATTTTTTGCTTTGTTGTTGTGGTTGATTTTTCAACCCTTATTTTTTATGATTTTGGGACAAAAAAACACAAAAAAATCTTCAACTAAAATTAATAACTTTAATTTTAGATTTATTATCAACATTAAAATGATTTAATCACTTTAATTATTGATAAATAATAACACTTCAGACAAACTCACAATATCTTGACCACAGAATCTTGACAATTTTTGTAAAAAAATAAAATGTGAAATTCCAACTATAATCAGAAAGAGGTAGTAATATCAAAAAAGCAAGAACTGTTACTATCCCTCTCTAACGAAAGCTGGAATTTGGCCACACTGAATTTTTCGTTTCGGATCTGGTTAGTTATCTGTGCTAAACATTACTGTTAGGAGCACAGCAATATTAAATAAACCTAAACAGAAATAGAATAATTCAAGTATATTCAAGTATATATTCCATACCTAAGTCCCAATTCGCACGATGCAAGTATTTAATCTGAGCTGATTAGGTTGTAGGAAACGGGGTGAGGTAAAATTAAATGAGTACAGACTTGCTTGTACTTGCAATTCGCTTTGCTTTCATATTCGTAATGTCAAAAAACACAGATGTGTGTGTGTACATCCATGCAAAAATCTGAACAATTTAAGCAATAAGACTTGTACTGTGCGAACGTCAAAAAATGAAAATAAGCAGACTTATTTTCTTGCATCGTGCGAATTGGGACTAACTAATTTTTTTTAATGGCTATTGGATCACAACAATTCTAAGGTGTCGATATTAAATCGAATGCTGCCAAGTTTTAATTCACCCATATGTAGCTTGATTTTACAAATTATACGGCAAATTCTATTAAATTATTAAGTCAACAGTGAATATCAGCTCTTCTTTTTTCATTTTGAGAGAGGATTTTCAAGTTAACAAACTAACTTAACAAATCGGAAATGAAAAGTTTTATAAAATTAAACAAATTTTATAAATTATTCAAAAGTTAAAGTAATAAATTAAATAAATATCTATATTTTCTGAACAAAAAAAAAAATCTCTTGTAAAACCACTAAAAATTCGTTACAACCACTACATTTGGGCTTTCCTTCATATTATATCTGGGCTTATATCTCGAAAACTAAGAGTTGTTCCTGGATGGAACCAATTGTGGATGAAACCCACATTTATTGCCTATAATTTGGTATATATGTGTTATTCGTTAAGCATATTTTCTTGAACCATGTTTAAAAAAAAAAGAAATTTTCAACTTTTACTCATACTACATATGGGCTTATATTACGAAAACTAAGAGTTGTTCCTGGATGGGACCAATTGTGGATGATCGCCACATATATAAGCTCTAATCTGGCATATAGCTTATATTTGTTGAGCATATTTTCTTGAACCAAGTTTAAAAAAATGAAATTTTCAACTTTCACTTATACTACATATGGGCTTATATTCCGAAAACTAAGAGTTGTTCCTAGATGGGACCAATGGTGGATGAAAGCCACATTTATTGCCTATAATTTGGTATATATATATGTTATTCGTCGAGCATATTTTCTTTTTGTTTATTTTAATCTTATATTTTAAATTATAAATTAAAGGGTGTTACAGGAGTTGATGTAATATGATGTATATGGCCAAACTTTTGAACCGTTATGGAACCAAAATTATTCATTTTTAAGAGTTTGGTATAGAAAGTTTTTCCTTTTTTGTATGAAAAAATTTTACTCATAAGTTCATGAAATTAAATTTTAAGTCTGGCATGTCTGTACCATAGTTCTAAAAATGATGTGAAGCCTAGTTAATTTTTGGGAATAATGGTGCCTTTTTATTTCTTCTGCAATTCTCCTTGGCACAGATAACTAACCAGATCCGAAACGAAAAATTCAGTGTGGCCAGATTCCAGCTTTCGTTAAAAAGGGATAGTAACAGTTCTTGCTTTTTTGATATTACTACCTCTTTCTGATTATAGCTGGAATTTGACATTTTATTTATTTACAAAAATTTTAAAGATATTGTGCCTAAAGTGTAATAATTTATCAACAATTAAATTGATTAATTTCATTTTAATGTTGATAATAAATCTAAAATTAAAGTAATTTTATTTAAAGATTTTTTTGTGTGTTTTTTGTCTCAAAATCATATAAGATAAGGGTTGAAAAATCAACCACAACAACAAAGCAAAAAATCTACCAAAAGATGTAAGTTGAACTAAGTTGTTTTTAATGTAAATTAGATTTTAATGAAATTATCTGGTTTCTTTCAGGAGTCGCCGCTGCATAATGGGTTGTGCCGAAGGAGAGAAGCTGCACCAGTTCCCGAAAAATCCGGCCAAGTAAGTTTGTATATAAGTTTCATTAGTGACATGCTTAGGGCAGGTTTTGTACATTAGAGGAACTGTGTTCCTTTTCAATGTACAAAATCTTTAGTTTAGTTTGATTCCTAGATAATTGGAATTGTATGTTTGATGAGATTTTATCTTAGCAAACATATACATATGACAGTGTTTCTCCCAATCAGAAAAATTTAAGGGATTTTAAAATAAAAAAGTGCGTGTGTTAATAAGTGTTTTAAACATATAAGAAAACAAGTGCAAAATGACTAAAAAAGATTTAACAAAATATATAAATTTAAATTTTATATAAATTTAATTGAAAATACAGAACGAATATTAATTGTTGTACAAGAATATGAAAGCTCCAATATAATTCAACAAGCAGAATTAGTGCAGCAAATTCAATAGTCTAAAAGAGAAATAAGAAGAGTACGATTTTCCAGTCTTCAAATATTTTTTGTTTTTAATTACTGAAAACTGGAAGTAGATCGATGAAATTATGTTTATTAAAATAAAGGTATATTAAAATTTTTTTTATATTTTAACACAGATTGTAGCGATACACAGCTAATTGCCATGAGATGAAAATTAATAATTGCTGAAATTATTTTAAAACTGCTGAAATAAAACAAAAAATTTGGTTTATTATAAATTGTTTCTTTTTTTTATTATATAATTAAATAAAAAACGTAAAAGTTATCATTAAAGTTAAGAAGTATTATAACAAAAATTGTATGTTTTTTCTTTATATAAGATTTTTGAAATACAAAAGTAAGTATTATTATTATTGATTGAAACTTTCACTTTTATTCACATCTTTGGAATCTGTAAATTTAGTGGCTAAAGCATATGTATATGTTGTCGGAGAAAGTATGGTTTGAAATTGATTTCTCAAAAAAAATTGTTGTATTTTGGATCAATTTTAATAGATCAGTGGGTTACAGTGGGTGTAACGGTCGCAATCGGTTTTATATTGGCATTGTTCTAGATTTTCTTGGCCGTTTTTGCTTTAGGTTCTGGAGTTCATATACCTTAAAAAATATAAAAACACAAATATTAGTTTTGCTGCAGTAACCTAGAATATTATAACTAACTTACCTTCTGGAGTAACTTTTTTCTTTGCTGGTGGGGCATTCATCGAGTTTGACGAATCACCAACATCATCATTATTTTCCGTCCACTTCGACTAACAGGTTCTGTTAGATCTGTACCAAGTGGGACAGACAAGACGACATCTGTTTTTATCTTTTCCTTTTTATCTTTCCCCAGTAGCTTCGTTAACCTTTTTAACACTTTCTTCCTTTATATCCATTACCTGTGGTTCGTAAACCGTAGTATTATTGATGACACTTTCATCCACAGTACTTTCCAAAGCTTCTTCAGCTTGAGAAATATCTATACCTTCAGATGCTAAATTTGGCAAATCAATAGGCGCTGAATCTTCGCCATTGGCTGCAGCATCTATTTAATCAACGGCCTCTCGAAAATTATTCCGTTTCATATTTTTGTCTGTGGCGAATTTTTCTTTGTTTTCAACAGAAAGAGGTCTTCCACCTTAATAATGGCAGTCTCACCGGTTCCATATAAATATATATTATATTTTTTGTCGCTGTACTTTGGCAAAAACCAAATCCCAAAATACAATAAATTTGGCATAAAAACGTTTAATGGCCAATTTTTTTACTTACCAATAAAACTACGCAAGCTGTTTTGACTTTTGTTTGCGGAGCCTCCAATGGAATAGTAGTACAACCTGAAATTATAAGGGAAAACAATTTTTTTTAGTTGTTCTTATACACTGTAATATTATAAAAACATTTTATAATTTTTTTTATAAATTTCTTATACTGATATTTACACTTTTTTTAATTTTTCTTAAAAAACTAAAATTTTACCCCAATTTTGTTATACATTTTTTGGTTGATGAAATAAAAACATATGTTTGCAATAGGTATGTGTAGCGGTTTCTTCCAACTCATTGCTTTCAGCGTTTTTGAATATTTTTTTATTCACTTAAACGAAAGCTGGAAGAAAATATGATAACACACTTTTTTAAACGTCACTAGTGAGTTATCTGGTTATTTATCTGTGCTTCTTGGTAGTGTGTGATTTTTGTTTTAAAGGAAAATGGTAATATATATATATATATATATATATATATATATATATAATTAAATTGATTAATATCATTTTAATGTTGATAATAAATCTAAAATTAAAGTAATTTTATTTAAAGATTTTTTGTGTTTTTTTTGTCTCAAAATCATATAAGATAAGGGTTGAAAAGTCAACCACAACAACAAAGCAAAAAATCTAACAAAAGATGTAAGTTGAACTAAGTTGTTTTGAATGTAAATTAGATTTTAATGAAATTATCTGGTTTCTTTCAGGAGTCGCCGCTGCATAATGGGTTGTGCCGAAGGAGAGAAGCTGCACCATATATATGTATATATATATATATTCCAATTATTTTTTATTTTATATGTTCAGAGTTTCAACTGCCCCCACTGCCACAAAAAATAAAATATTTTTTAAAGCTTAAAAAGGAGCAGCGAATAACAGCAGCAGGAAGCACCGGTGGCTTACCCTTATCCGCCATACCTGCTTTATGGGCCACCGATGGTGGCTCAGCAACCTGTTGCTTGGCAAATACAATGGTAAGTATTCAAACACCTAAGTAAAAGGACATTCTTAACCAAAATATTACATTTCTTTAATTTTTTTAAATGACCTGAATTATGTCTTTTTTTAAACTTTTTTTGGTAAATGAAGTTATTATTCACGTTTTCGTTGGATCTTTGGTACTGCTTTCTGTCTGAAATTAATGTAATAAACAAATATTCTAATTAGATTTTACACATTAAAAAAATCACATTTATAATTTTCTTTCATATCTTTTTTGAGAATTTCCTGCGGTTTTAGTAAATTTTAAAACTGGCACAATAGAAGCAGAGTTCCATAAATACATTACGCCTATTGAATTACCAAAACTAAGTTTATGTTGCACTCAACTCACTGGCATTATACAGAAAACTGTCGACGGTGGCATACCACTGCAGACCGCTCTTATGCTGTTTCACGAATGGTTACGCAACGAATTAAGATCTCGGCATTTAATGTTACCAAAGGTATCTAAGGACAACAAGATTGGCAATTTTGCCTTTGTTACATGGACTGATTGGGATTTGGCATAGGCTAGACAAAGAATGCAGCAGAAAACGAATTAAAAAACCACTATATTTTAATCAATGGATAGATATAAGTGTCACCTATAGGGAGTGGTATAAATATATGCCTCTTAACTGTTTAGATGCCCTAACCCATGTAGGCCTTAATATTGAAGGAAAACAGCACTCTGGCATTGATGATGCCAAAAACTTGGCCAGCTTAACACACAAATGAGTTAATAATAGAGCAACTTTGGTATGAACCAAAGACTTGACACCATTTCAATTGAATCTAAATTGCATTTTTTAAGACCATTATCAGCCATAACGTTATCTAACAACAATAAACTTAGGGAATATCTTAACAACAAAAATGAACTTAACTATATTTAAACACTACACCACAGACAAACGTAATTAATTTACATACATACATACAACTATATATATTTTTCTTAACAAATTATAATAATTTTTTAATAATATAAACTTGTGTTATTTAAATGAGGTTTGTTATTGCGGGACAGCTTATTTATGATCTCAGCAGGCATTAGAATAGAAATCTTGGTCTTTTAAATCCCTCTTGCTCTCGTAGCGAACTTAAATCACATATTAAAGAGAAGTTTCAAATGTCTTCTTGTATGTTATCCGTCGTTTAAAAAAATCCGACGTTTGGCTCCACATTATTGATTTGACTAAAGGATCTTTGTAGAAAATTTTGCTTTTAATTTACTGAAATTTGGTCCTAGTAATCGAGCCATAGAATCAATGTTCATAATATTTTTACCCGATTTTTTTTTACTAAAAAAAAAAAGAATTCTAGTTTTTTCTTCTAGCGCTTTAATAATCCTTAAATAAATGAAACCACTAAAAATAATTATTGAAGGTAAAGTTCCTATGGCTATTTTGTTGATTGTTTAACTCCCTCAGCGAACATTTAACCAAATTTTAGTTAAGCTAAGGCTGAATGTTGTATTTAAAAATTATTTATCCAACAAAGAAATCAATCAACACAAAACATCAAGGCTTAAACAAAGGAACAATCAATGGTGACATTATTTTTGCTTATATTTTTTCATAATCCAATGTTAGGTGTTGTTGTAAAAACTAATTAAAATCAAGTAAGAGTGATATATTCGGTTATGCCAAATCTTATATACCCTTCACCATGTATGTACTTTTAGTTTGGTGAAGGACTGCAATAAAAAAAAAACAATTATTGAGGTGACAGGAAAATAAAAAAATATTTTTTTTTTCATAAAAATGTCATCGGCTCTTAATAAGTTAGACATTTAAAAAAATTTAGTATTTTCTGAAAGATCTTTTCAAAAGCTTTTAAATGGTATCCAATCGTACTTTTCTTTTTCTATAAAAAGTTCAGAAGCCCATAACTGGGAAAAAAATGGGCGAGCACCAATTTTTTCACTTGATGTTTTTTTTTTTTTTAAATCTCTAACGCTCCATATATTTGTTTTTGTTTTTTTATTGAAGTAACTTTTTTGTTCCAAATGATACGGAAAAATTAGAGGCAGGCGTGGTGTTTTGCCCCCTTCCTCGAAGGACATGGACGGATCTTGCTGATTTTCAATAGCTCATCTAGTGCTTAATTTAATTGAAGACAGTGAGATACAAGATTTAGCTGATGAATTTAGGGAACTCCGCCACATGAATTTAATAAATATTTTAAGAATTTTAGTGGAAGAATTATGGCACACAATGTCAAATATTTCTATAATGGATAGTAAGTTAATGTTTCCAATTTTGTCAAGGTTTGCAATAAATTTGCAAACAGATATTTTCAGAAGTAAAAAGAACAAAAAATTTAAAGATTTTTTTCTCGTAAATTAATATGTTCTATTCTCTGAACAAAAAAACTTTAAAAGAAAGTTGTACTTGCACAAATTTTTTTTTCTTTTTTAGCGTTTTCCGCTTAAGAGCTGATACAACCGGAACTAGTTCCTTGAAGACTCGTTAAAATTATTAAACAGCAGCACTTTGTCTTACAAATAGGATTAAATTTGTTGCAAGGACGTTAAGTTCCTAAAAGATTATAAGGCATTTTTAAATTTAAACAGAAAAACTACCTTTTTTGAATTTTGTTAATACAAAAATTTATTTGTATAATTTTAAAATATAATAATTTTTACAATAAATATAAATAATTTTACATAAAGTATGTTTAAGATATAATTAAAAAATAAATAAATAACACATACATACGACTTAAGAAATAAAAAAGTTATTAAATTAAATAAAAAATAAATATATAAAAAATAAACAACCAATATTAAATTAAAAAAAAAATAGAACACAATATGTAAGTATTTTTATTTTTGTTTTATATATATTTAATTTATATTATTATCATTATTATTTTGTTTTGCGTAAAAAAATATTTAAATAATAATGGTTTTCTTTTGGTGTTAAACACTAACTGCCGCTTTCATAAATAAAAAAGAATTTATTTGGATTCTTTTTCGTTTTTTAAACTTCTTATAAATGAAATATATATTTTATGAATAAGTCAGTTATAATTTGTATAAATAGTATAATTAATTTCTGTGAAAGTGTTATAACTTACAAAAAGCGTGTTTTTTTTTAGAAAATAGTGCAACAAAAAGTTTTTTTTTTATTTATTTATTTGTCACAGGAAGTTACCTCATGCGTCGTACCATTAGAGGCTGATGTTTTGGTGTTAGAGGTGAGTGTTGATGATTTTGTAGGATTTGTCTCTAGTGCGAACAGTTGTTTTAATGAATTTATGCAAATTTTGGAACCTTCCATGGCTTTGTTTGAAAGCTTTAAAATTTTAAAAAACAATTTAAGAAGCTATGAATGAAACAATTTTAACAATTTTCTTTAAAGCAAATACAAATCTGTTGTGTTTTTGATTTAAAAGATTCAATTATTTATTTGATAGTTTAAAATTTATTTTTCTTAAATAAATCGTAGAGTTAAAATTGTATTTTAAATAGAAAAATTATTTTAAATCATTTAACATTACGAGTGTTGGTCGTGCTTGATTCCTTCAAAATGCTTTTTTTGTTTGTTTTCTGAATAAAAGTTAAATAGAAAACAGCTTATTCTCTAAGGACGTATATTATGTAAAAATGCACGTAAGTAATTCGTAACGTTTTCTCGGTAAAACGTAATTTTTCGCAATTGTGCATTTTGGTTTTGTATAACCGAAACGTAAACTTGTTAGCGTTCTGTCACAAATGTTATTTGTTAACACTGCATTTAAGTTTGAAAGTAATTTAAATAAGTTATGAAAAAGAAAAAAAAACATCCATTTTTGGTGTAAAAAAATGTTTTTCTTAGTTAACTTTAAAACAACTTTTTTTTTTTTGTAAAAATGAGTCTGTAACAAGATTTTTAAATTTTGGCCGTACTTTTCAGTGCACAGTGGGGCAGAATCAAAATATTTTGGAAATAATTCAGCCATTTGAAAATGGCTAGGCCGATTGATTCAAAATTTGGCACGAGCATAGTAGAGGAGTACTTGAGCTTAAGTTTTGAAGGTGGTTACTCTTCACTTTCCAGGGATGGCGCTATGTGGTCTCAAAGTTGGACACCTCGCTCCTGAAAATTTTTCTAACGCTTGGCATTTCTTAAATTTTTGTCTGATTTTTAAATATTTTACATGGTCTTAAAGCTCTCGTAAATACCTACAAAACGGTGCTTTAAACTGCATGTTTGTGTTTAAAAATGATCGAGCTATAAGCATTTTAAAATTAAAATTTTTGATTTTTTCCATACCCTGGTTCAGTTTTTTCAAAATATTGGGTACAATTTGCAGCAAATTTGTTTGAGTTTTTTACCGTAGATAGCAAACAAAATTTAAGATTTTCTGATAAAAATTTGAAAGTAATATCTTTTCTGGCTTAAAAATTATACGATTTTCAATTTAAAATATCCAAAATTATTGCATTTTTGTGTATTTTAGCCTAAAATGGGACACTAATCTAATTTTTTAGATAGAACAAAATATTCTTAAGGAATATATAAAAATTTTTTATTTTTATTAAAGCTAACTATATGTGTGTACGATTAAACCAAATTTCGTATAAAACTGATCATTCTTGTAGAAGATGTAAGTCTTTCAACTTGACCTATTTTACATCGAAATTTTGACTTTACCCCATATTTTCTAAAATCCCAAAGCTGGGATCGGAAAAAGAAGAATACTATAAAAAAGCTATATATACTCCAAATTGTTTCAAAAAGTATTTCGTGAGCCCTAGCCAATATGTGTACTTTATGGGCAAAAGAGTAAAAAATTCCAATTTTGGGATTTTTCGTCTTTATTTTGGGAATTATGGGATTTCCTTTAGCTTAATGTTGCAGATTTTTTTACCGTTTGATTTTAGTTAACAAACTACATATGCACAGAAAATTTTATCTGATTTGCTTAATTAATAAAAGTTTTATAGCATATTTAATATTTTTACTTTTCTCAAATTGGACCGTTTTTACCATAATTTTTCGAAATTTTCGGAGCTCAGCAACGAATATTAAAATTTTGTTCCATTTTTTTATTTTTGTTATGCATGTGAATAAAGATGACGCAATTTCCTATTAAATAAAAAAATATTCACCTCAATATCATTCTTACGTGCAAAACTATGCGTTCTTAAATATGAGTGTTTCAATATGTATCTCACTTTTATACATTTATGTTACGGAAGTAAAAATTTTCATGCCTGTGTAAAAAATTGTGTAAAAAAACGAACTACTTTTTGAAACAATTTGGAGTATATATAGCTTTTTTATAGTATTCTTCTTTTTCCGATCCCAGCTTTGGGATTTTAGAAAATATGGGGTAAAGTCAAAATTTCGATGTAAAATAGGTCAAGTTGAAAGACTTACATCTTCTACAAGAATGATCAGTTTTATACGAAATTTGGTTTAAACGTACACACATATAGTTAACTTTAATAAAAATAAAAAATTTTCATATATTCCTTAAGAAAATTTTTTTCTATCTAAAAAATTAGATTAGTGTCCCATTTTAGGCCAAAATACACAAAAATGCAATAATTTTGGATTTTTTAAATTGAAAATCGTATAATTTTTAAGCCAGAAAAGATATTACTTTCAAATTTCTTTCAGAAAATCTTAAATTTTGTTTGCTATCTACGGTAAAAAACTCAAACAAATTTGTGGCAATTGGTACCCAATATTTCGAAAAAACTGGACCAGGGTATGGAAAAAATCAAAAATTTTAATTTTAAAATGCTTATAACTCGATCATTTTTAAACATAAACATGCAGTTTAAAGCACCGTTTTGTAGGTATTTACGAGAGCTTTAAGACCATTTAAAATATTTAAGAATCAGACAAAAATTGAAGAAATGCCAAGCGTTAGAAAAATTTTCAGGAGCGAGGTGTCCAACTTTGAGACCATATAGCGCCATCCCTGGAAAGTGGAGGGTAACCACCTTCAAAACTTAAGCTCAAGTACTCCTCTACTATGCTCGTGCCAAATTTTGAATCCATCGGCCTAGCCGTTTTCAAATGGCTGAATTATTTCCAAAATATTTTGATTCTGCCCCACTGTGCAGTGCTTAAACTGTCACAAAACGCTATAAAACCATTCAATGTAATGTAATAATATGTTTGAAGGAGGTTCGCTTGGGTTAAAAGAGAGAGTTTGAAAATGTTGTAAAAATGAACAAACTGTCAAATTCTAAACACATTTGCACTTTTGGTAAATTCTAATTTCGTTGTGGTTAAGAAACATACTTATCTTAAAAAATTAATAAAATCAGATCATAATGGAAAAAGAGTTATAACAGACCAAAGAAGATAAAAAAATTTAAGAATCGTGGCAGTTTTAATTTAGTTGATAGCTGAGATCTCGAAATTTAAAACTTTTAATAAAATCTCCCTTCAAGCAAAGTTTTTTTCTTGTGTTTGAAAATTGTTACGCGAAAAGTTTGTTGAGGGAAAATGACAAAAAAATTATTGTTTGTAAAAAAGTATGCAATTAAAATCTTTTCGTGAGAGCACATGAGTCTGCGTGGTCAACAAAAAAAAAAAACAGCACCTACAGAGAGAGACTACCAAGTACCGAATACAAGAAACTGTATGAATCGGTTCAGCCTTTTGGCTGTAATTTTACCACGAATTATCTGCGTGGAATATCGCAAAATTCTTAGAAAGAAAACATTTAAAAAAATCAAGTAGGATTAACACTTACAGAGTTTATTTTAATTGCTTAAATTTCTTAAACGTGACCGTAAGGGATTTAATTAATTTCGACAATATTAAGAATATCGATTATTTTTTGAATATTTGTAGCAAATTCTTAAGAATTTTCATTTGATAATTAAAGCTTTTTGTTTTGAGTGTTAGAAGCTTTCCATTTAAAATTTAAAGCGTGCGGATTAAAAAAAAACAGTTCTTAAAGCAAAAATAATATTTCGTATTTAAAATAGCTTAGAGACAATATATGTAGCTTTCATCCACAATTGGTCCCATCCAGGAACAACGGTTAGTTTTCGAGATATAAGCCCATGTGTAGTATGAGTGAAATTAGAAAATTTCTATTTTCTTAATGGTTTGTTTAAGACAATATGCTCAACAAATAAAAACTATATGCCAGATTAGAGCCAGTAAATGTGGCTTTTATCCACAATTGGTCCCATCCAGGAACAACTTATAGTTTTCGAGATATAACCCCATTCGTAGTATGACTGAGATTTGAAAATTTCAAGAAAATATTCTTCACAAATATAAGGTATATGCCAGATTAGAGCCAATATATGTGGCTTTAATCCCCAATTGGTCCCATCCAGGAACAACTCTTAGTTTTCTAGACATAAGCTCATTGGTAGTATGTTTGAAATTTGAAATTTTTTTTTTTTAATACTTTGTTTAAGAAAATATGCTCAACAAATATAAGCTATATACCAGATTAGAGCCAATATATGTGGATTTCATCCACAATCGGTCCTATCCAGGGACAAGTCTTAGTTTTCGAGATATAGGCCCATTCGTAGTATGAGTGCAATTTGAAAATTAATTTTTTTTAATACTTTGTTTAAGAAAATATGCTCAATAAATATATAAGCTACATGCCATCCACATCCACAATTGGTCCCATCAAGTAACAACTCTTAGTTTTCGAGATATAAGCCCATCTGTAGTATTAGTGAAATTTGAAAATTTATTTTTTTAATACTTTATTTAAGAAAATATACTCAACAAATATTAGGTATATGCCAGATTAGAGCCAATATATGTGGTTTTCATCCACAATTAGTCCCATCTAGGAAAAAGTCTTAGTTTTCGAGATATAAGCCCATTTGTAGTATGAGTGAAATTTAAAAATTAATTTTTTTAATATTTTGTTCAAGAAAATATGCTCAACAAATGTATAAGCTACATGCCAGATTAGAGCCAATATATGTGGCTTTCATCCACAATTAGTCCCATCCAGGAACAACTCTTAGTTTGTAGTATGAGTGAAATTTGAAAATTTATTTTTTTAATACTTTGTTCAAGAAAATATGCTCAACAAATATAAGCTATATGCCAGATTAGAGCCAATATATGTGGCTTTCATTCAAAATTGGTCCCATCCAGGAACAACTTTTTGTTTTCGAGATATAAGCCCATTTGTAGTATGAGTGAAATTTGAAAATTTCCTTTTTTTAATACTTTGTTCAAGAAAATATGCTCAACAAATATAAGCTATATGCCAGATTAGAGCCAATATATGTGGCTTTCATTCAAAATTGGTCCCATCCAGGAACAACTCTTAGTTTTCGAGATACAAGCCCATTAGTAGTATGAGTGAAAATTGAAAATTTATTTTTTTAATACTTTGTTTAAGAAAATATACTCAACAAATGTAAGCTATATGCCAGATAAGAGCCAATGTATGTGGCTTTCATCCACAATTGGTCCCATCCAGGGACAAGTCTTAGTTTTCGAGATATAAGCCCGTTCGTAGTATGAGTGAAATTTGAAAATTTCTTTTTTTTAATACTTTGTTCAAGAAAATATGCTCAACAAATATAAGCTATATGCCAGCTTAGAGCCAATATATGTGGATTTCATCCACAATTGGTCCCATCTTGTAACAACTCTTAGTATTCGAGATATAAGCCCATTTGTAGTACGAGTCAAATTTGAAAATTGATTTTTTTTAATACCTCGTTCAAGAAAATATGCTCAACAAATGTATAAGCTATATGCCAGATTAGAGCCAATATATGTGGATTTCATCCACAATTGGTCCCATCGAGGAACAACTCTTAGTTTTCGAGACATAAGCCCATTTGTAGTATGAGTGAAATTTGAAATTTTATTTTTTTTAATACTTTGTTCAAGAAAATATGCACAACAAGTATAAGCTATATGTCAGATTAGAGCCAATATATGTGGCTTTCATCCACAATTGGTCCCATCCAGGAACAACTCTTAGTTTTCGAGACATAAGCTTATTTGTGGTATGAATGAAATTTGAAAATTTATTTTTTTAATACTTTGTTTAAGAAAATATACTCAACAAATATAAGCTATATGCCAGATTAGAGCCAATATATGTGGATTTCATCCAAAATTGGTCCCATTCAGGAACAACTCTTAGTTTTCGAGATATACGCCCATTTGTAGAATGGGTGAAATTTGAAAATTTATTTTTTGTAATACTTTGTTTAAGAAAATGTGCTCAACAAATATAAGCTATATGCCAGATTACAGCCAATATATGTGGCTTTCATCTACAGTTGGTCCCATTCAGGAAAAATTCTTAGTTTTTGAGACATAAGCCCATTTGTAGTATGAGTGAAATTTGAAAATTTTCCTTTTTTAATACTTTGTTTAAGAAAATATGCTCAACAAATATAAGCTATATGCTAGATTAGAGCCAATATATGTAGCTTTCGACCACAATTGGTCCCATCCAGGAACAACTCTTAGTTTGCATATTAATATACTAGGTAGTGTTAGTAGATCAGGTGATATTTTTTGTTTACGTTTTTATGTGTCAAATTTGGTTTCCACTTCTTATTTTCCTATTTTTTTTGTAATATCATGTGTCGTGGAAATATACATATTTAAAACTTCGATAGAACAAAAAAGTATGTAAAAATTTATTATGAAGCTTGATTTTATCCCTTTGCCGCTCCTTATCCGCTTTATAACAATCATAGCGGCTTCTACAAGAATTTTTCTTCATCGCATGGAAGTTCTGTGAAATGATTAAAAATAAAATAATAATAATTTTTTTCTAAAGCGCACTTTGGGACAAATAACCAAATTACGACGAGAAAAAATGGAATTTTGTTAAACGTAACCAATATTGCACTTAATATGTTCTATATGGAAGTGCGCAATCAAACTATAAGTATTTATTTTTTAAGGCATTACATTAGTCTGTACGTATGTGCAAAGTATTATTATCTGTTACACGCGCTAGTATTGAATTGAGGTAGACTTTTTTTTAATAAATATCTTTTTCTTCTCTATGTTTTATATGATTCGTCACTGTTTACTGACGCGTACACCTAAATTTACACAAACAAAGTACACGCGTTTTTTGTTTTTGTCCTCATGCGATTACCTTTTATCATGGCGCAATAATACCAGGCGAATGCAATACCTTTTACGTGTATTTTGTTTTTGTAAAAACCAATTCGAGCTGTCAGAAACGTCTGGCAATATGTGTGTATACATTCCAATATCTTTTTAGTGGCTTCCTTATTTTTCACAAATACATACACACATCACTGGATGTTTTTGACAGCTCGAATTAGTTTTTACAAAAACAATATACACGCAAAAGCTAAAACATATGATGAACACATGATCTGATGCAGTCACCTGTTTGATGCGCCTTGCCTATTATTTAATTAGTCTTGGTTTTTGTACTGTTGTTGCCGGTTAAGCCAGATATGTATTTTACACTGTAAAATTGTTTGTCTATATTAGTGTTATCATTGTTGCTATTTTGTATTGGTTTTTATGCTGTTATTAGAGACTTTATTAATTTCAGGGGGAAGCTATTATTGATTAATATATTGGTAATTTTTTAATATTTTATGGATGTTATATATTTTCGCTGATGTCCAGTACTCGTTGTATAAAGTTTTTGCCGTGTTTATTATTTGGGATTTTGGTTGAGTTTCATTGAAATTGACGATCCTGCCTGATGATATTTCTTTTTGATACCAGTCAAATGAGATTTGGTTTCCATTTTTATAAAGCATCATATCAAGGTATGTTATTTTATTGTTTGTTTCTACTTCTACTTCTATTGAAATTGAATTTTAGTGTCGTATTTATTTAATGTGTTAAATATTTTTACTTTTACAAATTTGCTTAAATAAAACAAATATTTTGTGTGGGAAAATGATGATCGTTGCATTATTTTGCAGACCACTTGGCGTTGGTTTATTCAACTGCATATGGACAGTGTAAAATGAACTTATTGTTATGAATGCAAATTGCTCGGCAATTTAGACTGTTTATTACAGTACTGATGTGATGGTTACATTAACCGATCAGTCAAACTACAGTTTAAAACCATTGCTGAATGAAATTCATTCAACCAAGTACATGATGTAAATAAAAAATCTGACAGCCTTAAAAACCTCATTAGCTGCAAAAGAAATCCTTCAGCTTCCAAACAAGATCACCATTCACAGATATCACCACACTATCGTTGGTTACTCGTCATTGATCCTCATTGGTTTAAGTTTTGTATCCTTAGACGTGAGACGAATGCGTAAAAGGTTTCAACAACTATGTATCTCCACCCCGACACCAATACCGCACACATCATCATAAGATTTTACCATACATACATATTTAGCAAATCAACAATCCTGTAATAAGGATCAACATAGCATCGGATTATAGATAAAAATTATTTAAAGCTATTTGCTTGAAATTTTATTTATGTTTTTAAAAGCAATTCCTTTTACAATTTTTAAATCAATCCTCAAAAATCAAGCATTATAAAAATATGAATAACTGATCAAAATTATATTTAGATAAATTCAAAAAAGTATTTTATAAAGACCACCATCACTACAGGATCATGCAATCAAATTGCTGGCTCTTCATACTCAATACTAGATGCAATCCTAACCACACCCCAATGCACCACAACACAGGCTTTGAGCTGTGCTCAACGGGGGAAGCATGTTAATACATAATTACGTTTATTAATATTCTTCTTTTTTTAGTTTTCGTTTAAGTTTACACACACATATGTATAGTTGTTATTTTTGTGTCTTTTTAAATTTGCGTTGTCAAACGTTACACATTTTTGGTTGTCTGCATTTTGTTTTGTCAACACGACACCTTTAATTATAAAATTTAGTAGATAAGCTTGAAGAAGAAACCACCTGCAGTCTTTTAATTAAAATAAGGCGTCTCGGTCAAAGTGTCGTTCGTCGCAAAGGAGAAAAAAATATACCATTCAATTCAGTTTAAGTGCTGAAATTGAAAAACAAATGAAATTGTGTGGCAACTCGTTCAAAGTGCCGGTTGTTGTTATACAAATTTGACAAATGAGTCAACTTAACATTCGTAATTCGCAAAAATTTACTACCTTTAAACTTTTTTCGGGAAGTTTTTTAGATACAAGTGGAGCTACGTTCGATAGGCATTTTTGTCCTCTATCGATTGCAGGTAGTGCGAAATGTCTACGCCAAATGGTTTTTGACATATTTTACATATTTAATTTTTTTTTTTGGTTTTCTAAAGTTTGCCACCCTATGAATTTTAAACAAGTTTTGTTTTGAAAACAATTGATACCACGTTTGATTCGTAGTTTTGTCCTCTATTGATTGAAGGTAGTGGGATATGTGCATCGTTTTTGAGTGATGAATAAAATGATAATTTGATATATTTTAAATATTTTTTATTTCCTAAAGATTGCTCCCCTATTACTTTTTCAAGAATTTTTTAGGAAACTGTTGGGACAACATTTGTATCTTTGTCCCTTGAAGACTGCAGGTTGTGCGATATGTGTGAAATAGTTTTCGAGTAATTAATGAAAAACTTATTTTATATATTTTGACGATTTTTTATAATTCTCCAAAATTTTCTATCCTATAACATTCCCCAGAACGTTTTTTAGAAAACAATTTGGACCATATTATTTTCATATTTTAGTCCTCTATTGATTGCACGTAGTGATGCATGTGGGCGCGAAATTATTTTCGATTATGAATGAAAAAACTAATTTTATATATTTTGACGACTTTTTTTAATATTCTATGATTTCCCACTTTCTCCACAAAGATTTTTAGAAAACAGGTGAGACGCGGTTTAATTTGTACTTTTTTCCTCTATCGACTGTGGCCAGCGCGATACGTGAGCGTCAGTGGGTTTTCGAGAAATAAATAAAAACCTTACTTTATATATTTTTATATGTTTTTATAATTTTGTAAACTTTGTTTCTCTATGAGTTTTTTAGAAAACAATTGGGACCACGTTTAATTCATATTTTAATTTTCTATTAATTGGCATTAGTCGCTTTGATGCGTGACTTTTAGTTTGGATTGTACAACTAAAAAACCATTACATTTAATGACTGAGTGTCTAAGGTGTTGCTCCTTTATTTCTAAAATGGCGAATGTAACAACCGGAAAATCTTATTCTACAAGTTTAGAACTACTTAATTCAATGTATTATTTTACAATACATCACCGAACATAAAACGGTTATTTTTCGTCAACTTTGTTTATTTATGTTATGACAAGAAAATTACCCCGTTTTTCAACTCTGACAAAAAAGTTTAACAATTGTAAGAGATTGTGTTCGTCCTTTACGTTTAGCTCAGTGTTAGCACCGAGTATACACAGATGTCACGAGACGGCTATAATTGTGTTTCTCTGTGCATCTCTTTCTTGACATCCTATCGACTTTACTTTTGTTTGGTTTGTGTTTCTAGCGCAAGAAAATATTAAACGTTTTATCACAGGCAAAAATAAGGGTAGGTTTTTTGTAAAATTAATAAAATTATCAAAAATAAGTAAAATTTATATTTTTTTATTTGTAGCAGAAAGCAAATGTGTTTATTGTTATATTTATATATATATATATATATATATATATATATATATATATATATATATATATATATATATATATATACATATATATATTACGCATATATATGTTTATATTATTTGAACTCACTCTATTGCTTACCACAGGGTAATGGGTGTTATCTCCTCTTATGCATTTATTTCACTCTCTGGCCATCTTAAACAATATATATATATATCCACTATACAAGTTGCATAACCTTTGTAAAGAATCAGATTACTAAAGTGATATTTATTTATAATAATAAGGGATGTGCGGTATGTGAACTCCAATAATTTATTGATCGATTGATGAAAAGCATCATTCACAGACAAACTTTTAATGCGTCATATTTTTTAAATCTTCGAATTCTTTTCTAAAAATTCAATAGCTTCAACGTTGACGGCAATAATTTTACAACGTGGATACATATAGTTGCTTACACCACAATGTCAATGCATCATTGTAGGCCCTTTGCACAGTCATCACCAATTTCTATATCCGGAGCATATAAAATGATGGCTATAGTACTCGAATTTGCACCAGCTTAAGACCCTTATCAAACGGTAGGACAAGGACTATTGATATTTTAGCAATTTCTGGTCGCGATTCAACTGTTCGGATTTGGGATATGCGCACAAAAGCTAATATACACACTTTAACTAGTCACACTAATACCGTAGCTAGTGTTGTGGCTCAAGTGACAAATCCTCAAATTATTTTTACATCCCACATTGTACATGTTTGCATCAGCATCTCCGGATAACATAAAACAATGGCGATGTCCTGAAGGCAACTTCGTTCAAAACATATCAGGTCACAGTGCAATTGTATGGCTGTCAATCCAGATGGTGTTTTGGTTTCAGGAGGTGACAATGGAACTATGTTCTTATGGGACTGGCGTACAGGATATGACTTTCAACGTTTTCAAGCTAGTTAAAAATTTCTTTTTTTAGATTTTTAAAAAAATTAATTTATTAAGCGGCTATGCGCTTTCTTTATTTATTCCTTTAAAAAATGAATCTAAACTACACTTATGTTTAATACTGATGTTCGATTGAGACTCGTGTTAAATTTAGACTGCCCTCATGTCTAAAAATAATCTTTTTATATAATGTTGAGTTTTAGTACCTGTTTGCTTAAACTAGGGTTAGTTATGAAAATGTACATTCTTTATCTTATTTTTATTAACATACCCTTTTCTTGGGTTGTTTGTTTGTAAATTGTGTTTACTAAAAATGTGTTTGATATTTTCTTATCTCTAGAATATGTTTACATTTGATATTTCCCTGAAATGAATGTCTTTGTCCTAAAGTGTTTGAATCTTTATTTCGATTACAATTTAGCATGTTATTACAAATAACCTTGGTTTTGTTTTATTACAAATAATCTTTGTTTTATTACAGCTAATGTTTGTGTCTTAAAGTATGTTTTGTATCTTTGTTTTAGTTTAACATGCTTGATCTTGTTTTAGCTTAAATTATGTTTGTATCTTTGTTTTAACAACCTTGAGGTTGTAGTGTTCCTTAACTCTCCACTTCCTTAATTAAATCGTCCCGATTTAAACTGTATTAGCCTGTAGCTTTACTGTCTCATTTCTGTAAAGAATTTTAAAATTTTCGTCTGCTTTGCGTTGTCTGTATATTATACAATATTTGGATCTTTTTATAGCTGTGTATAGACAACTAATAATTCCAGTTGTAATTATTATTAAGTAAATAAATGACCTAAAGGGGTGATTTTCCTTAATGAGGCTGAGTTATTAAATGCATATTCTGTGTCTGTATATAAAATTTTCATTATCTCAAAACTTTCACTATGTTTAGTGTGTATTGCTTCTAGCAATCCGGCATGTATTTGTTTATAAGTTATGTTATCTATATGTACTTCGTCCGTAAATTCTACTAATGTTATTTCTGTTGTCGTATGGTTATTTACAGTGTGAGTTCTGTCTAATAATATAAATCCTTCGTCAATTTGTAATAGTTGTTGATTGTACTCTTGAATAATTGAACATTTAGCGCTCTGATTTTCTAGTAATGGTATGATACAGTTGTCGTCCGTGTTATTGTTTCGTTTGCAAATATATTTTCCCAAATTATTTGTACACTTTGTGATCCTAACATAGTCAGTAACAATTTTTCCGTGTCTAAAACTAATTGGAGTTACCTTAAAATAGTCACATTGGTTAGTTAGTACCGGGTATTTGTATATGGTGATTATGAGTTCATAAGTTCTAGCGATGTGTATGGCTGCGTATTCCATTATGTTAATTACTGGGGTTCTTGTTAATTCATGCGTAATCACTTCCCTCAAATCCTCCATGTCCAAAGCTTCCGATAAGAATTCATTGTTTTTTGCTGCATTAATAGTTCGTGTTATTAATAAAAGTTGGTCATGCACTTGTTCTAAGATTATATGGTTTTTATATTTTTCCGATTGATTGTATTAAGAATTTTTTCGAATCTAGAGTTTATTAATTTTGTTTTGTATTATTTTCAATTAGTGTGTTAATGGCTTTCTCTATTTTTATAGCATCATCGTGATCCGGGATACCCGTAATAAATTTCAAGGCGGAACCTAAAAAATTTATTCCTCTTCTCTGAATATTATGCTCTGTTAGCTGTTTTGTAAGAATTTCAATTTTTTCAACTAAGCACTAAGACAAATCTCTCATATTTTATTTAAATTAAAAAATTTGTATTTACCTTGTAAAGATATAAACAAAGTGTTCTTGAATTTTTCCAAAAGAATAAAAATTGTATGTATATCTAAGAAAGAGGTGGCTAACAACACTTAAGTACCGTTAACGGTTTACTCATTGAAAACAAATTGTTTTCCAATATCTTTGTATCATATAGACACTTAAAGAAAAATTATAAAACCGTAAAATATAAAGAATTTTTACTTAAACATTGCTAGCCACCTTGCAACGTTAAAAGATGTTGCAATAAATTTAAAGTTAAAATACATAAAAAAGGATGAAAATCAACGTAAATATAAGTATAAGAGCCAGTAATGACCCCTCAAACATATAAATAGTGAGTACATTTTTTCACATTTATTTCTGAGTCATGAAGGACTCCTGATAAAATGAGTTTTATTTAATGTTGAGTGACTCCTCATAAAGGACTCCTGTAGACTGTTAATATTATAAATACTTAATATTTAAATGAAAAATGGGTCATTAAGGGCCCCTGTTGATTTTATTTTGTGAAAATTGAGTCATTAAGGACTCCTGTGGACTATAACTTATGCGATTTAAAACTGCGATAACTACGAAATAACCCATCCGAAGATATTGTGTTGGGCTCATGCAAGTCCAGGACTGGAGTGTATGCGATCTTTCATTATCAATGGCATAACTTCAGGTCTTAAGACCAAGTTGAAGACCCTAAAGGAGTCCGAAAATGAGTCAACCACAGATACAGACGGAGTCTTTATACCTTGTATTTGATGCAAACGAGCCGTCGATTCGGCAATATTGCACACTTTCCACATTGAAAAGTGGTATTTCGCAAGCTTTTGGCAAAGTCTTTGCAAATATAGCTAATATGCCAACACACATCTAACACGGCACGAAACGAAAGACTCGAAAGACCTTGTAGTATATTTAGCCGCAGTGTATGCGAAAGTGAAACGGACTGACACAGCGGTAAATGGGTATGAAGCGATATTGATTTTTGATGTTTGGCCCTCTTGCCGATGAAGTCTTATGCTCATGAAGCAAAGAATTGTGAGCTTGTTTACAATGTTTGCAAGTTGCCACACTCTTGCAATTTTTGCCAACATGCCCACTCGACAAGCAGTGCGACAAATCCTGTGTACCGCCACCATTCGAAGTCTGCGCTCCAGGCTCATGTCCATAAACTTGTAGCAAAATCGCGGAGGGTGATTTTTACCACAAATCGGACATTTCGATCCTCCACGATTTACGTTAGGGTGTGGAATGGCAGGGCGTCATGAGCCTGAACCACAGCCTTCAAGGCGAGGACCTTCATTCCTTCAGTTGCTGGGTTATTTTGGGGCTTATCGGGAATAGTTCCCTCATTAGCAATTGCCACAGAAGGTGCCAGTATCAAAGGCCCTTCAATACCACTAGATGGCATCTTGACGGAGGACTAAACTGGAACAGCATCACAAATTTTTACCGGATCGCTGGTTTTCAGGGCATTCTTGATAGAGTTGGTAGAGTCCATGACGCTAAGAAAGGAAAGGTTTGTATATGTAAAATTGATAAAGGTGTATTTACATTATGTGTACAAGTCATATGGAATGTCAAAATTGCTATCAATATGTAATTTCGTGTGTATGTCAAAATCAGTGTTTAACATGTGGCTTTGATTTTCATATACAAACTTGCATATGTTATGTACATATGACATAACCTCTTGTCGTCGAAAAGAAAACATAAATACTAAAAACAGTGATATCAAATAATAAATCTTTTTTTGCGATAACTATTTACAAGATTGTTTTTCCTTTTAAAAATTGCTATAGTATATTTTAGAGGTCTGCACTTACGTACTTCGCTATGTTCGTTTTTAAGAACACGAGCTCAAAACTGACTACAAGTTCTCAGGTACGTGCCGTAGTTCGTATAAAGTACATCTTACCAATGTATTTTCTCATATAAAATTGTTAATTGCCTTAATAAAGCATTTAACATACAATTCTTGCTCATTGTCCACGCATAAGTACGGAAGCGTTATTGATAAGTTGTAAAAACGAAAAACATTTCAAAAATTACCATTGAAGAAAGGATTGTTGTAAACAATTTCGTTTTTATAGTATGTTCATGCATGCACTTTTATTCAGTGAATATTCTGTGTATTGACAAAATTAGTTTGGTTTAGACGAAATTGGTTTTTGTCTGACGATTATTTTAAAATTTAAATTAGTTTAGACACATTTGGTTTGTGTCTGATGTTTCTTAACAAAGTTGTATTTAATTTCTACTCAATATTATAACAAAGTCGCGCAATAAATTATTGGGATTTTGTATTGAATATTTAGCTCAATAATGGCTTTGTTTGAGAAAACCTGAATATTGAGTAATGTTTGTAAAATTATTAATTTTTTCCTTTACCTACATACAAATACTTAAAAATAATTGTTAAATACTCGTGGCACCAAATAAAGTGATCATGATTTTTGAAGTACTAAGGAAAAGAAAAATATCGAAAAAGAGGTAACGCGGGCAATAATTCAGATTTCAATTCATTTTTTACTATATACTTTAGCGCTGAGTTTGGCTGACGTGTTTGTCGTATTCGTGTAAATGCCTATTATTACTGGTTAGCCGATTATAGGTCTGTTCAGTAACTTAAAATTGTTACTAATTGTTACTAGAACGTGTTCAGGTACTCAAAAAACTTGCCAGTAGAGAATAAAAAAATACGTAAAATGTTAGAGAGAAGAAATTTGTTGCAAGCTTTGGCTAGTAAAATTTTTACTAGCAAGAATTAGCCAAACAGCTGCATCTTACTATTATTTACAAAATAATTGACTTCAAAAAAGTCTTATAAAAGAATGTTTTTGTAAGATTAAAGAAAATACAAGTATTGGGAATTAGAAGAAAATATAAATAGTACTATTTTGTTATTTTGCTTTAATTTTGCTATGGAAGAAGTATAAAAGAACACTTGAGCTTTAGCTGCTTTGGTGACTACGTGTTGTATTTGAGCCCAATAAGTGAGTCTGCTTTCGAGTTGACCAAAACTAGCAGGGTGTCGTCTATTTGGATGTTGATTTCAAGTGGCATATGCCCCCTTGTCATCAGCATAATAGTTATAATAACCCCTAATAAAATAATCATATAACATTACATTTTTATTTGTAAGATTTTCTTTTACGTGTACGTAACACTTAAACAAATACAATAAGTACAGAATTAAATGTTTACAAAAAAAGAAGAATTATAAATTTTTAAAATGTTAAAAGCAAACAAACATTCATAGTTAAATAAATATACTTACATCCAAATTTCCCTTTAATTGTTACCATTAAAAAAATGATAAACACGCATATTTGTCCACATCACTATGTACAAACATGCATGCATAAACACTTGAACTATTTTAATTATTCGTTTCCAAGAATACTTTTTTTGCATTTTCAATATATTTTGGGAGACCAATAACTCCTAATTAGATCAATATGAACTTATTTGGAATTATTGCACTTTCTTTTGTAAACAATTGATTTCCCAATAGTTCATAAGAATTATCAGTAAGCATCTTTGTAACTACATTTAAGTATTTAAGATTAAGAATTTCAAACAATAAAGTCAGTCATATTTTTGATTCAAGCACACAACGAAGTTGTTTTTTTCTATTTAAGAAAATTCAAAACCAAAATTGGCGGTAGGATATCGCAAATCCTATCAAACATAAAAGAAGAAGTTTTATGTGTTAAAAGCGGTAGTGATTGAATTTTTATTCTTAGTGCGATACCATTTTAAATCGTTGGTGTGAAAAAAAAATAAAGTGAACGGAAATCCTTGTAAATTTGTTTTTATAACAACAAAAAAAAAAAAAATTTTTTTTAATTTTAAAACGTGTATTTTTTAAATTTATGTTGTGCGTTGACTACGAAAGATCGTAGCAACAAGACGTTTAATAAAAAACATTTTTTTTATTACTGAATTTGAATTATTTAAAAAAAAAACTATAAGGACATAAAATAAAAATATTTTTCCAAAAAAACCAATATTAAACTTGAATTATCAGAAAAAAAAAACTGAGACAACTAACAGAACATTTAATCAAAAAGAAAAAAATATCAACCCATCAACAAGACATTCAATATCATTAAGAAGATTTACATTTACCCAGAAGAACCATCATTTATTCAGTAAGACATCCAAGACATCACATCCTCACCATTGAGGACATCATATCCTCATCATTCAGAAGATTTACATATACCAAGAAGATCAAAACCATCCTTTACACAGCAAAGCATCTAATATTAAAGCTGCTTTCCACAAGACATCACATCCTCACCATTAAGGTAAAATTAATAATTCTAAGAGTATATTGTTTTTCCTACTGCCTTCGGTCTTTAAAATATATATATATATATATATATATATATATATATATATATATATATATATATATATATATATATATATATATATATATATACACATATCCTTCTTACAAAAAATTAAATTAAAGTAATAAAGTGTATTAATAGAAAATTTAATTGCTCTAACAAAGTTAATTAAATTAACAAATTTTAAAAGAAGTGATTCAATAGACAGCCAAAAAAAATAATAATAACAATTTAAATAAAAATTTTAAAAGAAGTGGTTCAATCGAAAAAAATTAACAAACAATAAAAAAAATAATAGTTTTTTAACTATGGCACAAATAAATTTTGACCCTCTCAAATATTTGGGAAACCTCCCTGAATTTAACGGAGACGGTAGAGAGTTACAAAATTTTATAAACTTAGTAGATAGAATACACCATAACTTACAAAGTTATGACGAATTGTCACAAGGACTATTCTCTGACCTTATAAAAAGCAAATTGAAAGGCAAAGCTAGGGATGTAATAGAAATAAATTTTCAAGCAATTTCCTGGACAGATATTAAGCAAGTATTGCAGAATAACTTTGGTGACAGGCTCAGCTGTGACGAGCTTTTCAATTCCCTTAGAGCTGTAACATTTAGGACAACTAGTTTAGATTGTTACGAAGAAATTAAATGTAGACTTCGATGACTCAATAATAAAACATTGTTCATAATGGGACAAGGACAACAGCAAAAAGCATTAAACAGTAGCTTTGAATAACTCCCGTACAGCTTTAAACGTATTTAAGTCAAAAATACCTGAACCAATAAAGACAATATTAGCATGCAGAAACCCAACAACATTGGAAGAAGCTATGAATATTCTTTTCAAAGCAGGATATGCACATCTCTGAGTAGATGTTCAGAAACAATTCTACAACAGACAGGAAAATAAAAAACAAAATCAAAAAGCATATAATTTCAAGCAGAACTATCAAGGACCAAGACATTTTTCGCATCCTTCTCAAAACCAAGGAAGGAACCATTCATACCAAAATCATGGAACGAATTTCCCACCACCAAATTCTCAAGGAAGTTTTTTCCAATCATTCCCAAACTACGACCGGAACTTTGAACAACCACGCAAATACCCACAAATAAACCCACAAAATCAAATCCCCCAAAATACACCTTTGAATCCGAACAGACCGAATTCTAGAAACCAGCCCGAACCAATGGACATTGGTAAAGTCGAGGTATCAGAAAATTTTCAGAAATCAGCCTTGGACACAAACTACCATTTATAACAATAAAAACCAAATTAGGATTTATTAGGTTAATAATAAACATAGGGGCAACAAATTCCATTCTAAACCCAGGAATTTGTAATCCAAAAAGAATTTATTCAACAAATTCAATTCTTGTAAAAACAGTTCAACATCAAGTTTACGTAAAAGAAAAAGCTATAGTACCTATTTTCGAAGAATTTATCACTAACGGGTGGGAAAAAACACTTGAATTTTACATAATAAAGTTTCACAATTATTACGATGGTCTAATAGGCAATGACATATTAAGACCATTAGAAGCATGCATAGATTATAAGAATAAGAAAATAACCATCGGCAATAAGACATTACCAATATTTTTTGAAAACGAAGTTATAAATAAAGAAATAATACAAATTCCATACGACTCTGAGTTGATTTATTTTAAAGAGGAATTTGATGGAAAAGTTTTAAGAGAAGGCATTTTAGACTCGAAGAACGGCAAAGTAGAAATTAACTGAAAATAATAGTGTATCTACGCAGAAGGTAGATCACAAGAATTTTAGTGTAATTAAAGAAAATGAAATAAGACCACTATTAGAGCAAATTCGAACGGAGCACCTTAATTTTGAAGAAAAGAAAGAACTACTAAAGTTGTTAGAAAATTATTCAGATATTTTCTACCAGGAAAATACAAAATAGACTTTCACCTCAGCAATTAAATATGAAATCAGGACCGAATCATATCGCTACCCTTATATACATAAGGACGAAGTCCAAAAACAAATTCAAGAAATGATCGATAATAAAATTATCAGGTACAGTAATTCTCCTTATTCCACACCTATTTGGATCGTTACGAAGAAGGCTGATGCAAGCGGAAAGACTAAATGGAGACTTGTCATCGATTATCGGAAACTTAACGAAGTAACCATAGATGACAGGTACCCAATTCCTAATATTGATGAAATCCTTGATAAACTGGGAAGATGCCAGTATTTCACCACGCTAGATTTAGCGAAAGGCTTTTACCAAATAGAAATTAAGGAGGAAGACATTTATAAGACCGCCTTCGCTGTAGAAGGAGGTTACTATGAATTCCTAAGAATGCCGTTTGGGTTGAAGACGGCCCCAGCGACATTTCAAAGGTTAATGAACAATATTCTTAAAGATTACATTAATAAAATTTGCCATGTTTAATTAGATGATATAATTATCTTTTCCACCTCCCTTCAGGAGCACATTAATTCAATGAATTTAATTTTTAAATGCTTACAAGAAGCAAATCTTAAGGTACAACTAGATAAGTCAGAATTCTTAAAAAAGGAAACTGAATTCCTTGGGCACGTAGTAACCCCGCTAGGAATAAAAGCAAACCCCAAAAAAATTGAGTGTGTAACAAATTTCCCAATTCCTAAGACTCCTTGGATTAACCGGATACTATAGGAAATTTATCCTTACGACAGACGCAAGTAATTTTGCTTTAGGAGCAATACTTTTGCAGGACAATCACCCCATTTGCTACGCAAGCCAAACTATTAACGAACATGAGTGTAATTACAGCACTATTGAAAAGGACCTTCTAGCCATCGTTTGGGCTACTAGATATTTTCGACCATATCTATTTGGACGTACATCCATGATCGAAACTGACCACAAACCACTCACGTGGTTATTTTCCATAAAAGAACCAAATTCAAAATTGGTAAGATAGAGATTAAAGCTCTCAGAATTCGACTATGAAATCAGGTATAAAAAAGGGACAAAAAATAGTAATGCGGATGCACTTTCAAGAATAGAACCGGATTCTGCCAATATTAATTCTCTAGAAACAGAAGTTCTCAGCATAAAAGAATCGGAATCACCTATAAACATGTTTAAAATCCAAATTATTATTTCTTAGATTTTCTCAGGAGCAGCCAGAATTAAAAACGAAAAAATATTTAAAAACAATAGGAAAGTTATACGAATCAAGGAACTTGGCAGAGAAACTTCAATCTCTTTGCTAAAAAACCATTTCAACCCTAGCCAATTAAATGAAATTTTTATAGAAGACGAATTTTTTGACACAATCAAGAATACGTACGAAAAACTATTTTCAACCAACACAAAATTTAGAATTGTAAGATGCACTCGTTTACTAAGAGGTGTTAAAGATGAAGAAGAATTATCAGAAATAATAAAAAAGGAACACTTAATTAAGAACGACCGGGGATACAAGCCGTTTACAAGGAACTAAAAACAGAAATTTACAATCCTCAACTAAAAATGAGAATAACGCAATTTATTAACAACTGCGAAATATGCACCATTGAAAAATATGATAGCAAACCGCCCAAAGTACCACTTAAAATAAGCGAAACCCGCTCGAAACCAAGAGAAATTATAAACACTGAAGAAGGAAATGACAATGACAATGATAGATAAATTTTCGAAATACGCAGTTGCTTACAAAATCAACAGCAAAACTTGGACGGAATTCAAAACAAAACTCTTGCAGTACATAAATACACACGGTAAAATAGGAAAAATAATTGTCGATAATGAACTAGAATTTAAAGCCATTCCAATGCAAGAATTTTTTAAGATGGAAAACATTAATGTACATTTTACTTTATATAGTAACCACACATCAAATTCGGACATCGAAAGACTACACAATACCATAAATGAACACACTAGACCATTAAGACACGACGGGAAGAACAAAGATGAAACCACTGAAGAAAAAATTTTGAGAATTATAGGATTCTACAATAATACAATTTACAGTACAACCAAAATCAAGCCAATGGACTTTTTAAATGGAAAGGTAAATGAAGATAAATAAAAAGGATGTAAAAATTGAAGAAGGTAATAATTACATTAAGGAAATTAGAGGAGGTAAGAATCATCGAAAGTACAGGAAAATTGATTCAAAGAAAATTGATGAAGAACACGTCGAAAACTCTAAAACAGGGCACAAATATCATAAAACACAAATTAAACAAAATAAAAGATTTCAAGATACAAATAATCCCATGATAAGAACTATGTAAATAATAAACATTTTTGCAGACATATAAACGTAATACCCTTTTTTTCAGAGGACAGCTTGGACATTTCTTTTAACCCTCTTTATGACTACCAACGCACAATTCTTCGACATACAAGACCTAACAAATAACCATGGATACTTACCAATTAAAATAAAGGACGTAAAGATTATTGACAAATATATTAAAATAATACACGTTATTAATACAACACAATATTTGGAAACAGAAAATATACTACAAGAAAACATTCATAAGCTATCAAATACTTCCACGAACATTAGCCCACTTTTGGACAGCGTGAAAAACTTGACACCAAAATTCAGACAGAAACGGGGACTAGTAAACGCAATAGGTAAAGGACTAAAATATGTGACAGGGACAATAGACAGCGACGACGAAAAAGAAATATTCGACAAAATTACACATCTTGAGAAAAGTAACGGAAACACAATGACAGCCATAGACGAAATTTCATATCTAAGAACTTCTATGTCGCACAGAAAATCAAATATTACATAACCAACAAAAAATCGTGCAATATTATGTGAATAAATTCAAGACAGAAGTAAAAAATGAAATACTAAAAAACCTATTAATGGATCACGTAAATGAAATCGGACATGTTATATTCAATTCCAAATTGGGAATAGTTAGATCAGACATACTGACGAAAAAAGAATTTAATTTCATGGATGGGATAGAATCTTATCTTCAGACAAAAGTATCCCTAAGGTACAGAGAAAATTTCGTAGTGTTAACACTGAGTGTGCCAAGATTTCTAAATGAATCATTTTCTGAAGTAACATTTGAACCACTTCCTAATAATGAAAATAAAACTTTAATATTAAACACAAACACTGTTCTTATTAACAAAAACGAGGTATATAAATCAAACACGTTAGAGTACAAAAACATTGAAAGTATAAATGATGATTGTTTAACACACATTGTACAAAATAAAGAACCTAAATGTAAAATGAATATAACAAAAGATCAAGAAGAAAAAAAATCTACCCTGGTTTACTTATATTTAAACATTACCAAGATAAAATTGAAACTAATTGTAAACACCCGTACCAATTGGAAAATTTTAAGACTTACCTTTTAAAGTTCGAAAATTGTATTGTAAAAACAAAACTAAGAACTTATGAAAATTATAAAAGAAATGTTTATTTTAGAGAAATTTATTTTAAAAATTAAAGAAAATAATACTTTATTTACTGACTTAGACATTAAAGAAATACATTTCAACGAAACTATAAAAATTGTTAAACATAAGCTTCTAAAAACACTTTAATTAATACTGGCAGTAATATAAGAATTTCTGTCATTTTGATTGTAATTTTTATTATAATTTATGTTAGAAAACTTAAAACTAAAACCTACATTGTTTCTTCGTCGGAGCCTCACTCTAACGAAGGGGGAGTTATAATAACCCCTAATAAAATAATCATATAACACTACATTTTTATTTATAAGATTTTCTTATTACGTACACTTAAACAAATACAATAAGTACAGAATTAAATGTTTACAAAAAAACATTATAAATTTTTAAAATGTTAAAGGTAAACAAACATTCATACCAAGGTACATTTATTTTACAAGAACATTTATTTTGTAAGAACAACATGGCATTTTATTGTTGCTTTGTGAGTGGAAATGTCAAAAATAGAAACAGAAAATTGGTCTAAAAACAAACGCTCTCTTTGTTCTACATATGCTTGTTGTTAGTGTTTTTTGAAATTCGTAAACAAAAGTAGGAAAATGTAAACAACTTTTGACATGTCCGACTACAAACCAGCTGGGCGGACGACACTACCTAGTAAAATAAATGTACCTTGATTCATACTTAAATAAATATACTTACATCCAAATTTCCCTTTAATTGTTCCTATTAAAAAAATGATAAACACGCATATTTGTCCACAACACTGTGTACAAATATGCATGCATAAACACTTGAACTATTTTAATTATTCGTTTCCACGAATACTTGTTTGCATTTTCAATATATTTTGGGAGACCAATAGCTCCTTATTAGATCAATATGAACTTCTTTGGAATTATTGCACTTTCTTATGTAAACAATTGATTTCCAAATAGTTCATAAGAATTATCAGTAAGCATTTTTGTAACTACATTTAAGTATTTAAGACTAAAAATTTAAACAATAAAGTCAGTCATATTTTTGAATCAAGCATACAACGAAGTTGTTTTTTTTTCTATTTAAAAAAATTCAAAACCAAAATTCATAATCTCGGTCTTGTGTTTAGCGAGCTCCAGCCCCTGGTTTTGTAGCCATGTTTGGGTTCTAATCATGACCAGGTTCAGCTTCCTTCTAGCGTCATCCATATCTCTTGCTGAGATAACCGCCGCTATATCGTCTGCATATCCTACCAGGTGTGTGTCTTCTGACTGAGTATTTCGTCGTAGCTCAGGTTCCACAGGTCAGGGCCCAAGATAGATCCCTGATCTGCTCCGGCCGTGATTGTTTTCACTCTTTGGCCCTCTGACGTATCATAAAGGAGTCTACGATCTCCCAGATAACTCTGGAGAATCTTCGGGGATGCGGAATCTTCTCGTAGTGACTTCCTAATATCCACCCATCGTAGGCTGTTGAAGGCGTTTTTACGTCAAGTGTAGCCAAAACGATTGTGCGTTTTGGATAGTAGCGCCTTTGTTGGGCACGTTCAAATTCTGTCACTACATTCTCAATAGCGCCAAGCGTTGATTTTCCGGTTCGGAATCCATGTTGTCTCTCCGATAAACCTCCGGCCATCTCAATGGATTCTGCCAATCTGGGTTGCAGTAGCTTCTCTAGTAGCTTTCCGGCACTGTCCAGCATGCAAGTAGCGTTGGGTCGCCTATCTTCTATATGGAGTTCGCTATCTTCGCCTAGGAGAGGGTGAGTGGGGAACAAATTGTTGGATATGTTATAACATAAGTCATGAACATTCACTTGTATAAACTTTACGGTTACTTTTTTTGAAGTCTAGTAACCTTATTGTTACAATAAGTATTTATATTACATTTATTTTTCAACTGTTAAAATAACCTTTTTTTATTTCCTTTCTTCTTAATAAATGAATTCTTGAAATAGCAAAACGTGATTCTTGGCCATTTTTCTTATTTCAATAGGTTATGGGCCTATAAAATTAAAGAATTTTTAAAGAAATTAAAAGTGAATAAAGAACGCAAACAACTAAGGAAAACGTATTTAATTACAAAAGAAAACTTAAAAGAAAATTTTGTTTGTGTTGAACTTAAGAAGATGGCGGATGCTAAACCAAAATTTGCAAAACTTAACAATGAATTTTATGCAAATTGGAAGTTCAAAATGGAGCTATTATTGCGAAAGCAAAATCTTTGGTAATACGTCATAGAAGGATGTTGTCCACAGCCCAAAATAGAAAGTGGAGTAATAAAAAACCAAAACGAAATCGATAACTGGGAAAGCAAAAACGATGAGGCCAGAGTAACGATTGGATTACTTGTGATGGATGATCAGCTATGCCATATACGCAATAAGAAGACGGCAAAAGATACGTGGATGGCTCTAAAAGATAATCACGAGAAATATACTCTAGCTAATAAAGTTTTTCTGATGCGTTCAACTTGCAGTTTAAAGCTGGAAGAGAATGGTAATGCTATAAATCATATTAACTCAATGAATGATTTGTTTACTAAACTACGTGATGTTGGAGAAGAAGCTTTGTCCGATAAATGGAGTGCAGCCATGCTTCTCAGTCCAGAGTCCAGAAAAGAAGACGAAATCACATTTGCTTTAGTTCAATAGAGGGTAATTGCTGAATATGAAAGACGTTTGCATATCAGTGGTAATGGTGTAAACGATACTGTTTTGAAAGCTGTCGTTAAAACTGTATAAACATGTTATTTTTGTAAGAAGCCCGGACACGAAAAGAAAAACTGTACAAAGTATAAAAATTGGAAAGCTAAACAGGTATCTGGAAATTCTACTAAAAAAATTAATTCTGTTGAAGAAACCTCAAACTCTAGAGATTTCCTTTTTAAATTTGGTAATAACAAAAATTGTATTTGGTTGGTCGATTCGGGAGCAACAAGACATGCCGTAAATGACCAAAAATTTTTCATGAAATTATATGATTCTTCTAAAAGTTCAATAGAGCTAGCAAATGGTGAAACCATACCTATAGAAGGTATTGGATCAGGTGAATTGTCTTTTTGCAATTTCAGTGGTAAAGAAAATAAATATCTCGCTAAAGAAGTTCTGTACGCACCACGTTTAGTTGGTAATATTCTCTTCGTAAGACAGCTAACAAAATCTGGTTTTAATGTAACTTTTAATAAAACTAATTGCTTCATAAATATTAATGAAAATAATGTTAGTGAAGCTGATATCGCAACTGATATGTATATGCTACGTGAATGTAAATTAAATAAAGTAAATGCTGCTTTTGCACATATTGAAAATTGCATTCATCAATGGCAAAATAAATTGGGACATCGAGATCCACATGCCATTCGTAAAATGGTGTCCGAAAACCTGGCTGAAGATTTAAAGATCGTTGATGGCATTAAGGAAATTAGTGAAACGTGTGCTAAAGGAAAAATGTCTCGAATTCCATTTAATACACACAGACGTATGTGGCCCAATGTCAACAATAACGCCATCTGGTAAAAGTTATGTGGTAACATTTATAGACGATTATTCAAATTTTACTATTATAAAACTATTAGCACAAAAATCTGAAGTAGAACAATCTATTAAAAATTTTGTAACATTTTGCCACACACTTTTTGGCCATACACCAAAAATAATTCGTTCTGATAGAGGGGGAGTACACAGGAAAGAGTTTTAATGAATATTTAAAGTCAAAAGGAATCCAATTACAACTGACAGCTCCCTATTCCCCCCAACAAAACGGTAAAGCTGAACGAAAAACAGAACGCTTTTAGAAATGGCAAGGTGTTTACTTATTGATTCTAATTTGCCAAAAATATTTTGGGGAGAAGCGGTTTCGACAGCCAATTATATTCAGAACCATCTAATTACCAGATCAACGAATTCAACTCCATATGAAAAATGATATGGTACTAAGCATAGTTGTAAAAAGTTCCATATTTTTGGTTTGAAATGTTTTGTACACATCCTATCAGCAATGAGACGCAAATTAGATGATAAATCACAAGAAATGATTTTTTTAGGTTACGAAAACAATTCAAAAGCTTTTCGTTGCTATAACCCAGACAGCAAGAGAGTGGTAATCTCTCGTAACGTTCGTTTTACGGATATAGTTCCCATTAAAGCTCAACAAAATGGTTATATTGAAATCTATAAGAGAGAAGACAGTCGAAAGGAGACATTATTGATTGAGGAGGAGAGTTCAGAACCTGTGAAAAGTGAAGATATTGCAATCAATAATTCTGATGACGTTGATAGAAAAGAAAATTCTGGTGAAGGGGATCTTCAGAGCGTCAGCAAAAGAGCTCAATATTGATAATAGAAATTTTGCACCATCAACACCAGCAGTACGTGTTTCGGAAAGATCAAATAAAGGTAAACCCGCTAGAAAACTAATTGATGAAATATGGTCAACTCAAGAAATAAAAGAACCTAAAGCTTACCAAGAAGCTCTTGATAGCGACGAAAAAATCCAATGGTTAGCCGCAATGCAAGATGAAATAGAATCTATTGAAAAGAATCATACTTGGGAGCTGGTGTAGTTGCCTGAAAATAGATCGGCTATCGGGCTTAAATGGGTATATAAAGTGAAAAGAAATGCTGATGGTGAAGTCAGTCGCTTTAAAGCTCAACTTGTTGCTCAGGGATTTTCTCAAAAATTTGGAATCGATTACGATAAAATCATCGCCCCCGTGGTCTCCAATACAACATTGCGAATTTTATTGTCAGTTGCTGGTAAAGAAAATATGATCGTTAATCACATAGATGCAAAAACGGAAATTTGACTGAGACCATCTATATGAAGCAGCCACAAGGCTTTCAAGACCAAAACGAAAAATTGGTGTGATTGTTGAAAAATAGCATCTATGGATTAAAACAGGCTGCAAGATCATGGTATAATGTTCTTCATGAAGTTCTTTTGAAGGCGAAATTTAAACAGAGTATCAACGACCCCTGTCTATACACTGGTAATATTTATGGAACTATATGTTACGTCATTGTTTATGTTGACGATTTAATACTAGAGAACAAATTCAATATGTTCAAAAGGAATTATGTCATCATTTTGAAATGAAAAATTTAGGCGAAATTAACCATTATTTAGGAATTGAAGTGTCAAAAGATTTAAAAGGTAATTTTAGGCTTTGCCAAT
>OW569406.1:43833777-43841277 GCA_937654795.1 Cistogaster globosa | reverse complement strand
CCGGAAATGACTTTTAAATCTTTAAAAAGGAACAAAATTGGATACTTGGAATAAATTACTTTTATTCATAACTTACTTTACATCAGGCAATTCAAATATTCTTGACTTCTGTCTTAAAAGTCTTTTCTCTATTATTACATTTTTATTACTTTCTTCATCGCTTGAATCAGTCTCCGATATAAAAAACATTTTTAGTTTAACTTTTAGACTTTTTAATTTAATTAATCTTTTTTTAATTGTTTATATTTTATTTTATTTTTTTGTTTGTTTTACAAAAGTAAAATTTTCCGCACCACAACACAATAGAAAACAAATTAAATCTGCTGACTCAAATATTAGGTATGTGTGTTTTATTTTGCTTATATTATCGATAAACAGTCAACGTCGTCATTAGTTTGTTAGGGAATACCAAAATAGTATTGATGTTGTGTTAATTTGATGTTGTCTCAAAATTGATGCCGACGTTGACGTCGCCAAACAGAATAAGGGTGATTATTATTATTATTATTATTATTATTATTATTATTATTATGATTATTATTATTGTTATTATTATTATTATTCTTATTATTATTATTATTATTATTATTATTATTATTATTGTTATTATTATTATTATTGTTATTATTACTATTATTATTATACAACAATCCAAGCGATCGTTATCAGTTTCAGAACTAGAACAAGCTCTTACTTTGATTGTACGGGCAATGCAACACTCAGATTTTGACGAAGGACTAAAACACCTAACAAGATACAAGCAAGTAAGCAAAAATAGCCCATATAATAACCTTGCCCCATTTTTGACTTAAACGGCATCATCAGAGTGGGAGGAAGATTAGAAACATCAGAGCTTCCATATGACGCTAAACATCCAATGCTTATACCTTATAATGACCCGATATTTAAATTGCTGATGCAGATGGTGCATGAGGAAAACCGTCATTGTGGTCCTCAGGCACTCTTATCACAAACAAGACAAAAATACTGGCCAATCAAGGAAAAGTCAATGGCCCGATCAATCATCCAGCATTGCATAAAATGCGCTAGAGCTAAACCAAAACTTCTTACTCAAATTATGGGAAATTTGCCGTCTACAAGAATCGTTCCAGCTCGACCCTTCATTAACTCTGGAGTTAATTTTTGTGGCCCGTTTTGGGTCCACTATAAGATCAGAGGAAAGAGACCTCAGAAGGCCTTCATCGCAGTATTCTGCGGTTCTACTACTAAAGCCGTGCATCTAGAAATAGTTAGCAGTTTAACAACAGATGCATTCATAGGGGCACTAAAAAGATTCATAAGCCGAAGAGGCCATTGCAAAAACTTATACTGTGACAATGCTACCTACTTTGTTGGGGCCAAAAATCAACTGGCAGAATTGTCAGAAGCAGTTTACGGAGATTCAGCTAGCGAAAAAATAGATAAAGAATGTACAGCTCGAGGCATCATGTTTCATTTTATACCACCGAGGGCACCTCATTTCGGAGTCTTATGGGAGGCGGCAGTAAAATCGGCCAAACATCTCCTTGTACGAAGTGTATCAACAGCATCACTAACATATGAGAAACTTGACACAGTGGTCATAGAAATTAAAGGAATTCTTAATTCCCGACCCATAAGTCCGATGTCAGACAATCCGAACGATTTGGCGGCATTAACCCTTGGCCATTTTCTTATAGGAGCACCACTCAACTCCCAAATTGACGTAGCAGCCACCGAAAACCAAAAGAATCTTCTCCCCAGATGGAAGTTAGTTACACACTTAAAGTCAGAATTTTTGAGGCGTTGGTCAAAAGAGTATCTATCAGAACTCCAACCCAGACACAAATGGAACAAACAACAGGATAACATTAAATCGGGAGACATGGTAATATAAAGGAGGACAACACAATTCCGTTACAGTGGCCTCTAGGAAGAATTCTAAAAACACATAAGGGCGATGACGGCTTCATTCGAGTAGTTGATGTCAAGACATCAAAAGGAGTTTGCAGAAGACCAATTTCTAGGCTGGCACTATTACCAATTCATAATTCTGAAGATGATGAAATCCCTCAACAAGACGACTTGATTGACACAAGCATTCATCAGAACGAAAAACCTGAAGGTGATAAAAAAAACGGAGAAGAATTTTGCTTTTGTGGATGACCTCTCAAGCACTTGAACCTGGAGCTAAATTATTTTCGTTGGCGCAACAACAGCACTTGAACCGCGTTGCTTTCTCTTAATTAAAAAAGACCGTTTTCTTCAGTTTTAAAATAAGAGTTATTTTATTTTGAATTTTCTTAGTCTTATATACTAATTTTATTAAAGAAATATGATAAAATTGCATATTTCTTGTAGCAACAAAACTAATATCAGACATAAACAAATTTGCAATAATAAAAAATATATTAATATAGAACAAGTGTGCCATATTAAATTACAATTGTAGGAAATAATATACTAAAAATAAATTGTAATAAAAAATGTATAAATTTAGGACAAGTATTAAACTACAATTGTAGGAAGTAATAAGCTAAAATAATTTGCAATTAAAGTGTATTAATTTAGGCCAATTGTGCTAAAGTTTATTTATGTATTTATTTAGGCTGAAGTCTATTAAACTCAATTTAATAATAATAATTTAATAAATAATTCTCGTGCATTAACATCTCCCTGCGTTGAGTGCAGCTCAAAATATTTCTTGCTGTAGGGCTATTGTAAAGGATTGTGTTGGTTGTTATATGTGAACAGTGAAGTCTGAGTCGAGTTGTTGTTTGCGAGGTGCTGGAGTTGGAGTTGACCGTTGTTTGCACTTTTGTTTTACTAGTAAATATATGACAATGCAAAAGGCATGTGATGACAGTTGTGAGCTTCAAGTTTGTTTCGGAGTCTTAATATTTCTTGTGCTGCTAATGATTTTTGTAGAGCTGTTATATGATTTTTCGATCTTGCTGGATATCAGCTATTGTCCACGCAACGTCGTGCATTTATATTTAAGAGTGCACTCTGGTTCTAATATAAGCAAGCCAGATCCTTCAAGTGTGAATTGTGTGATTTCGGTTTTACATAGTGCTGTTGTCTGAGACGGATTTGTAACTGAATATATCCATTTGTTTTGATCATGAAGGGAAATCCAGACATCTTTATCTTTCATTTGCTGTACTGGGCAATCTGATTGGGTGTTGTTGTGAAATAAATTAAGTTCGCAGGCACATGTTGATGAGCCATCCTGATGCCTTATTTGGCCTTTAGAGCACAGATACCTATCTTCTGGTAAAGTATTGGCTGAGAGCAGTGTTGATGATCAAAAGTGGTGCACATGGGCGTATTGCTACTAATATGTCATTGATCCACGTTGGCACTGGAATAACGTTAAATATTTCATACCGTTCACGTTGAACTAGTGGTAATATAATACTGTAAACTACTATGTTGTGAGTGAGCCCTCCTATAACCTTCATAAACTTGTATAGCTGTAACGTATTTTTCTGGCTTACAGGCAGTTCCAGTGATTCGCTGAGATGCATTTTGATTTTCCTTACTTCTTGCTGTAATTAATGAGAAGTCAAGAGTAGTGGGCTTATTAAACCATGGTGAGTGTTTTTAAAATATCAAGTATTGATAATTGTGTCTGTTGAAGCTTCGCTGCTGTAATTGTTAGTTGTATGCACAACGACAGAAAAATACGGTAAATCTTTTCTTGCTAGCGTTCGTCGTTTATCATATTGCGTACTTGTTCAATTTGGAAATCAATTTGATCGAATTTTTTCTTTATTGATTCTTGATCTAATCTCATTATGTTTATTGTAACGTCAATGATTGAAGTTTGATTTTTTAACAGGGCGAGAAGATGTTCTTCGTTTTCTTTAACTTGAGAAATTGTACCAGGCATGTCTTTGGCGTATTCGGAGTCCAATACACCAAAAAGTGAATGGGCGATATTTCCAACTAGATCTATTGCTGCTCTCTTTTTCGCTCTGTATCAACATTCTGATCCATGATATTTGTTTTGGAGACTTCTTTTGGCCATATCTCTTGTTGTCCATGTAGGAATATGGGTCCGTAGAACCACAAATTATTTGATGTGAGTTTTCTTGGAGTGATACCACGCGCCAGAATATCTGCAGGATTGTCTTTTAAGCTGACATGTCGCCACTGTTCTGTTATTACAATTCTTGTATTGCAGCTATTCTGTTAGCCTCAAATGTTTGGTATGATGATGCTTGGGAATTGATCCAGGCCAAAACGATCTTTAAATCTGTCCATAAATAAGCAGGAACATCCTTGTATTTTAAGTCTTTCTTTACTCTTGATGTGAGCTGAGCGCTTAAAAGTGCTGCACAAAGTTCGAGACGAGGTAAAGTTTGACGCTTTATAGGTGCTACTCGGGACTTTAAGCATAATAGTCTTACGATAATCTGCTTATTTTTTGTTTTTGATCTGATATAGACTGCTGCGCCATATGCCTTTTCTGATGCGTCTGCAAAGGCATGAATTTGTATGTTGGATGTCACATGTCCTTCGAAGATATGTCGCGTGATTCTTAGGTCTTTTATGTGTCATAACTCTTGTCTGAATGTAACCCAAGTTGCATGAAGATTTTCTGGCAGTGCCTCATCCCAGTCTAACTTTTTTTGCCAAAGTTCTTGGATGAATATTTTGGCGGTAACTACAATCGGTGACAGTAGTCCCAGAGGATCGAACAAACTGGCTAAATCTGAGCTAATTGTGCGTTTTGTGACGTGGTTAATCTCCCTTAGACATACTTTTTCACATAGTTTGTCATGTTGTGGCATCCATGTTAAGCCCAAAGTTTTCACGATATGGTTGTTCTCACCATCAAAGTCAAAATTAACTTCTTGTTGGTTTTCGGCGAGGCTTTAAAGTAGTTTTGGATGATTTGCTGCCCATTTTTGTAGTTAAAGACCATGCTGATGCAATATGTATTATAGTTCTGACTGAATTGCTAGAACAGTGTGCAAGTCATCCCCCCCGCCCATACCGTCATCTACATAGAAGCTTTCGAGTAAAAATTGAGCTCCATGTGGGTATCGTATCATGTTTGTCTTAGCAATTTGTTCTAAGAATTTTGTAGCTAGATAAGGTATCTGCACCTCGTTCCATCGTTCCATATGTGACTGTATTTAGTTTATAATACTTTATTGGCTTAGTGGGATTTTCTCTCCAGATAATTATTTGAAAGTTTTTATCATCTGGGTGCATTACTATTTGCCGGTACATTTTTTTATGTCGGTTGTGAAGACAAATCGTGGATACCGAAAGCGTAGTAGAATAGAAAACAATTCACTTTGTACTATGGGTTCAACGAAGCTCCGTTAGTCGTTTTAGTTGAGGCATCAAAAACTACTCGTAATTTTGTTGTTAAACTATCAGGTCTAAGTACACAGTGGTAAGGAATGAAGTAATTTGATGTTTGTATAGAGTTTACGTCTATTTCGGCCATATGCCCCAATGCTTCGTATTCTTTCATGAAATCTATATATTGGGTTTTGATTTCTGGAGCCTTTGATAATCGCCTTTCTAATGATAGAAATCTGGTAAAAGCTACTCCATGGGATTCGCCAAGAGTGTTTGAGCTAGTGCAGAATGGAATTTTGACCACGAATCTTCCATTTTTGTAAATGGTGTGAGTTTGCAAAAAATGGTTTTCACATTGTCTTTCAGCCACCGAAAGGCATCTGTCAGATGTGCTGATAGTTTCCAGTTGCCAGAGCCGAAAAATAGCATTTTCCAAATTAACTGCGTCATCAGTACATATTCCGCATGCTGCACTTGATAATTCATGTCCTCCAATTCTCCCAAAAATTACCCAGCCAAGTAGAGTGTTCTTTAAAATGGGCAAATCGTAGCCTAGTTGAATCTGCCCACATAACACTAGTTGATGATAAAATTCTGCCCCAAGTTGAACATCTATTTTGTCAGGACGATTGAATTGTGGATCTGCTAGCATAATGTTCTTTAGAAGGACCGCTGCTTCAAGCCGTGCGGTATAATTATTGATTCTTGAATGTAATGCTACGTTGACTCGGCGTGTTACCCTAGTGTCACTAGAAGCGATGCCGCTAATGGTGATTGATGTTGGTTTAGTTGAAATGTTGAGACGTTTTACTAGACGTTCGCTGACAAAGTTCAGTTGGGATCCTGAATCGAGAAGTGCTCTGCATTGTATCTCCTTGTCATTAGCTCGTACCTTTATCATTGCTGTACTCAGAAGGACATAGCTGGATCTTTTGGATTGGTTGTACGTTGTAAGTGATATAGCGTTTTGATTTCCAGATGATGAGTGATCACCTTGCAGATCTTTGTTGTTTGAAATGTTTGTTGCTGTGTTATTGCCTTGATTTGAGCTCTCCAAGTGTAGCAATGTGTTATGCTTTTTGCTGCATTCTTTGCAACCCCTTGACATACAGGCTTTAGAATTGTGACCAGGTTTTAAACAATTCACACAGTATCTGTGTTTTTGAATGAATGGTAGTCTCGCTGATGTCGACAACTGAAGAAATTTGGCACATGTGAATAACGGATGATTTCCATTTTTGCACATAACACATGAATTGTTGAATTGCTTTGTGGTGATGGAAGTACTCACCCTTGATTTTAAATGCGGTGATTTTTCAGAAAACGCTTCCATTGATTGGAAATTTCTTTCTAAGAATTCTAGGAACTCTGTGATAGTCGGAACCTCTCGAGGATTCTTCAGTGCTTGCTCGTACCGGAGACGCGTTGCTTGGTCCAACTTCTTGAGGAGTTGGTAGCACAATATTGGATCCCATGATTTCGTATCCACCTGAAGATTTTGAAGCGCTAAAAGACACTCCTTAGTTCTGTCATGGAGCGACTTGTAGTTGTCAGTATAGCCTTTAATTGGTGTGTCTACTAGCTCTTGCACAAGCTTGTTGACCAATAATCTTTTGTTGTTATATCGGTCCACTACCATGGTCCATGCAGCGTTAAAATTTTCTTCAGTGACGGCGAAGTGCTTTATCAAATTTGTTGCTTCTCCTACAAACTGTGTTTTTAAATACCACATTTTTTTAATTTTAGGCATTGATCGCCTTATCACTAGAGATAAGAATATGTCATAGAATTCTTGCCACTTTAGGTGATTTCCATTGAATTTCGGTAGTGCGACTTTTGGCATAGGCAAGGACTCTGAATCAGTTATATTATGCTGGGATTATTCAATTGCTCCTACTGTATTGATTACCTTTCGAAGCTTAGTCTCGAGTTGTATAAATCGCACGGAGTCGTACCCTAGTTGCTCTGGGTTGTCAAAAAGCTCAAATATTTGGAAATGTATGGCTTCGATGCCTTGTCATTTGTTTAATGCGATGTTTTGATCCTGATGAGTATATTCGTCATCAAGTAACCGTTCTAAGGAAGACATCATTACAGCTTGTCGACGTTTGAGCTTTATAAAGTCATTAGTCTCAGCTCCTAACACATCACAGCCCTCTTTTGGTGGAATTTTGTGTGAAGTTGACTTAACCTTCATTA
>OW569406.1:43816277-43828777 GCA_937654795.1 Cistogaster globosa | reverse complement strand
TGTGTCCTATCTTCAATAATATCCAGCTTGGTTTTAAACAGTTCTATACTGTCACTAGGGGTGAGGTAGCAGCACATCAGCATAAAATTTCCGGTTCGCACGTACGTGTAGCAACAACCGGCCCCGTACTGAGTGATCGCGAGCCTACTGTTGCCAGGCAGCCAAAATGCAGCTGTACCTGTTTCATCCTCAAACCAGGTGCCTCGGAATATTCGTCATTACTGTTCGCTGATAATGACCACATCTGCCTCATTTTCGGCAGCTACCTGCCCGATAGCACCTTCTGATGTCCTCGCAAGCTCGTATCTTGGCTCGGATCCATCCGATTTTTATTTTGCCAACTTTCCTGAATCTCGCGGCACCTACCGCGGATAGCGTGACAAAAGCTCGTACCTGCTCCCGTACGTTCGGCATCGTAGTCCTAATTCGCATCTGCTCACCGACTCAGGTTTAAGGATTACCGCCTCCACTTCATCTTTAAGAACCAATGAATCAAGGTCCCGTATCTCTATCGCAGCACTTGGCTTGAGTTCCGCAATTGAGGCCGTTTCCCGAACAGTACTCCTCAACTGTTGGACAAACTCCGGTCTAACTTTTTCCCCTCTTCAAAGTTCCAAAAGAATGGCTCCCGTTTTCGTCTTCCTAACGGAATTTACTCTGACCGAATGTCTTTAAGCACCTCTTCGAAGCTATGACCCTCTGTAGGCTTGATCATCACCGCCTCTGGTTTTAACCGCTGCAGGTGGGGCTTATTCTCCTTCTTGGTCTCTGGTGGTCTTTCCAATGGCTTTTTCTTACTGCCCTTCTTGGTGACAGTCCACCAGGTTCCTCCACTCTTCTCTAGAGACCCCGTTACGCTCTCGCTGGGCCCCTTTTCCCTGGTTTTCTTGGAGCCCTCGGACACAGACGGGCTAGTAGGCGCTCGTTTTGGATTTGCGGTTACGGGAGTGGGAGCATCTGAGCTGTGTTATGCAGAAGCCTTTCTTTGTGAATCCGTGAGGATCCTTTCCTCTTCTGCCGTCTTCCACGCGCGTCTGTAATTCAGCGTGACATCCAGCAGCTCGGAAATTTTGATACACCAGCCTTTACTTCGCTGCTGATGTTCTTTTGGCGGTTAATCGCCCGCTGCATGCTGTCTATCACCAATCTGCATTGGGATATCGCATCCTCTTCCCTTTTCCTGATTCTCCGGATCTGCTCGATCCGAGAAGAACTTCTTTGGAAGCCGTTACTGTACAGGCCGCGTTACTGCTTTCTAGGGTGGGAGTGGTAAGCTGTTCCCTCATCGCATGGGTTCCAGTGGGTGTGCCCTGCACTTTGCAACAAGCTGCTTCTTCTGAAGGCCCCTCTTTGAGCCGCATCTTTTTCATCTTTCCTCGTTCCCTTATCTTCTCCAACATTCTTCTCGGGTTTCTTAAAATTTGTTGCCATTTCTATCTTATTGGGTTCCGACTTTAGGCCGTTATCTTCATATGGAAGTGCAGTTTCCCCTTATATCCCCATGGTTATCTATGTAATCATGGAGGCCATGCGAGTGTTGACTATGCGCTTCTTGGGCAACAGAGTGCAGAGCCAGGATGGGAACTAGTCAGGATTTCTCAACTGAACCTGCACCACCAACCAAATGGCGACATATGGGGAACGTACCTCAATTTTTGCCAAAGTTTTAACAGGACGGAGGCGGCTGCACCATTAGCACACCAGCCGTTTCAGCAAGATGTCACTCTTGCCTGATAAGGTGATGGAATACTGCAGTCGTCAGCTCGTGGCATCAAGTCAAAATCCATAAATCAGTGTCTCATGCCATATCAGCTCCATGTCCATCACCGTCAGCTCCAGTATTTTGGTCCGCGGGTGGCATTTACCACCTTCCGCGCTGGTCCAGAATGACCAGCCGAGATTTCCCCTATTTGTCGCCTGGGGACGCGTTCGATGGGAGACTGGGAAAACTCCACACGGAGTTACTATTGTTATTATTATTATTAGTTTTATTGTTATTATTATTATTATTATTATTATTATTGTTATTATTGTTATTATAATTATTATTATTATTATTATTATTATTATATACAGAGCTGAGCGCAGGAAACTGTAGGGGTCACAGGTGGCGGATAGTGAATGGCCTGTAGATATATAGGTTAGCGGCGAATACCCAATAAGCAGTTCCCGACCAAGAGCGGGAGAGAAAGAGCGGAGTTGTCAGAATATCTCAAAAACCCGTTAAACTCTCTCCGACCAGACGAATCAGTGCCTTCCCACCCACCATTGGCGTCTGTTCCATATTAGGCGGCTTTGTGGCTTTTAGATCTGAATTGGAAACGACATGGACATATGATTGGGATTATGGAATGGAAATTGAAGAACATGGGCTGACATCTGCGGCATTCTGTCACTTTATTAAACGGGAGTAAAATCGCGTTAAACAAGCTTTCAGGATAATGTCGTAGTTGCCGCCGGTCCTGTTTAATCCTTGGCAGGGCTTGAGGAACGCTCCATGCCACGTAGTCACTAAGCTGACAACGTAGGTTCGGTTGAGATAACTCCCGATTAATGCCCGACCTGGCTCTGAACATATGCGCTCATAAGGCCTGGTGTCAACCCTCGCGAGGACCTCACTGCTTGCAAAGGGACCCTCGGGATCATACGAAGGGCGGCTGCATGACGGACATGGATAAAGGCTTTGGACCCATATTGCACTAAAATGGAACAAACAAATTATCACGAAGAAAATAACAATATATGCACAAAAGAAGTCAATCCCTTTAAACCGAGAAGGAGAATTGGAAGATCACCACAAATGAAAAACACAACGACCCCACGCACTACGCCAATCGAGTCTTCAGGAACTAAGTCTATTACAGATGTGCGAAGAATAGTCAAAAGGCAACAAAAATGCTTCCAAACACCAAGGGCTTCACAAAATACTATATGCCCCCATACGCTAGATATGCGATCAGGAATTCATCATGAAAATGAGAGCGTCGGAAACGGAAACGGTACAGAAGTGTCGGAGCATACTACGGATAATAAGACATGCTATGTACAGACAAAAGAACATAAACATGGATGTTCAAAATGGAGTATCTGAGCTCGAGGAACACTTTGATATATTACAAGAGTACCTAAAGAACTGGAAGACAGCGGAGAAAAACAAAAACACAAAGGCGAGAACTCCGGAAACCCCCAAAGAGGCACACACAGCACCTCTCAAAACAAGAGAAGCGCAACTAGCCCCACGGAGATAACAAGGCCGGAGAAGAAACATAAAGAAGTAGAGAACGCACTCACAGCGGTAGACGGTAGTAAAATAGTATCACAGGAGAAAAGTCTGAAAACAACGAAGACACCAAGGAAAACTAAACATGAGAGACAGGAACAAATATGACCCAAACTACCGAAGAAGCACTCGGATGCTGTCATAGTACGGCCGACTGAAGGACACAGTTATGCCGATGTTCTAAAGAAACTAAGAGAAAAAGTCAAGCCAGAGGAAGCAAACATTGCAGTCCGCGCAGTTTGTTAGACAAAGACAGGAGCGGTACTTTTCTAATTACGGAGAGGAGGAAAGATTGACAAGTTCTGCGAGGCTATAAAAGAAATTCTACAAGAGGCGGCAGAAGTTAAGGACCTTAAACCAAAAGCTACAATTCAGATCCAAGATATAGATGGATTCTCCCTCAAGGAAGAAGAGGCTACAGCAATTATAAATGCAACAGGGGAAACAGAAGGAGACATAACCGTGCGCCTCACAAGACCAAACAGTAGAGAACAAAGGAGAGCATTCGTTACACTCCCTACAGTTTTTGCAAGCAAGCTCTTTAAAATGCAAAGAGTAAAAATCGGATGGATCAACTGTAGGCTTCGGCTCCAGGAAGATATAAAGCGATGTTTCAGGTGTTTCGGTTTTAACCACACACAGGGGGAACGCAAGGACCGGACAAAAAGGGAATGGGTTTATGTATCAGATACGGCGAGAAGGACCACATCTTAAAGCAGTGTAAAAACCCCCTAAATGCTGTCTCTGCACCAAAAAGGGTAAAACCCCATCGGACCATATACCTGGAACCCCGGGATGTAAACTAAATCAACGACCGTATTGAAAATTCTACAACTTAACATGCACAGAAAAGGTTGGCAGACGCACTCCTGTAACAAATTATGTTCGAGCAAAAAGCAGATATGGCTATCATCAGCGAACAGTATGCGAGAAAACTGACAGGTGCATAGCTAGAAGATGACTCCAATATATCAGCAATATGGATTCTTTTCAATATATCAGCAATATGGATTCTTTTTTAGCAAAGGCGATGGCTTTGTATGGGCACAGCTGGATAGTGTGACTGTAGTCAGTTGTTATATGACACCAAGCGACTGTATGGAAGACTTCCAAAGGAAATTAGATGGAATAGAAGACACCGTAAGGTCCCTGGAAGGTCCAGTAACAGTCGCAGGCTATTTAAACGCGCGGGCACTGGAATGGGGTATGCAAAGTATGGACTCGAGAGGCAGGAGGATTGTGCAGATGTTAGCCAGGGCTGGGTTAATCGTGGTGAACCTGGGGAACGTACCAACTTTTAGACGCCCCGGATGTAAAGGCATCATACCGGATATAACGATGGTGTCCGACGATAACGCAAACAAAGTGATCATCAGTACATTTTATATACATACGATGCAGAACTAGCTTTTGCCATGAGTAGAGACACAAGAAAGATAGGCACACGCATATGGAACGCAAGAAAACTGAACACTTCTGCACTGCTGGCTGAAATAGACAAAAGCTTGGACGAAATACAGGAAACCAATACCTTTTCAATAATAGTTAAGAGGATAATGAGATTTATAAAAAAAGGATGCAATAAATCTATGCCGAAAATCATATGGTGTGCTCATACCAAGAAGGCCGTTTACTGGTGGAGTAAAACAACAGCCGATGCTAGAAGAGACTGCTTCAGATGGAAGCGAAAATACACTAGAAAAGACGTCAGGGAGAAGCTGAAGCAGAGAAAAGAGAATACAAACTCTTAAAGAAAAAACTCCTGAGGGAAATCTTCAAAAGAAAGAGGCAACTGTGGGAAGAATATAGAGAAGATCTTAACAATAATCCCTGGGGAAACGGATATAAACTTGTCAAGGGAAAACTTGTCGGTAAGAACCAAGTTAATCAGATGGACCCACAGACCATGGTTAATATCGTAACAACTCTATTTCCAGAGAACGTCGTTCCAGATGAAAGGCCCAGAATGCAGGAATTACCAAATGTTCCTTTGTTCACTCTAGAGGAACTTAAAGTTGCCGCCCACAAATTAAAAGCAAACAGGGCTCCTGGACCGGATGGTATACCAGCATAAGTAATACGAAAAATAGCCATTAAATGTCCACAGGCTATGCTCAAGATGTCCAACACTTGTCTTAAAGAAGGTAAATTTCCAAAAGTATGGAAAATACAACAACTTGTTCTCATAAGCAAAGGCAAAGGAGATTCAACCTCACCATCTGCATATGGACCACTGTGTATGCTCGATACTTCGGGTAAACTCTTTGAAAGACTTATTAAGCCAAGATTAATTCAAGCTTTAAACATAGCTGGTGGCCTCTCGAAAAGACAACACGGTTTCAGACCGCAGAGATCTACCATCGGGGCCATAAGAGATATAGTCAGAGTGGTAGAAGAGGCACAAAATGGAAACCATTTCAGCAGGCCTATAATTCTCCTAGCCACACTCGATGTAAAAAGCGCTTTTAATAGCCTCAGATGGCCGAACGTAATTCGTGCCTTAGAGCAACGCTTTCAAGTGTCACAATACTTGGCAAGAATAATTAGGGAGAGAGAGAGAGAATTACTCTATAATACAACTGAAGGACAGAAAAGAATGCAAGTCACATCTGGCGCTGCACAAGGCTCAATACTGGGTCCATATCTCTGGAATATCAGCTATGACGAGATCTTCAACGTAGAAATGCCGTGGGATACCTTCCTGGTGGGGTGTGCCGAAATAGCTTTTCATGCAGATAGGGTAACATTAACTTCGAAGAAAATGGTGAATTATCTCGGAGTAAGATTGGATTCAAAATTAAATTACTGGAGCCAAATTCTACATGCTATAAAAAAGCCTCGATGGTAGCAGGAAAACTTAGCCGCCTAATGCCAAATATTGGTGGTCCATTACCAAATAAACGAAAGTTGCTAATGGAGACGGTAAACAGCATTCTTTTATATGGATGAGAAATCTGGGGTGCGCAGATGTCAGTGAGGACAAAAGCCAAGGCATTGCTGACGGTGCAAAGAACTTCCGCTCCGCGTGTCTCGTCAACATACCGCACAATATCGGCAAACGCTGTTATGGTAATAGCAGGAATGACACCTATAGATATACAGATAACAAGTAGGAGAAAAATATGGCTTTTGAAAGAGGCCGGCAAAATAACAGCAGCAGATGAAACCCAAGTTAAAGAAGAAATATTTCAGACATGGCAAGAAAAATGGGAAGCCGACAGACACGGGAGATGGACAGCAAAATTCATCCCAAATATCAGGAAATAGGTAGAAAGAAAATTTGGTGACGTATATTATTTTTTAACGCAGACGCTGTCAGGTCACGGATACTTCCGGCAGTACCTACACAGAATGGGCAAGTGTGACTCTCCTTATTGTCTTTATGAGAGTGAAAATATTATAGACGACGCTAAGCACACATTTTCTCAATGTCAACGGTGGATCAAAAATCGCCAAGAAGTGGAGAACATTACAGGGCCAATCGATTACGTAAATTTTGTAGACAAAATGCTGGAGGACGAAGAAAAGTGGAACGCAGTAGTAAAATTATTCAAAGTGACACTAAGGAGAAAGAAAGCCGATCTGGATAGTGCTTGAGATGAAAATTGAATAGTAGGCGATCGCCTGGACGTAGGCCAAAACTTCTAGAAGAGGGTAATAGTTTTCCCCCAAAAACGGAACCATTCTGAAGTAATGCCAACGCGGTTCCGGGATGGAGCACTTCCCATAAGAGAAACAGGGGGGGGGTTTAGTCGGTATACCAAGATGGTGAGCCCGACATCCCACAGCGAATGACGATTAACTATGAATGCAATAATGCATTTCCCTTCCTGTTTCCACAAAAAAAAAATAAATAAATTATTATTATTATTATTATTATTATTATTATTATTATTATTATTATTATTATTATTATGATTATTATCTGTGAATAGCTCTTCTTTTTATTCCTGCAGTTGTTTTTACATCTGCTACCCGAACCTTTCCATCATTTCCCTCGTGTGTTTGAAGGATTCTTCCAAGTGACCAGCTCATAACCGGTAAATTGTCTTCTTTTATGATAACCATCTGTGCTTTCACGTTTTCAGATAATGATTTCCACTTCTGTCTTTCCTGCAGTTGGTGTAAATACTCGGTAGACCAACGTTTCCAGAACTCATGCTTGAGCTGGGAAACGAGTTTCCATCTTGTGGCGAAAGAAATATTTGGTTGCACTGATCTACTATCTACTTGGGCTGTGAGTGGTTCTCCAATTAAGAAGTGTCCGGGAGTCAGCGCAGTTAGATCATTTGAATTAGATGACATCGGAGTTAGCGGACAAAAATTTAATATAGCTTATATTTCTATAATCACTGTCTCGAGCTCTTCGTGCGTTAGTGACGCTGTTGAAACACTTCGTAGTAAAAGTTGCTTAGCGGCCTTTACTGCTGCCTCCCATAAGCCTCCAAAGTGAGGGGCCCGAGGTGGAATAAATTTGAATTCAATGCCTTCTTTACTGCAAGCTTGTAAGATTTTTTCTTTGGAGTTATTATCAAATATCGCTTGATTTAATACTTCTAGCTGATTCCGCGTACCTATGAAGTTTGTAGCATTATATATGGTCTGGCACCGCCCTCGGCGTGATAAGAATCTTTTTAGCGCTCCGATGAATGCACCTGTTGACAGTTCCGTTACAACTTCCAGGTGTACAGCCTTTGTTGAGAAACAGACAAAAACAGCTATGTAAACTTTATGCGGTTTTTTACCCCTTATCTTAAAATGAACCCAAAACGGCCCGCAGTAGTCAACACCAGATGTGATAAATGGGGGGTGATGGGGTTACCCTGCTTACTGGTAGATCTCCCATTATTTGTGAAAAAAGTTTAGGTTTTGCTCTTGTACATCGCACACAATTTTGGACTATATTTCTTGCCATTGATTTACCCTTGATGATCCAATATTGTTGTCTGGATATGGCCAATAATGATTGTGGGCCACAATGATAGTTTTTTTTTTTAACATTGTGAGTATAAGTTTTGAAATTGAGTCGTTGTAGGGTAAAAGTATGAGAGGTTTTGCGTCATATGATAGATCAGATGCTTCCAATCTTCCTCCGACCGGCAAAATGTTATTTTCATCTAGGAATGGAGATAAACTGCTAATTGTGCTGGACTTGTCTACTTGGTTTCTCTTCTTCAATTCAGATATCTCCTTCATGAAGTAGGAGGTCTGAACTGCGCGAAAAATTATATACCGTGAATCATCCAGTTCTCTAGGACTCAGCGAAATGTGTTTTGGTCGAAATTCATTTTGTGTTTTTGAATTATTAATGAATCTTAGTACGTAACCCAAAACCTTTTGTAAAGTTATAAATGAATTTATGTGTTGAATTTCGTATATAAGGCTATCGTTGCTTAATGCCATAGTTGCTGTAACAGGAGCCAATTTCTTTTTCTCAACATCATTGGGAATTTCTTGATGTAAGTATTTTGATGGCCACGATTCCTCTCTTCCATGAAGAAAAAGTGCTCCATATAGCCACAAGTTACATGCTGGCAGATCTACTGCACCAAGTCCTCTGGATAGTATATCGGCTGGGTTGTGTTTTGATCGTACATGGCGCCATTGTTCAGCTAGAGTTAGTGACTGATTGTTGTCTGTTGGCGACAAAGGTTTTGTATGAAGATGATTGTGAATATATCCATGACAGTATGATTTCCGAATCAGTCCATAGAAATGTAGCTGGATCTTCAAACTGCAGGTCAGTTTTAAGTCTTTAAGCAAGCTGTGCTACTAGAACTGAGGCACATAACTCTAGTCGAGGTAAAGTCTGCTGTTTCAATGGTGCAACTCTTGATTTTGAACAGAGGATGCGCACGATTGCCTGCCCATTCTTCTCAGATGCATCTGCAAATACGTGAAGTTGAGTTTTTACTGGGATTTCGCCCTGGAAGATGTGTCGTGGTATAGTAAAATTGTTAAAATTCTCTAAATCGCTTCTAAGTGTGCTCCAAAATGCACTAAGGTCATCATCTAATTCATGATGCCAAAGGTGTTGAAGAAATATTTTGGCCTTAACAATCACAGGAGCTAACAGACCAAGTGGATCAAAAAGCCTTGCGAGATCAGAAGTTACTGTTCGTTTTGAGATTTGCTGATATTGGGTTAATTTGGCTTTAACGCAAAAGTGATCGCTTTTAGGTAGCCAATATAATCCTAAGATTTTTATTGAATTAATACTATTATTATCGAAATCTAAGTTAACCTCTTGGTCACCAGTTAGAATATTTTTTAGCAAATGTGGATGGATTGCGCACCATTTTTTCAAACTAAATCCATATTTTTTTAACATAATAATGAGTTTCTTTTGCATTTCCTCTGCTATGTTTAGGTTATCAGAACCTCCGAGGCCGTCATCCACATAGAAGTTTTCTTTCAGCATCTGAGAACCATACGGAAACTTGAGAGAATTCTTATTTGCTATTTTTTGTAGACATCTTCTGGCCAGGTAAGGTGCTGCACGTGTCCGGTATGTTACGGTGTTAAGTTTGTAATAGCAAGTGGCGATGATGGACCTTCCCTCCACATAATAAGTTGATATTGTTGATCATTTGGGTTAATCAGTATTTGCCTGTACATTTTCTCGATATCGGTTGTAAAAACGAACTTTGGCAATCGAAAACGAATTAAAATAGAAAATAGATCACTTTGCACCACTGGACCAGTATACATTAAGTCATTTAATGAGTATCCAGTTGATGTTTTTGCTGATGCGTCAAACACTACCCGAAGCTTTGTTGTAGTGCTATCAGGTTTGAATACGCAGTGATGTGGAATAAAATATCTTGGATGTGGTAAGTTATCTAGGTTTACCCTTTGCCTGTGGCCTAGTATCTCATATTCTTTCATGAATTGCGTATACTGAACTCGGATATTTTCATTCTTTTGGAGTCGTCGCGCCTTGATAACTACTTTTGCTGTGGCCAGCATGACATAATTCTGATGCCCTGTCATTGGCTTCATAGATGTGGATGAGACTGTGATCGCCTCTCCTCTTTTGTCTGTGGGTTGCACATGTGGAAGTGATGTCTTCTGGTTTTTTTTTGTATCTTGTTGTATGCCGTAGCTTGTGAACCACCCAATGATGTTGGGTTTTTCCGAAATGGAAGACTGACGATAAATCGACCATCTGTGTTAGTTTGAGTATGATGAATAAAATGAGCTTCACATTGGGCATCTGCTGGAGACAGAATCCTTTCATTTGGTTCTACTTCATCGAGTTTCCATAGTTTTTCGACCGCTTGTTCTAGTGAAGACTCCTCACCAAATACTGCACATGTAAAAGGTGGTTTTGAGCTATGGGCAATGTTTTGTCGTACAGAGCCGCCCACGATCCAACCAAGTAACGTGTTTTGAAGCGTTGGACCGCCATTATTCAGTTTTATTGCACCAGGCTGCATAAGACTAAAATAGAATTCAGCGCCAAGGAGGACATCGATTTTTTCTTGCTGATAGAATCTGGGATCTGCTAAGTAGATATTACTTGGAATGTTCCAAGTTGAAACATCGAGGTTTTGATTTGGTTGTGCCGAAATGATAGTTGGGAGGACAATCGCTTCCAAGTTTGTTGAAAAGTCATTATTTGTAGAGAACATCTCAACATTCACGCGGTATTCTGCTCGTTTTTTAATCCTTCCCACACCATCAATGCATAAGGACGCTCCATTGGAGAAAGGGATAGCCGTCCAGTCATAATATTTACTTGTGAACCTGAATCTAGTATTGCTCGAAATTCATGTGTAATGCTATTTGTAGCCTTGATAACTACTTTTGCTGTGGCCAGCATAACATAATTCTGATGCCCCGTCATTGGCTTCATAGATGTGGATGAGACTGTGATCGCTCTCCTCTTTTGTTTGTGGGTTGCACATGTGGAAGTGATGTCTTCTGGTTTTTTTTTGTATCTTGTTGTAAATGTAATAATGAATTATGCTTCTTGTTACATTTTCTACATCCACTGGAGGTGCAAACCCTTGTTACGTGATCATCCCTGAGACAATTAACACAGAGTCTTTGCTGCTGTGCCCATCTCAATCTGGCTGATTTTGTCATGTTTAAAATTTTTTTGCAGTAATAGAGTGGACGATTCCCTGTTAAACAAAGTTTGCAATTAATTTTATTATTATTATTATTATTATTGTCCATAGATGCCACAGAAGATACTCTCATCTTTTCTTTTTGAAGGGTAGTTAATTTTTCCTTGTAACCAATTGATTCCATTGATTGAAATTGAATCTCAAGGAAGGAGAATAATTCTCTAATTGTTGGTACATCTCTAGATTTAGTTAGTGATTGTATAAATCGAATGTAGAGAGCACGATCTAGTTTTTTAATCATCAGTTGTATGATTATGGCATCCCAAGATGAAGTGTTAATATTTAATTTATTTAACGCCAACAGACATTCTTTGGTAGTGTCATGAAGAGTCTTAATTGACGCGCTAGACATGGTTACTGTAGGTTGGTTGAGGATCTTGTCTACTAACGTCGCTACTATAACTCTTTTGTTATCATAGCGCTCCTGAAGTAGTGTCCATGCTGTCTTCGGTAAGCGTTAGATGATTAATAAGCTTTTCGGCTTCTCCTGAGATGTTTGATTTGAGGTACCACATTTTATGAACGTTTGGTAGAGGTTGCTTGTCGACTATTTCCGTAAACAGTTCATAAAACTGACACCACTTTAAACAATCTCCATTAAATTGTGGAATTCTAACTTTTGGTAAAGGCAATGAGCTATGTACGCCTAGGTTGCTTCCCAATTGTAATGCACCATCTACATGCTGCCGTTTGTGTTGATCTGATAGTACTGCCAATTCTATCAAATAATGTTGAACTGAGTCATCTAGTTTATGGTATTCATTCTGGTCAAGTTCCAGTCTTGTAGGATCTTCGACTTCATGCCACAATTCATAATAAAATTCTTGAATTTGATTCCATAATTTTTTTATGGTTTCACTCTTTATCTGATAAAATTGTAATCGATGATGCTCTCCCTCCAACGATAACCCTCTCAATAAACGTGTTAAGGCCGTCATTCGAGCTTTTAGTTTTCTACCTAGCCCTTTAACTTGAGGTGACAATACTTCATGATCAGATGGATTAGGGGACTTGAGTTCTAAAGTTTCTTTTCTGATTGTTGGTAATGGCTTGACGCTGAGCTTGTTAATTTGAGACGTAAGAAA
>OW569406.1:43806277-43811277 GCA_937654795.1 Cistogaster globosa | reverse complement strand
AAGGGACCAGCAAAGTCTATACCTGTGATTTGGAATGGGGGGGATAGAGTGCATCTCTCTGGTGGTAAGGGTGCTATTATTTGGGAGCACGGCTTCTGTTTGTAAACAATACATGTTTTGCACTGACGAATAATCTTTTTGACACGTGGCTTTAGTCTGAATACGAAGAATTCACACTGAACCAACCTGCATACTTGACTACATTCAGCATGGTAGAGAAACTCGTGCAAATGTTTGAGATATAATTGGCAAATTCTGGAGTTACCTGGTAAATAATGGGATATTTTTCGTCATATGGAAGAGACGATTGGGCTAATCTACCATTCACTCGTAAAACAAAGTTAGAATCAAGGAATGGGTTTAAAGTTTTAAAAGCGCTTTTTACGGAAATCGTTTGCGAATGAAGTAAAGCTTGATACTCTTCTGGATAGAAAATTTTCTGAGCTAAAAGGAGAAGTCTTGTTTTTACGTATTTTAATTCCTTCTGGGTTAATTCATTTTGAGTGCTATCGCAATCGCTTGATATTGTGCTCTTTCTACAGTTAATAAAAAATCTAAAAACATACGATAAAACACGTAACGCCCTGCTATACGACGAAAATCTATTGAGAACATCTTCGTCTACGTTCAAGTGTAAAGCGTTAACTCTTTTTTGAGACTTTTCATCAATTTTGAGTGGGTTTCTTTTGGGCCACTCTGCTAATGGTCTACTTAACCAAGATGGCCCATGCCACCAGAGGGTGTTATTTACTAGATCTTGAGACTTGCAACCACGAGTTCCGAGATCTGCTGGGTTTTCATGTGTTGAGACATGTCGCCATGTTGCCCTTGGCACCTGCGTGTGGATTTGAGCAATGCGGTTTGCAACATAGGTTTCCCACGATGCTGGAGGTTTCGAGAGCCAACCTAGCACTATGGAGGAGTCTGTCCATAAATGTATTTCAGAAGCAATGAGATTTAGAGATGAAGTTACATTATTAACAAGATTTGCTAATAAAACCGCTCCACATAGTTCCAGGCGTGGCAAGCAAACAGTCTGTATAGGGGCTACCTTACTTTTCGCCAATAATAGGTTGGAAAATGTGCTATGAGTTTCGGTCTGGCAACGAATATATACGGTGGCACAATAAGCGGCCTTTGAAGCATCGCAATAGCCATGAATTTGAAGTAAATCATTAGAAGTGCATTGCAGCCACCGGGGTACAGAAATTTTTTCAACCAGAGATAAGTCGTGGACGAGATTGTTCCACTTTTGAAGAGATTCTGTTGAAATATCTTCGTCCCATTCCAAACCTTCTAACCAAAGCTGTTGCATAAGCATTTTCGCTTTTATGACTATGGGCGTAAGCCATCCAGCAGGATCAAAGAGTTTTGCTACTGCAGAGAGAATTTGGCGCTTTGTAATTTTTATGGACTGAGCTATAGGTGTAAAGCTGTAGGTAAATGCATCAGTGAGTGCATTCCACTTTATACCTAGGGTTTTTGTGGCACTTACTTCGTAAAAGCGAAGAAAATCTAAACTATAGAGATCTTCTTTGGGTAAGTCAGCGAGTAATCGGGGATCATTTGCTGTAATTTTCTTAAGAGGGAATCCAGCAGAGTTAAGGGTACTGATAAGCTGATTCTGATTCGAAAGAGCCTCCTCTATTGAGTCTCCTCCGGAGAGAATATCATCTACGTAAGCTTCTGAGCGCAAAATAGATGCTGCCTTGGAAAATTTAGATTCAGAATCAGTTGCAAGTTGCATCAGGGTGCGTATTGCGAGATAAGGGGCGCAATTAATCCCGAACGTAACGGTTTTCAAATGGTAGTCTTCAATGGGGCTATTTGGTTCATTTTGAAATAAAATTCTTTGAAAAGGTCTATCGTCTTCGTGAACTACGATTTGGCGATACATTTTCTCTATGTCTCCACTGAAAACGTATCTGTATTTTCTCCAATTTAAAATTATCGTAATTAAATCATTTTGGAGAGTGGGACCAGTATGTAAGACGTCATTTAAAGAAAACTGAGATTTAGTTTTCCGTGACGCATTGAAAACAACACGCAGTTTTGTTGTTTTATGGTCTGGGTGAATAACAGCGTGATGTGGTAAATAGAAAGAGTTGTATTTACCTTGAGATATAATTTCGTTTGAGGAGGTTTTTTCCATGTGTCCCAGAGTTAAATATTCATTTAGTACTTGTGTATATTGGGACTGCAGGTCGGGATTTTTAGAGAGATTTTTTTCCATATTTGAATATTGGGCGAGTGCAATAAACCTAGATGAGCCAAGGAACACCTTTTCAGGATATTCCTTTTTAAATGGTAATCTTACCATGTATCGTCCATTTTCACAACGAGTAGTTGTCTGCGTATAGAAGTTTTCACAGAACTCATCTACTGATGATTTTGGACGAGCTACCGAAATTTCTTCCTGTTTCCAAAAGTTCTTTATCAGGTTAATTAGTTCGGAGGTTTCGGATCTTTCAACTGAGGTTGTGAATGTTCGAATGAGTTGAGCTTTCATGGGACCGCTGAGAACCCATCCGAAGATGGTGTTATAGGCCGAAGCTTGCCCACATATGTTCTTTTTTATGCCTTCAATGTTAAGCAGTTGCTTATAGTCACTGCCCAGAACCAGATCTACTTGAGACGACTTGTTAAACGTGGGGTCTGCCAAATCTAATTCTAAGAGTTTTGAGGAAAATGGGATGTCAAAAGTACAATTGGGGAGTTGGTTTGTCACTTTGGGCAATACTATGGCCTTAATGGGAACCCTAATATCGTACCTCCTCGCGTATAAAACAAGATCACATTCTTTGTTGGCTGTTTGCTTTTGTCCACCAATGCCTCTTATTTCAAAATGAGATCTTTTAAATGGTATTTGGAGACGATTCCGCACCTTCTCAGACAAAAATGTTCGTTGAGAACCTGGGTCAATCAATGTTCTAACCGTGAAAAGTTCGCCTCTGTGCTCTATTTGTGTGAGTGCAGTTCGCAACAAAATAGTTTCGTCGCTGCTAGAGCAATTCGCTTGAACTTGCCGTGATGTCTGAGGAAGTTCGTCATTATTGTCATTTTGGTTGCTTTGAACATTTTTAAAAAAAGGTTTTTGAGGGCAGTGATTGTAAGCATTTGACGCATCCTTGTGCTGCATTTTTTCTATGCTTTGTGGATTTTGTTTCATATGTAGAAGCGAGTGATGTTGTTTCTTGCAAAAGAGACAAGTATGTTTGCTCTTACAGTTAGCCTTGAGGTGAGATTGAGCTAGGCAGTTATTGCAAAACTTGTTTTTAAACACGAAATCAACTCTCTGTTGTACAGTAAACGAACGGAATTTGGGACACATTCGTAGAGAATGATTTTCGTTGCACAACTTGCAAGAATATGAGATTAAATTCTCTTGGGAAATATATGATTGTATGTTTGATTTCGAATTGTTTGAGAGAGCGAAACAATCTTTCGATGTTTTTACGCTAGTAAGGCGCTCTACTGCTTCATATCTGTCAACGAGAAATTGTGACATTTGAGTCCACTTTGGAAGCTCACGGGGTGATGTAAGGGATTGTTCCCAAAGGGAAAGGGTAATTTCTGGTAGTTTGGTTGAAATCAGACGGATCAGAATAGGGTCCCAACTTTCTACTTCAATACCAAGTGTCTTCAGAGCTGCTAGACAATCATTAACCGATGATTGTATCCTTCGTATTGATTCGCTGTCCTCACTTTTTGCTGGTTGTATATTAAATAAAATTTTAATTTGATTGTCTACGAGAACACGTTTATTTTCATAGCGGATTTTCAACGCGTTCCACGCGAGATCAAAATTATCATTTGATAGTGGGTATCTTTTTACAATAGCGCCTGCTTCTCCTATCGTTTTATTTCTAAGATGGTACAATTTCGTGACTGGGGACAGCTTTGGGTGGTTTATATAAACTGCCGTGAACATGTCCCGAAATGAGGGCCATTGTTCGTAACTCCCTTTAAATACTTCTGTATCACATGGAGGGAGTTTTATGCAATCGCTAGAAGTGCTTGTGAAAGAATTTTGAGGTTGTATTAGTGGTGGAAGAGAATATCGAGCTGTTGCCTCAAACCCTCGAAGACTTGTGGTATCTCTGCGATATGTTTTGATCATATCAAGAATTTGAGAAGTGCAATTATAATATGCCTCTGAGCTTAAGTCGTAAGTAATTTTAGCCTCTTCTTTAAAATCGGGTTCCACTAAATTATCGTGAGACAACATTAGTTGCTCGTACGAGTTTTCTATTTTTTCCCATCTTGCGTCTAGATCTTTCAATTTTACTTCGAGAATTGATTCATTTTGCCCTTCAATAGAAGTTCTATGAAACTTGTCGCAAAATTGAATTAAATGGTTGTGATTAAAAAGAAACCTATCTTTTGGGCAAGCTTGATTGTCGCTTGGAGATTTAGAAGTCATCTTTGTGGGGAAAATTGAGATGTTTTAACGCAAAATAACAAAGTGAATAAATGCTTTCACAAACTAAGAAGTAGGATATTTCTTCTGTTGTGGGAGTAGATAATTGAGTAATAGCACTTAAATTGTGGTGTTATGAATGGGAAGATCGTATACAACACAAGCAAGCTTTCTTTCTCGTTTAAAGTTTAAGTGTATCTTTTCTATCTATCCCTTAAGGGATCAATTGCTGCTGGGATATAATACTTAATAATAATTATCCAGTTAAACCGAGAAATAGATGCGAAAGAGTTTTTTAGTTTGTTGTGTTATCTGTATTATCAAGTAGAATAAGGGGCTAATGAATTAGCACTAGACTTTTTATCTAGTTTAATAATGATAATGCAGATAATTACAAAAAACAACACTGAATTATATAATGAATTAGAAATATAGAGAACGATATAACGAAATATATCGTAATAAATTGAGGAAAAAAAATTATAATATTGTTGTAGGCAATATAAAATTTAAATAAAGTTTCGATTCTTTAGTTATAATTTTTCTTTTGGGGTTTTTATTGTTTTTTTTTTTTTTTTGT
>OW569406.1:43788313-43801077 GCA_937654795.1 Cistogaster globosa | reverse complement strand
TGTACTAATGTCTTATAAAGCTTTTTGGCAGTCAGCACTTTATTTAGTTAAACTTTGTTTATAAGTTAATTTAAAATTAATGTACTATTAAAATATAACTCTTTAGCAAGTCAGCAATTTAATTATTTAAAAAATTTATTTTTAAGAAAAGCTGTTTCTGTGTAATCAGCATTTTTAGCGTTAAGAATTTAGTATAAATAGTGATGAATAATTATTAAAAGAGTTGAGTTGTAAACTAGAAATAAGAACAAACACTTATAACCTGAAATTCCTACGGGACCCTGCAGGTTATAAATAAATAAAATTAATATAAATAATAGCCTGAAATTCCTACGGGACCCTGCAGGCTATATAAATAAATAAAATTATAAAAAAAAAGAAATCAAAGTGTTTTTCTTGTTTACAAAACTACTCCAACATTTTGGCGCAGCCGGTAATAAAAGAATAAATATCCTGCGATTCCCAAGGGACCCTCCAGGAATAAAATTTGATTATACAATTTTGATTGATTTTGAATTCTTTCCGAATATGGCAATAATTTCATAGCAACGAAAGTTAAGAAACCAAATAAACACGGAAGTGAAGCATTAGGGGTCATTAAGCATCTGTATACCAGTACGCCTTTAGTGTCTTCAAAGAAGTGTGAATTGGTGGGATTATTAGTAAACTGATAATTACTTTGGCCACATTGGGAGAAATTTTGATTCGATTTGTTTTGCCTGTGAACAAAATCGGTAAAGTCGGTGGCAGTACATTGTGCGTCATAAAAAAAAAAATTTTTTACTTTTGAAGGCAATAGCGGAAATGTTTTTGGTGCTGGTAAGTATGCTTTTAAAATTTTTAGACTTGTAAATGGACAACCCGAAATCAAGGACGGACGAATTACTATCTAAGATCAATAAGTACAACTATTCGGTTGACAGTCTGCAAGTTCTCGCATGGACAGAATTAAATAGTTTGAAACAAGGAAAGGAATTTACAGAAAGACATAGGGACAATATAAGGCACCAGAAACTAACAAAATTAGAGGAAGTTGTTTATGTGCTACAACTGATAGGAGACCTTAATAAGAACCAGTCGGCAGATTTTTGTAAAAGAATTGGAGATCACAAAGGGACTTTTAGAAAAACAGAGCCGCAAATTACGGGAACAGATTAATTATACGGACAGTTTATTAGAGCAGGCAGTAGAAGAAAAGTCATCCTTGGTTCAAAAATTGAGACAAAAGGGTTAAGTGAGAATGAATTTAAGAAACAACTGAAACAACAACAGCAAATAGACGTACAAGACGACACCGTTTAAGATTACAAACAGCCTTAGGAAATGCAAAGCGTGAACTCGACATGATACACAAGACTAGGTCACCCACTCCATCAATAAGGGAAGAATTGACAGAAGAGGATTCCAGAGTTCCTTATATAACAATAGGACACACAGACGGCATTTCTACGGTTACTGACGAGCAGGCAGAGGAGATAAATAATAAGGATACTCGTATAGAGGAGAAAGAAATGGCTCGTGACCTGATATTCAAAACTCGGAGCATCATAATAAATCCAAAAAAGGCAGGGAGCAGAGGCTATACAACGGAGACGACATCTAAAAAATTTAGCGAGCTAGCACAATACAAAGAAACATTCGACAATTTAAAGAGGACAGAAAGGTTAGACAGCACATTAATTGGAGAATTTGATACATTCTTAGCATTGTTACGGAACTTTTGAAAAATGTATCTCACATGGTGCCAATTTTCTATGGTGCAGATGGCCCAGAGCTTACGACAGAAGCAAATAAATTCATTGAAGGCTGTATGATTGCGAAAGATAAACTTTTGGAAGCAGGTAGTATAGTCGACCTGCTGAAATGTATACAAACAAGACTTTTTGGGAACGACTACTCATATTTGCACAACAAGGATTTTGGAATAATAGAAGCCCTATGTTTAGCTGTTAGAGAAAATTTTATGAAGGCAAAAACCCTTAATGAAATACAAGAGTTAATATTTAGCAGTAAGCAAGCATCGACGGAAAGCGCATATGAATTTGGCGAAAAATTAGAAGGGTTGCTTATAGAATTAATTGCTGCACAATGGCAGGATGCATCGCATCGGAAATCTATGATCGACCACTGCAATCAGTCAGCGGTAAGATGTTATATAAGAGGCTTACGTGACCCGAAATCGGTATCCAGGTTCATTGGGCATGAAAATGACAAACTGACTGAATTGTTGAAGATCACAAAGGATGCACAAAACCTGTTAGGCGCCAACATGCGGTTGTCAAATGTTATGACAGTGCAAGCCCAGGAACCGTTGTACGAAACAGTCCAACAATTAGTGAATGAAGTTAGACAACTCTCACTATGACAGCAAACGGTTAACAACTCAATGCCTGTGGATTACACACAAAGGAGTTCTATGGGTTCCCCAAAATTCTGCAATTTTTGCCATAAACAGGGACATTTGTTAAACGAATGTTTTAGACGGCAAAACAACACTAACTTTAATCAGGGAAGACGCCAAGAACAATCCAACAATAATATTAATAGAAGTCTTCAGCCCCCTGACCGCAGAGGTAGAGCGCAAAACTCATTGCAATCATCAAGTCAAAACCAGGGCAATAATCGTTTTGGTGACATGAATAGAAGAGAGCAACGGTGCTACAATTGTGATGGACTTGGACATTTTGCGTCAAGGTGCCCGAAAAATTACTATCATGATAATATGTTTAACAGAAGTGGAGGAAAAAGAAACATCAGCAATAGGGGCAATAGAAATAACAACGTACGAGAAGTGGCCAACAACCGAAATAATTCGGGAAAACCAAGGCAGCCCAGCCAAAACTAAGAGGCTGGGATGCCGGAAATTTTTACTTACTTTCGAAGACATTAGCATCTAAAATATCAGAAGAAGCAGAAAAGAGCGCCCACAAAAACAAATTGCTTTTGAGGTCTATGTCAAGGATCATGCCAGGTGGGGAGAAATGTAGACGGAGCACCACAATTAAAAACAACAAAAAAGTACACTGGAGTGAGAATATACACACGTACATTCCAGAAACCTGCACAAACTATTTCACTTTCAAATCAGAGTTACAAAAGTAGCAAAAACTTCGTACAGAAGAAAAGAACGATGCATTCATAAATTTTCCTTGCAGGGAAGCAGTAAATAGAAGTCTGTCTTTGCTGGTGGATACAGGAGCAGATACTACATTAGTGAGGGCAGAGGCTTTGGCACCCCACGTTAAAATAGATGAACGAAATCAAAAGAGTTTGTTAGGAGCCTTCGGAGGAAATATAACATCAAAGGGGACGATAATTGCTCAGCTCGAGGGCCTGGAAGATTTTTCACTACAAATGCACGTGGTGCCCGAAGGAAACAAACTTCCAGCAGATGGTTTGCTAGAAAGAGATATGATGTGGGACAGATCAGTGACAGACACAATTAATAAAAATTTAAGATTTTTTAAAAACGGACAAGTAGTGATTTCACTACCACGTGTCCCAGAAGGAAAATCATCTCAAATATACTTAGCTGAACAATTTTCTATCAAAGAGCGTTCACAAACAATAGTAAACTCCATTAATGGTGACATTGTCATAGATAAGTCAGAAATTTTGCCAGGTGTTTTCGTGGGTGCAACTCTAACAACAGTGAAAGCCGGAGCAGCTCTTGTACCTATTCTGAACACGAATAACACGGCCATAAATATAAGTGAAAAAATAAGCCTAAGCTACGAAAGCTACAGGGACTATAAGATGAAGCCATTAGCAACAATAAATATAATAGATTCTAGCGAAAGGTTGAAAAGAGAAAATCTACTTTTAGAAACAGTGAAACTAAGCCAAAGTCTTAACCCAGAAGAGAGGTTTTCTATCGAGAATATTTTGAAGACATACGACGATATTTTCCAACTGCCTGGTGACAGTCTTACCTACACTACTGTATTGAAACATCAAATACCCACGGAAGCAAGTCAACCCCCAATAAACATTAAGCAATACAGACTACCAGAAGTCCACAGAACTGAAATTAACAGACAGGTAGACCAAATGCTCAAGGATAATGTAATAACACCCAGCACATCTCCATGGAAGTCCCCGGTTCTTTTGGTACCCAAAAAAGCAGGACAACACGGCGGAAAAAAGTGGCGATTGGTTGTAGATTTTAGAAAACTAAACGAAGCGACAGTAAAACAGGTTTTCCCAATACCAAGAACCGATGAGATTTTAGACCAATTAGGGTGCAGCAGGCATTTCTCTACTCTCGATTTAGCAAGTGGATATCATCAAGTATTTATGGATCCTAATGACAAGCAAAAAACCGCCTTTAGTACCAACTTAGGGCACTATGAATTTAACCGTAGGCCTTTCGGATTGACGGGTGCACCAGCTACTTTTCAAATAATAGTATTGAATAATTAATTCAATACTAACAGGGCTGCAAGGAATTGACTGTTTACTTTATTTGGACGATATTGTATGGCAGAAACTTAATGGACCATAATTCACGTTTAACAAAAGTTTTGGAGGTCTTGAGAAAATACAACCTAAAACTACACCCCGAAAAATGTCATTTCCTGCAGAGAGAAATTATCTATCTTGGCCACCAGTGCTCAGAAAAAGGGGTTCTGCCAGACCCAAATAAGACTAGGGCAGTGAAAGATATGCAACCCCCAAAAAATATCAAGAAGCTACAACCATTTTTGGAGCTGATGAATTACTACAGAAAGTTCATTCCAAACTCGGCACGAGTTTCATTACCTCTTAACAAAATGTTGAGAAAGGATACAAAATTAGAGTGGAGACAAGAGTGCCAGGAAGCAATGGACAAGCTGAAGGATGCTGTGACAAACCCTCCTCTCCTCCAATATCCTGATTTTAGCAAGTCTTTCATTTTGACAACAGACGCCAGTAGTGGAGCTCTAGGAGCAATTCTTTCTCAAGGGGAGCCAGGAAACCAATTTATTTCGCTAGTAGAGTATTAAGCGATACAGAAAAACGATACTCCACAATAGAGAGGGAGTTGCTGGCCATTGTAGGGCCACAAAAACGTTTCGACCTTATCTGCTCGGCAGATATTTCACGGTATTCACTGACCACAAACCCTTGAAAGGTATAGCTAACCTAAGGGATCAGGAAGGTAGATTGGGTCGTTTAAGACTGAAATTGTTGGAATACAATTTTGAGATTCGCTACAAACCAGGCAAGACGAATCAAAATGCGGACGCTCTCAGCCGCCTTCCAACGGAAGAAGTAAACATAGGTGTAATAACGAGAGCACAATCAAGAGGTGTGGAAACTCCGAATAGGGCAAGTGCAGTGGAGACGGATAAAAATCATAAAGAAGAAGATAATACCACATATTTAACAGATGCAGAAGATATAAAGAAGGTAATTACAACGTTCCATAACACGCCATTGGGAGGCCACCAAGGTGCGCTAAAAACTTATTTCCGTATTAGGGCACAATACAAATGGGCTGGAATGCAAAGTCAAATTAAAAAGTATGTAGCCTCCTGCAAGATTTGCCAGCAAAATAAAAGCTCGAGGATAGACAGGATGCCAATGGCCCTGACCACAACCCCCAATATGCGATTTGAAAGAATTTTCATGGATATTGTTGGGCTCTTACCCGAATCATCAAGTGGTAACCTTTTTGGACGATTTTTCAAAATACTTAGCTTGCGCAGCTATCCCAGACATGGAAGCGGCAACGGTAGCAAGGCAGTTCTTTAGAGAAATAATTGCCCTATTTTTCATCCCCAAAGTTCTCGTGACAGATAATGGAAGCAACTTTAATTCGAAATTGTTAAAGGAAGTTTGCAAAGTGCTTGGAGTAAAAAAGATATATACAACTCCATATCATCCTAAATCCAATGGATCTCTGGAAAGGACCCATAGACCTCTTGCAGAGTATTTAAGAAGTTTTGTGAAACTTGACGGAACTAATTGGGATGATCGGCTGCATCATGCCATGCATGTACATAATAACACAAGACATTCGTCTACTAAGCAAACACCCAACAAGGTACTGTACGGATTCGAATTTGAAATACCTGTCAGGTTAAAAAAGCAGCCAGCACCTCTCTATAACATAGATTACTACAGCAAAATCCTTAAATACCAAATTCAACGAAGTTATGAAGTGGTGAGACAGAGCCAGGTTAGGGCAAAAGAAAAATCAAAAAAAAATATTATGACAAGGGCACAAAGACTAGACAGTTTAAGACCGGACAAATGGTGTGGCTAAAAAACCAGGCGCGAAAAAATAAATTTTCACCTATATGGTTGGGTCCCTATGAAGTCACGGGAATACCCAAACCTGTCAATGTAAGAATACGACAAAGGAACTCCGACAAGGTTTATCATAATAATTTGATAAAACCAGTAAAATAAAGAATTTATAAAAGGCAGGGTGCAAAGGGTTAGATTGCGAATAATTAAAAAGGGTAATTTTTTGTACGGATTTTTTTTTCTCTTCTGTTGAGTTTAAAGTTTTATCAGTTACTCCGTTTATTTTCTGGTTATCTTGGCTCGAAACTAAAGCTACAAAGGATTTAAACGGAAGTACAAGTGAGATACTCATAAAACAGTGATTTAGTTACTTTACAACACCGCCATCGGGAATTTGCCTGAAACATTGAACTTAGTGCGAAAATTCGATACGATTTCAACTGACGGCAAGTGCCATGGGGTATGCGAAGAAACATTACGAGGTAAAATATGAAAGGGTAGCAACAAATAAGCAAAATTGAACAAAAGTTGATGAGATTAAAGAGAAAAAAAAGGTAATATAGTAAAAGAAAATCGTATAATACGCTACAAAGTGTATCAGCCAACCAATTTCTGATCCTAGATACTTTGGCTCGAAACCAAAGCTACGGGACGAAAGTAGGATATGAGGGCGATAAAGAATGCAATATATAAGTAAATAGAAAGGAGGAAAAAGACCACAGGGTCATATAAGGGAAATAATAGAAGAATATTAACGAACATGAGAAAAAATGAATAGTATGAAAATATATAGTCAGAAAGGAAAAAAAAACAAGGAATTATAAAATAAAAAAAGAGTGTGAAGAAACATAAAGGAAAATAAGTAAAAATAACGGTAGGAGAATATGTTAAAAAAGGGAAAAACCAGAAGGGTTATAAGATTAAAGTATAAGAAAATATCGAAATTTTCAGCAAAAAATTATTATATGAACAAACTAAAGAAAATAAAGGGGCACAAAAGGAAGGTTAAAATTTTAAATTGAAGTCTAAATACGCACCCTGCACTAAGGTTTTTTAAAAGGAGGAGTTACTGACTAAGGTAAATTTACATCAAAAACTTATTTATTAGCGCAAAACTGCTACAAATGTCATAAAAACAGTAATATATAATGGCCTATTATGAATGGTTGAAGTTAGTTCTAACATAGATACAATTTCAGCTAAAGGTAAATATTGCAGAAAAACTAAAAAAAGCAGTAAAACATAATAATAGCAAACTGAATTAAAATGAAAAAACGCATTAAAAGGCTTACAGAAATAAATTGGAAATATACATGCCTGGTCCGGCTGATTATCTGATTAACCTCCTTTTCAATTTTCAAAAACACACTTATTTTTAAACAGTGAGTTTTGGAATGCAAATATTTTAAAGTACTTACTTCATAACAGCATCAAATTTGCTGAAAAAGTAGAGTAAAGTCTTTGCCATTTTCGGTCATTTTATTGAATTGTTAAGAGAAAAAAAAATATATTCTGCAAAATTTTTATGCACCTGTATCTTCACATTCTTTTTTTTTTTTTTTTGCAAATGTTTTGAATTAAATTTGAGTCTTCTTGAAAAATATGCCTTTAATTTTTGAAATTAAATAAAATTTTTACAAAATCTCACTTGGAATATTTCAAATTAACAAACAACTTTTAACGTTTAAGCACCACATTTTGTGCTTTACTTTTGATATTTCATTGCAAATGTTTTGAAGTACCTATTTTATAGCGAAAAGAAAAAAATATTCTTTGTTTAACATTTTTAAACACTGATTTATTTTAAGCAGCAAATGTTTTGTTAATTTGAAATTTGAGTAAAAATGTATTTTTTGTTTAAGATTTTAGTGTCTGATTTCTTGTACATTTTTTATTCTTGCTGCTGTTTTGTAAATTATTCACTGCTTTTTTACATACGCAACACTCTTTTTTGTGTCACTGGCCTGACGATAATAATTTTATGTAATAATTTAAATTCCATAAACAAAAAAAAGATTAATATTTTCAAAAGTGCTACCCTCAGCATTAAACGTAAACATTATAGCATGTATATATATATATATATATATATATATATATATATATATATATATGTATGTATATACAATTATTAACATACTTTTGTGTTTGTTTTGAATTTTTTGTGTTTCACCGAACAAACATTAAGTTAAAACTTTCTTAAAATAGATAATATTATAAATAAATATATATAATATATTATAAATATATATATGTATACACATATATATGTGTTGTATGTTTATATGTATGCACGTATATTTGTGTTTATATGTATACACATATATAGGTGTATAAAAATATATATTGGAAAACGCCTGATTCAAAGTTTTGGATTATTGTTTTCAAAATTAAATATATATGAACAAGCTCAATAGGCATTTAAAATGCTTGCTTGGTAAAAAAAAATATATATATATAAAAAAAGATTCATAAATACTTACAACAACAACATACAAAATATTTATAAGTTTTTTATGTTGTTTTAGAGTAAAATAAAATGTTTGTAAGAGTAGCAAACAAAGAAAGAATAATGTTTTTAAAGTTTTAATTATAGCACTAAAATACCAAAACCCTTATATATTATTGTAAATAATTTAATATAAAATTTTTTGTAAACAATTTTAAATTAAGACGTTTTTTGTTTTGGTTAACAATTTCAAAAAGATGGGTTTTAGGAATTTTAGTATTTTTTAGTTTTAGAATTTTAAAATAAACTGGGATTACGTGTGGTGTTCTCCAACACTATAAGCGGAATCTTTACGTATCAACTAACATCATGGACTCATCTTGTCCAGCCCCAACGGAGTAGCAACACAAATGAACAAAAAATATGGAAACATGGCACTAGAAGTGAAATAAAATAAACAAAAAAATTGTTTAACTCAGAGGGATTAATTTTTTCTAAAGTGGATTAAAAACATTCAAAAATCTCACTTATTATTTTCCTCACTTTATTTAATTGTATTTATCATTAGCAGATGCTGAACCTTATCTTAAAAACACCTTATGATCTAGAACGAAGTGTTTTGTTGTGGTCACGATCTACGATTTCTATAAAAGAAATACTAAAACTTTTCCCGAAGTTGAATTGGTTGGCTATAAAGGACCGACCATAATAAGAATTAAAATTGATTGTCCACATTCGCATGAGTTGGTTCATGATATATGTGATCCACATAATTTGAAGGTGTCACAAGATGTTGGTTATTTTGCAGAATTTAAAAACATGGGTATTACACATACGGCTAAAAAGGAATTATTGAAAAAGAAGCGACGACGTTTAGGACGTGACTTTTAAACAATTAAAGAAGATCAGAAGTTGATAAAACAAACAAAAAGAGAAGCTAAGGAGATAAATTTAATTCTAGTACGGCTATTCTGTGAAGATTTTTGAGTTGAGAAAAACAAATCATATGCAATATATCCCCACCAATTTATACAAATCCAGTTAGTGTTCCGGAAAGAAGGTGAAATAACACAAAACAATGCACCTAAAATAAGCAGCAAAAGACGCATCCTTCATATACGAACGTTAGCTCTCCATTTGCAGCAACATCAACACCACACGCAGGATCGCAGTTTCCGATAAGGGGGGAGGGATGTTGAGAGGCACCCTCGTATTTTTAAACTCTAGTTATAAGTTAATCAAAATTAATAAATGTGTACTAATGTAATATAAATCTTTTTGGCAGTCAGCACTTTATTTAGTTAAACTTTGTTTATAAGTTAATTTAAAATTAATGTACTATTGAAATATGACTCTTTAGCAAGTCAGCAATTTAATTATTTAAATAATTTATTTTTAAGAAATGCTGTTTCTGTGTAATCAGCATTTTTAGCGTTAAGAATTTAGTATAAATAGTGTTGAATAATTATTAAAATAGTTGAGTTGTGAACTAGAAGTAATAACAAACACTTATAACCTGAAATTCCTACGGGACCCTGCAGTTTATAAATAAATAAAATTAATATAAATAATAGCCTGAAATTCCTACGGGACCCTGCAGGCTATATTAATAAATAAAATTATAAAATAAAGAAATCAAAGTGTTTTTCCTGTTTACAAAACTACTAAAACATTATTATTATTATTATTATTATTATTATTATTATTATTATTATTATTATTATTATTGCTGTTATTATTATTTTTTTTTTGTTTTTTTGGTGGGCGAGGTAGGATTTAAAGTGCCTTCGCATATACAGCGACCGTCATCAGATGCGTCATGTGGTGTTCATTCCACTGGGAAGACTCCCTTCCCGGAACTGCTTTCTGCATTACTTCGGGAAGGGCCTAGAACGACATCCTAGAAAAAGATCAGCTTTCTACTCTCCCACGTCTGGGACGTCGTAGCCAGCATCATGCTATTGGCTCGTCTTCTTATGTCCCTGTTTGGGGGGGGCCTCGGATTGTGATGCGTCGAGGTCTCTCTTCTTTTTCCGAAGGATGCACTCGCAGTACCTTTTCACAGCGTTTCATCCGTTTTCACACTCGAGAATTTACTAACTATGTTGGTGGGGGTGAATTCACCAATCTTCTCCTTCAAGGTATCCCTCTCAGCGTGCCATCTGATGCAGCTGAAGAAAGTGTGCTCAGCGTCATCGTTCGACATTTCGCAATAGATGCAACCAGGGTCATCTACCTTCCCCATGCGGTGCAGATACTTTCGGAAGCATCCGTGACCCGAGAGGAACTGGGTCAAGAAGTAGTTAACTTCTCCAAAATTCCTCTGAGTCCATCTCTCCACGTTGGAGATTAGGGTCGCCGTCCATCTTCCGACCGTCTCCGCATTCCATCTGTCCTGCCATCGATGAATTGTTTGCGATCTCCGCTTACTTCTACCAGTACTGTCCTCCTTTGTGTTACATGCCTCCTTCCGCTCACGGGCCAAGAGGTCCACGTGTATTTCCACGCTAATCACGAAGACTGCTGCGCCCGAGACAGTGCGGTAGGCTGAGGCAACTCTGAGTGCCGCTGTGCGCTGTACTGCTTCCAGTGCCTTGCGCTTACCCTTCGACCTTAGCGCATCTCCCCAAATTTCACTGCTATACAGCAGTATCGAGTTTGTTGTTGCCATGATTAGCCTTCTTTTACTCTGCGTGGGGCCGCCAATATTCGCCATCAGTCTGCTTAGCATACCCGTCACTCTTGCTGCCTTGTTGGCCACGTGCTGTATTTGGGCCCAATAAGTAAGCCTACAGTCCAGTTTCAAGCCAAAGTATTTCACCGCCTTTTGCGTTACCAGGGAAACATTGCCCATCTGTCTGCCAACCTCAAGTGGCATGTGACTTCGTGTCATCAGTATGACCTCGGTCTTGTTTCCGGCGAGCCCCAGACCGTGGTCCTCAAGCCATATCTGATTCCTTATCATGACTTGGTTTAATTCTCTCCTGGCATCGTCTATGTACCGTGCTGAGATGACCGCCGCTATATCATCTGAGTACCCCACGAGATGTGTATCCTCTGGCATATCTATCTCCAGGATCCCATCGTAACTCAGATTCCATAGATCTAAACCCAAGATAGATCCCTGCGCTGTGCCAGACGTGATCGCCCTAGCCTGCTGACCCTGTGGTGTTTCAGATAACTCCGGAGAATTCTCAGTTGGTATCCGGGGATGCGGAATTTTTCCCGTAGTGCCCTTAAGATATCTGCCCATCGTAAGCTGTTAAAGGCATTTCGCACGTCCAGAGTAGCAAAGATAATTATGCGCTTCGGATAATATCGACGGCTCTGGGCGGTCTCATAGCACCTTACCACGTCCTCAATCGCGCCAAGTGCTAGTCTATCGGGTCGGAAACCCTGCTGCCTTTCAGATAGTCCTCCAGCTATCTCGGCTGACTCTGCCAACCTGCATTGAACCAGTTTCTCCAGTAGTTTTCCGGCACTGTCAAGCATGCATACTGGGCGATATGCTGACGGCTGTGCCAGATCACCTCTACCCTTACTGATCAACGTAAGCTTCTGTATCTTCCACTGTTTGGGAAATATACCCTGGGATATACAAGAACTTTAAACTTCCAGCCGGTTTTCAGCCAGTAGTCCTATTACCTCAGCCGGTACTCCATCTGGTCCAGGGGCCTTGCCCCTTTTAAGATATCTTGACGTGGATTGCAGCTCCTCTTCTGTGAAAGGAATAGGCATTACACCAACCTGAAGTTTCTGTTCCTCGCGTAGCGGAGGGTGCACGGGGAACAGAGTTTCAACAATGTTGCCAATCTCTTCACCGCCCAGGTGTGGGGCGGCGGAGTTCCCACCTAGCTTCCCTGCAACGATCTTATAGCCGAGCCCCCAAGGATTTCTGTTAAGATCACTCCGAAGTTCTTCCCATTTCGATTTCTTGGTCGTTAAAATTGCCACTTTCAGCGCCTTTCGCGATAGCCTAAACACTTCGGCCTCCAAAGGTGCCTCACCGTTCTGCCTAGCTCTGGTATATTTCCTTCTCTTGCGGAGGCAAACTCGTCTAAGTTCAGCAATTTGCGGTGTC
>OW569406.1:43773313-43783313 GCA_937654795.1 Cistogaster globosa | reverse complement strand
AATTCAGCTAGTGTGTTATCTACATTTTCAACGCCATGAGAAGACGTCATATACATAATTAACAATCGCAATTCATTCAAAACACTTGTTAAAAATATCAAATTATCAAGGATAGAAAGACCGGCTAGCAATGCGCTAAGTCCTTCAGAACTCAAGTCAGCTAAGGATCTCATAGTTAGAGCTATGCAAATTTCAGAATTCAAATATGAGATTCGTACACTAAATAACGGGAAGGAGCTCGATAAGGCAAGCCCTATTTGTGGATTGTCACCCTTTCTAGATCAGAATAATATACTACGAGTCGGCGGAAGATTGAAGGCTTCGAACATTTCATACAATGCCAGGCACCCAATGCTTCTCCCGTACAACGATACTATTTCCAAATTAATAATGAGAATGTTGCACAACGATAATCATCATTGTGGTCCACAAATGCTTCTATCCATCTTCAGGCGAGAATTTTGGGTAATAAAAGGCAAAACGATGGCCAGAAATATCGATCAAACATGTGTCCATGGTACCAGGTCCAAGCCAAAGTTAATGCAGCAAATAATGGGAGACTTGCCCGCATGCAGAGTCACTCCAACGCGGCCATTCATAATATCTGGAGTTGACTACTGTGGTCCTCTGTGGGTCCACTACAAACTAAGAGGTAAAAGACCTCACAAGGTGTACCTAGGGGTGTTCATCTGCTTTTCAACAAGAGCAGTACACTTAGAAGTGGTAAGTGATCTCACTACAGAAGCATTCATTGGACCTCTTAGGAGATTCATCGCACGTAGAGGACGTTGTCAAACTATATATTCGGACAACGCCACAAACTTTATTGGGGCACGGAATCAGCTCGATGAATTAAAAAACGCCATAATTTCCGAACGTTCACAAGAAACGATAACCAAAGCTTGCAATAAGGATGGGATCGAATTCAAGTTTATACCTCCCAGAGCACCTCATTTTGGGGGGTTATGGGAGGTAGCTGTCAAGTCAGCCAAACATTTATTAATCCGCAGCGTAGCAACGGCCTCGCTAACTCGTGAGGAACTAGAAACGGTTGTTATTGAAATTGAGGCTATTCTGAACTCAAGACCACTTACTCCTTTATCAAATGACCCAAACGATTTAGCGGCATTAACTCCCGGCCATTTTTTAATCGGAGAGCCACTAACCGCACAAGTAGACTATGAAGCACCTTCCCCAATCAGCTCGTTGGCAAAAAGATGGAGATTGGTGTCACAATTAAAACATGATTTTTGGAAAAGGTGGTAAGTGGAATACTTGCACCATCTACAAGAAAAACGAAAATGGAAAACGTCATCCGAAAATGCGAAAGAAGGAGAGTTAGTCATAGTAAAGGAGGATAATTGATGTGCTTGATGTCTATACTGACGGGTCAAAGACGGACACGGGGGTCGGGGGTGGCGTCTTCATTCCTAGATTTCGGATCAAGATGAGGTACAGGCTGAGATCTCAGCCATTAGAAGGGCGACTTGCTGGATGAGGTACCACAGGATATTCGGAGAGAATATCCGGATTTGTACTGACAGCAAGGCGGCGATTAACTCCCTATCAGGTGTCTATACGACATCCAGATTGGTTCGTGAATGAGGGACATCTCTCAACGAGATGGCGAGACATTCCAACCTGGAACTGTTTTGGGTGCCAGCTCATTCGGGCATACCCGGAAATATGGTTGCGGACGAACTCGCCAGACTTGGATCCCGGTTAAAAGACCGAGTAATAGATCCACTGGTGGGGATCCCCTTGAACTGCTGTAAGGCTTTACTTCGGCAGGAACTCTTTAGGGCTGCACAGTCTAGGTGGTCTGAAGAGGTTACCTGCAGGGTCTCGAGGACACTGTGGCCTCAGTACGATAGTGGGAGATCCGCAAGTCTACTGAGGTTTCCTCGGGGGCAGCTGGGCACACTGGTGGCTGTGCTGACAGGGCACTGCGTCATTGGTGCCCACGCTAGGAGACTGAATCTTCCTCATCATGACTACTGTAGGAGTTGTCAAAATGAGGAAGAGGAGGAAACGGTGGAGCATTTGCTCTGCCACTGTCCGGCTTTTTCTAGGAATAGAGCGGCTATTTTTGGCAGTCTGAGACTGCTGAATCTTGCAAACTTGTCTGTCTGCGATGTTGCTAGGATAAACTCGTTTATCCGGTCCTCGGGGTGGTTTGGATGTGGATCTTTTTAGATGGTACCTTTGGGACCCAAGTAAGTCGGTCTCTCTTTTTGCGCCGATGGCCTGTACAACCTAACCTAACCTAAAGGAGGATAATTTGCCCGTAATGGAATGGCCACTGGGTAGAATTCTCAAAACTTATGAGGGAACTGATGGCAGAGTTAGGGTAGCAGACGTGAAAACAGTCTCCGGAATAAAGTGAAGACCCGTTCATAGATTAGCGCCCTTACTCCAGGAGGAAGCACTACCCACAAATCAAGCATCCAAGCCAACATGCTCTAAGCTGGCGGACGAGGCAGACAGTCCACCATCTAAAAAATCTAGGACTATGGCCACTTCAATGATAATCACTATAATAACAACTTTACTTTTACTTCCAGTAGCGATGTGCAGCAATATCAAAATAAAGAATTTTGATGGTGATCCAGGATTGTACTTTGAGGGAATTGTAAATGTGCAACTGGTTACTGCTGAATGGAGACTAATGATTTACTACAACAGCACCATTCACTTCGGAATTAAAGGCCTTCTAGTCAGGGGTAAGTACCCTGCAACAACTATGTTCACACGTTTAACATCAATCAACATGCAACATCTTGACGACTAACTTCAACCAAATGAAAGAAGAATTGGTTCAGGAAAAGGAGCTGTTCTACAACAGCAGAGTAAAGAGGGAAGCGTTCAATATTATAGGAAACGTGGCACGGTCTTTGCTTGGCGTTTTGCTAGAGGAGAAACAGAATATCTTGTTCAACTGCTTAAAAACCAAACGTCTATTATCGATTCAACTATCAATATCATCAAACAAGATGAATTCAGCACGCAGAAACAAATATTGGAAACTGTCAATAAATTCACAGAGCAGGAGAATGCAGTAACTAAGCAATCTGACCAGATAAGCCAAACACAATTAATATTACTCTTAGCTAACCGATTGACACTAACGGTAATAAACCTGCAAAGAATTGAAAGAGAACTCATTAATGTATTAACCGACACACACCACGGAAAAATTAGCCCATTGTTGTTATCCCCAACTCAACTAAAGGACGAATTAAAGATAATAAAGGCTCATCTTCCAACGCAACGAACCCTTCCGATTGCAGATGACAGCTTAATACAGCTATATAAGTTGATGAAGGCCAAGGGAGCAGTGACAAGGAACGAAGTCATATTTGAAGTTATGTTGCCTTTAGTCGAACACCAATCTTTAGAACTCTTCAACGTTATACCGATTCCAAGTAAAAAACACAACACCTTAGTATCAATCAGCACAGAAGAGTCACATCTGGCTGTAAACTCCCACAGAGATAAATACATTCCATTCACAAGCCATGAGATATCGAATTGTATCACGACTAAGGATGATGCTTTTATATTCAATAAAAAACAGTTCAAACTCAGAAAAAATGAAGCAAGCGACTCCTGTGAAGTCGACATCTTCAACAACCGAAACACGACTAAATACAAATTCATCCAATTGGTAGGCAACTCCACTTGGACACAACTAAAATATCAAAATAAATGGATCTTCGCTACCACTTCAAAATAAGAAATTTCGGCAGTTTGCGGTCTCGAACATACCCAACTCACAACAAAAGACACGGGGATAATGGAAATCGAACCGAGCTGCGTCCTTAGGGACTCCTTTATCACAATTCAAGGTCATTTTGGTTTATCTAGTTCCCGAAACACTTCATATGCTCAACTGAAGCCCATGGATCAAATAAGCACACCAAAGAAATTTACTAAAATATTTAACACTACCAATTACCAGCTTGAAACCCATGAGAGCGAACTCAGTGCCCTGAAACAGCTAAACGGAACAACGGGTGTCCAGCTACCAGCACTTATCAAGTCCAACAACCTTCATCATTATGCAGTTAGCTATTCTGCACTTGTAATCGCAGTACTGTTGTTGTTCGAACTATATTCAAAAAAGCATAATGATGCCACTTCTAAATGTTCCACCACCAAAAGTTTTCCACATCGATCTTGCAAGGTCTGAACTTCAATAACACCAACCATCGGGCAGCGCGGGGGAGAATGTTGACGTTTAGGTCAACATATTATTTTAATAAAGGTTTTGTTTGACGTTTTTAAATAATATCGAAAATGCATATATATATGTAACCTATTGCTTAAACATTAAATGAAATATAATTATTTAAATTCACAATCATTTGTATCAATTTTGCTCGTCACCGTTGTTCTTGACATAAATTAATTATTATTATATCAATCAACATGCAATCTTTGCAATTATTAATTGTAAACATAATAAAGAGGTCATTGATTGTCCCACTTCCGCATAAATAAAAAGAAACAAAAAAAGGGGACAACCTATAGCGATTAAATAATATTTTTTTTGGAACAACAGTGGTAGCAAAATGCTTATTATGCACTTTACCATTTGTTATTGTTAAGTTAATTTAGTATATAAGCAATTAAGAAAATAAAGAAATTATCAATCTTCTTAAGGCATTTAAAGTGTTTTATTGATTGATTCTACAGTTCTTCAGGTTCAAGTGCTTGAAGGACAAACCGGCGAAACAAAATAGTATCAATACAAGTTCATGTACTTGGATTGAAAATTATTATTGCCATCAACCTCAACAATTGTTATTATTGTTATTATTATTATTATTATTATTATTATTATTATTATTATTATTATTATTATTATTATTGTTACTATTATTATTATTATTATTATTATTATTATTATAATTATTATTATTATTATTATTATTTTTTTTTTTGTTTTTTGGTGGGCGAGGTAGGGTTTAAAATGCCTTCGCATATACAGCGACCGTCGTCAGGTGCGTCATGTGGTGTTCATTCCACTAAAACAATCTCTCCTCCTCTCCTGGGGCGACTCCCTTCCCGAAACTGCTTTCTGCATTACTTCGGGAAGGGCCCAGAACGACATCCTAAAAAAGGATCAGCTTTCTACTCTCCCACGTCTGGGACCACCATACTTGTAGCCAGCATCATGCTATTGGCTCGTCTTCTTATGTCTCTGTTTGGAGGGCCTCGGATTGTGATGCCTCGAGGTCTCTCTTCTTATTCCGAAGGATGCAGTCACAGTACCTTTTCAAAGCGTTCCATCCATTTTCACACTCGAGCATTTTACAAACTATGTTGGTGGGGGTGAATTCACCAATCTGCTCCTTCAAGCTGTCCCTCTCAGCGTGCCATCTGATGCAGCTGAAGAAAGTGTGCTCAGCGTCATCGTTCGGCATTTCGCAATAGATGCAACCAGGGTCATCTACCTTCCCCATGCGGTGCAGGTACTTTCGGAAGTATCCGTGACCCGAGAGGAACTGGGTCAGGAAGTAGTTAACTTCTCCAAAATTCCTCTGAGTCTACCTCTCCACGTTGGAGATTAGGGTCGCCGTCCATCTTACGACCGTCTCCGCATTCCATCTGTCCTGCCATCACTGAATTGTTTGCGATCTCCGCTCACTACCACCAGCACTGTCCTCCCTTGTGTCCCATGCCTCCTTCCGCTCACGGGCCAAGAGGTCGACGGGTATTTCCCCGCTAATCATGAACACTGCTGCGCCCGAGACATTGCGGTAGGCTGAGGCAACTCTGAGTGCCGCTGTGCGCTGTACTGCTTCCAGTGCCTTGCGCTTACCCTTCGACCTTAGCCCATCTTCCCAAATTTCACTGCCATACAGCAGTATCGAGTTTGTTGTTGCCATGATTAGCCTTCTTTTACTCTGCGTGGGGCCGCCAATATTCGCCATCAGTCTGCTTAGCATACCCATTACTCTTGCTGCCTTGTTGGCCACGTGCTGTATTTGGGCCAAATAAGTTAGCCTACAGTCCAGTTTCAAGCCCAAGTATATCACCGCCTTTTGCGTTACCAGGGAAACATCGCCCATCTGTATGCCAATCTCAAGTGGCATGTGACTTCGTGTCATCAGTATGACCTCGGTCTTGTTCCCTGCGAGCTCCAGACCGTGGTCCTCAAGCCATATCTGAGTCCTTATCATGACTTGGTTTAACTTTCTCCTGGCATCGTCTATGTCTCGTGCTGAGATGACCGCCGCTATATCATCTGCGTACTCTAAGATCTCATCGTAACTCAGATTCCATAGATCCAAACCCAAGATAGATCCCTGCGCTGCGCCAGACGTGATCGCCCTAGCCTGTTGACCCGCTGGTATGTCGTAAAGGAGCAGAAGGTCTTTCAGATAACTCCGGAGAATTCTCAGAAGGTATCCGGGGATGCGGAATTTTTCCCGTAGTGCTCTTATGATATCTGCCCATCGTAAGCTGTTAAAGGCATTTCGCACGTCCAGAGTAGCCAAGATAATTATGCGCTTCGGATAACATTGACGGCTCTGGGCGGTCTCAAAGCACCTTACCACGTCCTCAATCGCGCCAAGTGCTGATCTTCCGGGTCGGAAACCATGCTGCCTTTCAGATAGTCCTCCAGCTATCTCGACTGACTCTGCCAACCTGCATTGAAGCAGTTTCTCCAGTAGTTTTCCGGCACTGTCAAGCATGCATACTGGGCGATATGCTGACGGCTGTGCCAGATCACCTCTACCCTTACTGATCAACGTAAGCTTCTGTATCTTCCACTGTTTGGGAAAAATACCCTGGGCTATACAAGAACTGTAAACTTCCAGCCGGTTTTCAGCCAGTAGTCCTATTACCTCAGCTGGTACTCCATCTGGTCCAGGGGCCTTGCCCCTTTTAAGGTATCTTGACGCGGATTGCAGCTCCTCTTCTGTGAAGGGAATAGGCATTACACCATCCTGAAATTCCTCGCGTAGCGGAGGGTGCACGGGGAACAGAGTTTCAACAATGTTGCCAATCTCTTCACCGCCCAGGTGTGGGGCGGCGGAGTTTCCACCTAGCTTCCCTGCAACGATCTTATAGCCGAGCCCCCAAGGATTTCTGTTAAGATCACTCCGAAGTTCTTCCCATTTCGATTTCTTGGTCGTTAAAATTGCCACTTTCAGCGCCTTTCGCGATAGCCTAAACTCTTCGGCCTCCAAAGGTGCCTCACCGTTCTGCCTAGCTCTGGTATATTTCCTTCTCTTGCGGAGGCAAACTCGTCTGAGTTCAGCAATTTGCGGTGTCCACCAGAAAACAGGTCGTCTAGAATGACGCGCTATACGGGGCATCGATGCGTTACAGCCCCTAATTATGCGTCGCATTATCGAATCTGCCCGAGAACTAGCATCATCGGTGGTGTGTGCAATTGGGGCAGAATCAAAATTAGCTAGAAATGCTCTGGGATCCAGTCTGGACACGTTCCACTTGCGTGTACCTCCCATTCTTGGCGTTAGGGCAGGATTGGATCTCACTGCGATCTGGAAGTTAATATATTGATGGTCTCTTCCACCATACTCCTCCAGTATCTTCCATCCAACAATTGCTCCGGCTAGGCTCTCGGACACCATAGTGATGTCCGGCGTGGTGTGTTGACATCCCGGTCTTCTGAATGTAGTGACGTTCCCAGTGTTCGCCACGACCACACCAAGCCTGGCGGACATGTCTAGAATGTACCTTCCCCGTGTGATCGTTGTTGGGGAGCCCCATTCAACAGCCTTGGCGTTGAAGTCCCCATCTTTTATTTTAATATAGTAATAACAAATCCATAAATTCAAATATAACTAAGATAGTAATAAAAGATGATAAATCCATAAACTCAAATATAACTATTCTAAGCTAGAGATAAGACAAACATCATAAATACAACTATTGTAACGATAAGACAAACATCATAAATACAACTATTGTAACGATAAGACAAACATCAAAAATACAACTATTGTAACGATAAGAAACACATTCTCTCTTTTCTAACTTAATACAAATAACTCAAAACATGTTTTACTGATAAAAAAGGTACTAGTAACCTAAACAAGAAAAAACATATTTTGAGTTAGGACAAAGAAACATTAAACATAATTACTAATATAACTAGATGCTAAGAAAAATAGGATAGATAGTCTTAAGAATATATTTAATAAAGAAACGCACATTTTTGGTGCAGAAAGAAGAAAATATATTTTTTTACTTATTTCCTATAATTGGAAATTAACTGGGGGCTCAAGCCGGTCCAAACTCTTGACCACAGCCAAATATTCTTGACATTCAACGGCTTTGAAGAAAAGCAAACCAATCTCTGAAAAAGTGAGAAATTACCACGCTGGACGAAATCAGAAACGGCAGAAAATATTCAATTCCCTACGAGCACAGCAGCTTTACGAGCACAAATAGAGGTTTTCACACAAACTCTACAGAATACTCAATTGAAGGTAAATACACCGGAGGCGGAACGATCTCCCCATACAATCACTACGCAGGAACAACATAGTGACTTCACACCAAATATAAAGGATGCAACTTATATAAATTTAAAAACATTCGAAGCTATACCGTGCTTCAGTGGGGATAAAAACCAATATAGATCCTGGCGGAAAAGGGCATGGACATTCATGGAAAATATCACACAATTTTCAAACCACCCAAATTACTACACAGCATTCACGATACTGCACTCAAAAATTGTTGGAGAAGCAGCAGACATCCTCATCAACTACAACACCAAAATGAACTTTTATTCTATAATTAACAGGCTTGACTACACTTTCGTGGATAAACGACCATTATACGTACCTCTCGAGGAAATGAAGAAACATAAACAGGGAAGACAAACACTCTCAGAATTCCACAGCAAAATCAGCAAAGCACTGAACCTCGAACTTTCAAAAATAGAGATGTCAGGTGATAAGGGATCTGCATCCATGGCGGAATATGCAAATCAGGAAGCAGTCCGTACATTCATTACAGGACTAAACAGTAAATACACAAGCGGTACATTATATAGCCATCATCCAAAGGACCTAGAAACTGCATTTGCAATCGCAAGCACCATATACCATAACAACGCAAATATGCAGTTCGACACACTGGCTACAACACAATTATACAACCAAAAACCAAACTTCGGACCACAACGATACGAAGATAGAAGGAGGTACAATCCCAATGTACAAGCTCAATTTAATCATCAACCACGGCAGGAACCCATGAAAGTGGGAACATCATTACAGATTACGAACACACCTGGAATAACGTAAAAATAAATGGACCTAAACTAATACAATTCAATTACTCAACAAATCTAGATGGAAAACAATACTACAACCACCAACAAGCATTCAAAGATGCCATACATAACCTACACGACGAACAATTACAAATAATGCGCATCTTAGAATCTAATAGTAATTACAAATTTAACAATATCCAAGAAATATCAACCTTCCTGATACCCTTCGAAGAACATCCAGTCAAATACACATTTTATTTCGTATTGGGACTATGTACATTAGCATTACTAACTTATGGTATGATTAAATTCTGCGAATGCTACAGGATAAAGAAAATAGAAACACAAATGAAAAAAATCGACGAATTATATGAAATAGAACTTCTCAAGCTCCGACAGAGACAATATACAGTTTAAAACGAGGACTTTTTTTTTAAGAAGGAGGAGAGTTAACATCTCTTATTTTAAGTTAGTAATAACAAATCCATAAATTCAAATATAACTAAGATAGTAATAAAAGATGATAAATCCATAAACTTAAATATAACTATTCTAAGCTAGAGATAAGACAAACATCATAAATACAACTATTGTAACGATAAGACAAACATCATAAATACAACTATTGTAACGATAAGACAAACATCATATATACAACTATTGTAACGATAAGAAACACATTCTTTCTTTTCTAACTTAATACAAATAACTCAAAACATGTTTTACTGTTAA